>JAJLSL010000001.1:1200000-1613420 GCA_030567555.1 Kuraishia hungarica
ACTGGCACAAGGGAAATACCAGAGGGAAGACCAAACTGCCTCAATGGCTTGACAATGATTTTCACCGGTGTTTTACCTACTCTCGATAGAGGTGCATCTGAAGAGCTTGCAAAACGCTACGGAGCCAAAGTGACCAAGTCTATCAGTAAAAAGACAAATGTTGTAGTCATTGGTGAGGAAGCTGGTCCCTCGAAGGTGAAAAAGATAAAGGAGTTCAAAATAAAAGCAATTGACGAAAACGGTTTTATAGATTTGATCACCGCTATGCCAGCAGATGGTGGTTCTGGTGCCGATGCACAGAAGACTCTTGCAAAGAAACAGGAGGAGGAACGTGTTGCAATCGAGGAGGCCGAGAGAGAGATGGAAGAAGAAGAAGAGAAAAAGAGAATAAGGGATGCAAAGCTCAAAGCAGCAGCCTCGGCTCAGACAAAGGCAAACGGTTCAAACTCAAAGGGCAATAGATCGGAGTTCAATGGTACCATTGCACCTCCGGTGTATGACAGACCTTCTGATAAGCCTGATAGCGAAAAGCTGTGGACAGTCAAGTATGCACCATCGAGGATGGATCAGATCTGTGGTAATAAAGGAAATGTATCTAAACTCACCAGTTGGCTACAACACTGGTACGAAAATTACAAGACCGCATTTAAAAATGGGACATCGAGAGCTGTTCTCATCTCTGGCCCGCCAGGTATTGGAAAAACTACCGCGGCCCACCTTGTGGCCAAATCTCTCGGATTTGATGTGTTGGAAAAGAATGCTTCTGATGTCCGTTCGAAGAAGTTATTGAATGCTGGTTTGAAGAGTGCATTGTCAAATACATCACTTGTGGGTTACTTCCAAGGAAAGGAGGACTCCTCATCGAACTCTAGCAATAGCCGCAAGTTCTGTCTCATTATGGATGAAGTTGATGGTATGTCTAGTGGAGATCATGGAGGTGTTGGCCAGCTTGCGGCTTTCTGCAGGACGACTTCTATGCCGCTCATCCTCATCTGTAATGACAAGTCGTTACCAAAGATGAGACCATTTGATAGGGTTACTCTTGATTTGCCCTTCCGGAGACCAACAGCAACAGAGATGAAATCTCGTATTATGACGATTGCTCACCGAGAAAGAATAAAAATAGACCCTAGTGTGATTGACATGTTGGTGGAGCGTACGCATAATGATATTAGACAGATTATCAATATCCTACACAGCTTCTCAAGGACAAATAAGAATATTGACTTTGCCAGTTCGACAAAGCTCATGGAACAGTGGCAGAAGGAAACCACAATGAAAACATTTGATATTATTGGAAGGTTGTTGTCAGGAGCGATTTTCTCTCCCAATTCTAAGGTGACGTTGACCGACAAGGTGAACATGTTTTTTGACGATTTCGAGCTCACACCACTTATGGTGCACGAAAACTACATAAACACTAGACCAATGAGAGCGCAGGGGGTCAGTGCCAAGGAGCAGAAGCTCAAGCATCTTGAACTATTGCAGGAAGCTTCCAATTCTGTTTCTGAGTCCGATCTTGTGAATAATCTGATAAGAGGAGGCTCTCAGCAGTGGAGTTTACTGCCTTTCTTTGGAGTCATGTCTTCTGTTAGGCCCTGCAGTTTTGTTGCGGGCTCTATGGCAGGTAGGATCAACTTTGCATCATGGTTGGGTCAGAATTCAAAGAAGATGAAGTATGACAGGCTGCTGTTGCAACTCCAGTATCATTCGTCGATCAAGACTTCTACAAATAGTGAAGAATTGAGGCTTTCATATTTATCCACCTTTATTAGAGCGCTTTCCAAGCCAATCTTGGAACAAGGCACTGGAGGTATCGACAGTGTCATGGAGCTTTTGGATGCCTACTATCTGACAAAGGAGGATTGGGATACTATAATGGATTTTGGAATTGGTCAACTTAATATGGACGGAGCTTTGAAGAAGATACCCACCGCCACAAAGACGGCTTTCACTAGAAAATACAACTCTTATACTCATCCAGTTGCCATTTACAAAACAGGCTCTGCCAGTACAGTGGGTGGTGGGAAAGACAAAAAGTCGGTTCCCGATCTTGAGGATGTCGTGGATGACGATGTTGATTCTCCAGACAATGATGATGACGATCAGGAAGATGATGCTACATCCATTAAGAAGGATAAATTGATCAAGGAGGTGAAAAAGAGCAAAGCAGCAGCCACAAAGGCGGGCAGCTCAAAGGGAGGTGCTGCAGCCACAAAAAAGGGTAAAGCCTCAAAGGGCCGTGCCTAACAATGACGCTCTCCTCTTAGCATAAAGCTCTTTGTGTTGATCCATAGAGGCCACACCAAAAGGTTAGGTTGCATCATTTTCTCTACGAGAGTCATATAAGCAGTCTTAACTTGTCGTTTGTATGACCAATAGATAAGACGAATTACATTATATTGTTACATAGTGCTTATTCAGTAGATCCTTTACTATAGTACTACTACACCCGTGCTATTGCCATGTATATTAATTCATACAAGTCACACCATCAGTATGATTTATTCTTCAGGAAATAGATGATATCGGCCCATCTGATGGTTACAGTAGCCTCATAATTAGAGTCGGACGACTCCGGAACTCTTCGCCTCCTTGTTCGTCTCGAAGTTCACTCCTCACTAATCGCATCTCTATCTGCTCATCCCTCAGCTCACCGAGCTCCACAGTTGTTCTCGCGAAACCTCTCTCAGCTCTTCTCCGCCCCACCTTGGGATAGCAGCTATTACGCGCTTGCCTCCTTCCCGGGATGCGGGCATTTTTACGTGCATCTGTGCCGGCAGCGGGAATATGCAATGCCTCAAGGAGAGTATGACAATTGGGTTTCGGTTCGACATTGTCATTGATGGAAGACAGATCAACTCCAACTCATTGTGAAATTTTGTGCATTCTTCAGTTTTTGTATTGAGCCAAATCAGGAGTTACAACGATTTTCTGCTTGACAGTCGACGAATATTTGTATGTTGATCTGAACACTGGAGCATGCTTACTATTAGTCGAGGTTAGCGGTTTTAACTCTTTCGTTTTTAAGAGCAGTCATTAGCACTCTCATCACTATCGCTTCTCACACACACTATCATACACTTGTAGCTGTGTTTTTTACAACTTGGGCACTCTTTCTTTATTTTTGGTGGTCTTGTTCTATCATCTCTTGTCAGTTTGAGAATAGGAAGTGTGTTATATCGTCGCATGGTTCAAGCTAGCTGGGACATACAAGCAACCATTTGCTCCACTCTATTAACGACAACGAGTGTCTAGACAGGGATCAACAGCCACCATTCATCTTTTCATATAATGTCGGCACCTCCTCCTTTGCTACGTCTACCTCAAGTGGGAAGGCATAACCCTGCTTCCCCCAAGCCAAGGCTGCCAACGTTAACAATACCAACTCCTGAGCCCTCCAGTACAAACACTGTTGACAACAGTACATCACAAATAGTGGACTCCACACCTATGCTGCCCATCAATATTAGTGGTTCGACATTAATGGAAGAAATTAAAGAAAAGGTGAAACGCAAAGATGTGAATGAATTAGATGACAAAGAGTGGGAATGGCTGTTTCACAATGGTGGATTGTTTGATCTGGATTCTCTCGGAGAAGGAAACGGAGGTAGTGTCAAGAAGTGCAGGCTGGAAACAACAAAAACTATATTTGCTATGAAAACCATCACAACAGATCCCAACCCTACAGTACAACGACAAGTAATGAGAGAACTAAGCTTCAATAGGAGGTTTGATTCTGATTATATAGTAAAGTACTATGGTACGTTTTTCTGTGAGCGCACAGCATCGATATATATCTCCATGGAGTTTATGGATGGTGGCTCATTGGACGCAATATACAAGCATATACTATCAAGAGGAGGAAGGATAGGTGAAAGAGTGATAGGGAAGATAGCCGAGTCCGTTCTCAAGGGTCTTACCTACCTGAACGAACACAAGATTATACACAGGGACATCAAGCCACAAAACATTCTTCTTGATCAGGAAGGAAACGTCAAGTTATGTGATTTCGGAGTTAGCGGTGAAATTGTTAACTCTCTTGCCACGACCTTCACTGGGACATCATATTACATGGCTCCAGAAAGGATTCGCAGTGAGCCGTACACAGTCTGCAGTGATGTGTGGTCATTAGGATTGACACTGCTTGAGGTTGCTAAGGGCAGGTTCCCTTACCATACCTCTGAGGAACAGAGGCCGCTGACTCCAATAGAACTACTCACAATGATTTTGGGCTATATGCCAACACTAGAGGATGAACCAGATATTGCATGGAGTCCGGCGTTCAGAAGCTTCCTGGAATTCTGTCTGAGAAAGGATCCAGCAGAAAGACCAAGTCCAAGGCAAATGCTAGAAAACCATCCTTGGATTCTAGGACAGATAAGTAGAAAGGTCAAGATGGATAAATTTATCAGACAATGTTGGGATGACGTGAGAGTCGAGCAGTAAAATTTATGAGCAGTGAGATCTTCCATTTTCCAAAAAAGGGTTGGAAAAGTAAGGAAGCGGCTCCTGGAATGAGACCGTTTTTGTGTACCTTAGAACATATACAAAAACACAAACACATATACACATGAACATGAACATAGAGGTAGAAATAACCACATCACAGAGTTGCATAGATATTTCACGAGAAAATATATGATTATATTTACATAGATACCGCCGCATCTCTCTACATTTCTGAAGCGTAGTAACAGTAAGCAGAATTGAAAGGTGCCACACCTCATCCTCATCGTGGCGTGTATTCACCAACGGTCATCCGCTTCAATGCTCAGCCGGAAAATTTCGAGAAGGTCAGCAGTATGGAGATATTTCAATGGCGTAGGATAAATGAACATCAGGCTGTGCTTTCGGCGGAAGTGGTATAATTACTATCAAAAAAGCTCAAAAATAAACGTTGAAAATGCAGAGATCATTGGCATTGATGGGAAGGGCTGCTGTGCGTCAGCGTAGCGTGGGTTCTGTTGCCCCGCTCTGTTACAGATCGCCTATAATGGCCACATCCGTTATGAGAAGAAACTTCATCACTAGCAGCAGAGTTCTACAGGAGAAGAAGGAAGAGGCTGCTGCTGCTCCTGCTGCCAGTGAAGCTGCTGAGGTGGATCCTCTTGGAGAGCAGTTGAAAGAGACCCAGGAGAAGCTGGCAGCCAAGGAAACTGAGCTTGCTGACCTTAAGGACAGATACCTCAGATCTGTTGCTGACTTCCGTAACTTGCAAGAGACCACCAAGAGAGAGATCCAGAAGGCTAAAGACTTTGCTCTCCAGAAATTCGCCAGAGATTTGATAGAGTCTATCGATAACTTTGGCCACGCTTTGAACGCCGTCAAAGAGGAGACCCTGAAGACCAATCAGGAAGTCTCGAGTCTGTATGACGGTGTCAAGATGACCAGAGACATCTTTGAGAAGACCCTTGCTAGACATGGTCTTAATAAGATTGACCCAGTTGATGAGCAGTTTGACCCTAACAAGCATGAGGCCACCTTCGAGACCCCACATCCAGGAAAGGAGCCCGGAACGGTCTTCTTCGTTCAGCAGCCAGGATACGAACTCAACGGTAGAGTTCTTAGGGCCGCCAAGGTTGGTATTGTCAAGGGAGAATAAATTACTTGATTGTTTAATCAAGCATCTTCCAATGTTGGTTTTGAAGTCGTTGCCGGTGTGCATCTGTGATGTCTGTGACTTATAATATACTTTCTTGGTGCTGATGATCACGTATCAGGAAGTTTGAGAGGAAAGAACGACGAAATGATCAACCTTTAGGGTGTTCCATATTCTCTGCTCCAGATGTCGGTAATGTTATTTTCATCCTGCTTTGCTGTTCGTTCTGATTATTTCTCTTTCTACATAGTATTTCTCTTGATCTTGTATATACACTTTACGAAATCCAAACTTCATGTCCATGTTCTAACTAAATTCCAGACGTAAAATTAAGGGTTGTATTGTATATCAGATATAGTTGTAAATTGCAAAAAAATATTAACAATTGCCTCTCCTGCCTCCTCTCTTATCCCCCACTATGATCTGCCCCACTATATCGATACGGCACAGCAGGTAGGTGATGCACGCCGATGGGTTCCTTAAACCGCTAGCAGCACTAGTGCCGATATGTTGCAGGAGTAAATCTATAGGGCAATCTTATAGATCTGAAATTGTGTGATCCGGTGATGATAATAATAAAAAACTGCAGATTACCCAATTCTGGTAGCTTAGCAAAAAAGAATTATCTAACTCTAGTGAGGTGACAAAATTTGATATACATAAACCATTGCAAGATCAGAACTCGTGATGGC
Source organism: Kuraishia hungarica (assembly GCA_030567555.1). Taxonomy (NCBI): domain Eukaryota; kingdom Fungi; phylum Ascomycota; class Pichiomycetes; order Pichiales; family Pichiaceae; genus Kuraishia; species Kuraishia hungarica. Next base: position 1,206,295 of record JAJLSL010000001.1, read on the forward strand.
CGGTCCACCACCTCCCCCACCTCCACCTCCTCCTGCAATGGGGGGACCACCACCACCTCCTCCTCCACCACCTGCCCTTGGAGGCTCATCTGGTCCACCTCCAGCAGCTAAAGGTAGAGACGCACTTCTGGGAGATATCAGGAAAGGGATGAAACTTAAAAAGACTGAAACAAATGACAGAAGTGGTCCCAACGTGGCGGGATCAGGGCCACCCTCAGGTGGCTCTGGAATGCCAGCACTTGGTGGAGCCCCAGCTATTCCCATTGGTATCCCTAGTAGAAGCAGTAGTGGAGCAGCTTCAGCACCACCAATCCCTACACAGGCTCCGTTCGGTGCACCTCAGCTCGGTGATATATTTGCAGGGGGTATCCCTAAGCTGAAAAGTGTAGGCAGTCCAGGGTCTGCCCCCAAGATGCCTTCTGCAAGACCACCACGTAGGGAGCCCTCAATAAGCAGTATATCAATGGGAGCACCATCGGGAGCACCTCTACTTCCAGGGTTTTCTGCTCCACCAATCCCAAGTTCTTCTGCTCCTCCCATCCCAACAGGTGGAGCACCACCAATCCCTGGTCAGCGGCCCAGTGGACACGCCAGAAATCAATCCACATCATCAATATCCCAAGGAACGCCATCAATTCCATCCTCAAGACCACAGAAAAAGGCTGCTCCTCCCACCTCTGCTGCTCCTCCCACCTCTGCTGCTCCTCCACCGCCACCTCTTCCAACCAGTGCGGTTCCTGCCATTCCTTCCATGGCTCCACCACCTTTACCACCATCTGCAGTACCCCCGCCACCTCCACCGGCCCCAGCACCAGCTCTGCCATCATCAGGTTCACGGCAGGCCCCTACGACGGGTGGATTACCATTTTTAGCCGATATAAATAAAAGACGAGATGATGGTAATGTGCTAGACACCACGCCGTCTCAAAAGGCTCCACCTTTACCATCATTTGGGGCTCCACCTATCCCAGGGTCTGCAGCTCCGGCTGTTCCATCTGCTCCCGCACCACCTCCGCCTCCTCCACCTCCGCCTCCTGCATTATCAGGGCCTCCACCACCTCCACCACCCCCTGCACTATCGGCTCCATCCGCGCCATCGGCTCGACCTGCTCCATCACCATCAGGTGGACTTCCATTCTTAGCGGAAATACAGAACAGAAGAGATGATTCACATATCATTGATGGATCATCGACACCATCTCCTCTATCTGCCCCACAAGCTCCGGTTCCAATATCGAGACCTTCGGTGCCATCCATCGCAGCCCCACCTCCCCCTCCTGCATCTTCTGCTCCACACATCCCATCATTGCCTCCAATGAGGGCGCCAGAGATCCCTATTATGCCCATAATGCCAGCCACACCGTCATTCTCTTCTAGGAGCAATGATGCCCCTATACACTCTACGCCAGCTGCTCCTCCCCCACCTCCTCCCTCACAGTTTGCACCCGCTGCACCACCACCACCACCCCCTGTTCTTCCTAGCTCTCCTCCAACAGCTATATTATCCTCATCGCAAAGGTCGAGATCATCCACTGTTTCGTCTTCGGCTCATTCGAAGGCACCTCCTCCACCTCCGCCCACAATTGCTCCGCCTGTCTCAACGTCAAATGGAGAAGCTGATCCTTTCTATTCCCACACCCCAGATGCCGCTGAGTCTGGAGGACGCAGTTCAAGGCTATTTGGACATTCCAAGCCAGCACCAAACAGAGTGGCTGCAACAGATGCACGGATCAATACTCAACAGCATGTTGGTGCTAGCCTTCGTACAATAGAGGCATCTGCTTATACTATTTCGAGTAGTAATGGAGTGGGAGGCAACTCCTCTGTCGGAACAGGACATAAGGTGTCAATTGATGATTCGAGGTTTAAGTTTGCAAACATAAATGATATACCAAAGCCAAGGAAATTCGAAGGAAAGCAGAAACTTTACCCTAGTGGTAGAGGGAGTTCTGTTCCTCTCAATCTATCGTTGTTTGGTTAGATATTTAAGAGAGGCATTATATGATAAATTCCATGTGAAAAGAAAAAGGGGTCACTCGAGGTATCACTAGTCATATTCTATATCGGAACAGTTCAGTATATATATTGTTGTGGATAGGTATTGTTTCCATACCTGTTTGATTAGAATGTATGTATGTACACTAAAAAGAGATTTCTATAAATATATATAAGGTGTTTTTCTATATACAAGCCCAATAGTAGCGTTCATCAGTTACATCTACCATCATCCCAACCATCCTTCCATCTTTGCTTCCATAAGTTACAGTCAAACTTGGGCTTCCCCAGTTTGACATTGACGTCATTGTGAGCATCACATAACCATCTACCGAACTCTTCTTGGTTTGTGACCTTCACCTCATTCTTTTTCATGTACGATTTAAAATCGTCAGCACAGAACCAGCATGGGTAAATCTTTGAGAATATACCCATGAAAGTCTTCATCTCACTTTGTTGCGTGTCTGTAGGATTTTCTGGATAGGTAGCAGCCACCGAGTGTAGGAAAGTCCACGTAGAGCGTCCGAGCTGTTCCACATCCGGTGGGCAGTCTGTGGGAACTGTATCATTGTCTATATCGATCGCAGCGATCGAAGCTAATGTGGCAGCAGATGCTGTTTTGGAAGTTTTATTTGATTGTGGGGAAGGCTTTGCTGTTACAGGCACATCTTTCTGTGCATGTGTTACCATTCTGAAGTCAAGCAAGCTATTACAAGAACGGCATCTAGAGGTATATTAGTAACAGCCAAGATATCTGCAGAAAGAGTAGACCAAGAAAAGAAACCAAGTTGCCTTGGTAAGCCAGATTGTCGTTATCCAGAGCGAAGTGTAGAACCCCGTCATTCTCTCGCATCTCATATTGACAGTATTCATACATACGGTTTGCCATCCTTATCGTAAATGATCTTTCTGCCTGTTGCCCCGAAGACAGGCTTGGAGGGCTTAGCAGGCTCTGGAGCCACAGACTTAGGGAGATCCTGTGTCATTTTCAGGTTGAATAATTAAGCAAAGTATACCAGATTTATATACGTAAATCTGCTCTCCGTTCAATATAAATATATATTGCACTTTGTAATTTTTCTGCTCCTGCTGGCATATACCAGATAAGAGAAGCTCATCGAAGTAGCCACTGATTCATAAGCGGGGCCTCGGAGGGGCCGTTGCGCTAACTAAAGCGGGAGCTCATCGCAGGATATCTGATGGGGTAGGGCAAGGCAGAGCGGGGAAGAGTAGATGCTCTCACCAGTTGAAGTGAGATATATGTGTATCTAATTTAAAATTGTTGGCTTAGAGACATGCTACCAAGTAGAAGCAGTAAAAATATGTATGTGATGGTTTTACTAGTGACTAACTAAACCCTTCTGTTGATATTTCCCAATAAAATCATTGATTCAAAAACTAAACTTAAGACAAAGTCAAACGGACAGGTGATAAAAATTATTAGATAACCAGTTGAAAATAATACACAAGAGCCTTCAAGCTTCCAGAGAACCCTTCTACAATAAAAATCCATAATGAAAACCCCGCTGTACTCAAATCTTCCATACCTTGCTGTCTGCTAGGAAGAGTCTGTTCTTCTCCTCCATGAGGGTCAGCGCAGCAGTTGCCTCCTCGTTGCCAAAGCGTTCTTCTTGGGGTAATTGAGAGTTGATCTTTTGTACCAAGAGGTCTCTGTCGTACGAGTCTTCGCCTTCTTCCAGCTCCTGCATCAACCTGGCCACACTTCTGCTGAAGAGGTTGAATCTTCCTGTGGAGATTTCGCCATTGAATCCAGAGTTACCACCAGATGTTTCCTGCAGTGGTGGTAGTTCTTCTTCCTCGTCATCGTTCTGAGGAGCCACTGCAGATACTTCAGGATCCTCGTCGTCTTGATTTCCGTCTTCGCCAAACAGGTCAGAGTCCTCGTGTATCGTCTGTCCTTCTATGCTATGAGTCAAATCCTCAATATCTGCGTCTTCGCCTGCTTCTTCTCTAAGTCTCTGTAGTACATTTCCTCTCCTGCTTGACGACACCGGGATAACTTCATCTTCGGATAACTCCTCTTCATCAGCTTCCAGCTCCACATCCTCCTCTTCATCTTCTTCCTCGTCCTCTTCTCCATCTTGACGTGCAACAACGTTCTTGACTCTTCTCTTTTTGAGTGGACTTCCAGTCTTAGGTGCCTTTTTCTTGGTTTCGATTTCTCTGAAAAGTGAGAAACGCAGCAACTCCTCTGCAACCTTGACATCCTTAGTCTCAACTGTCTGTGAGAGTCTCACCTTTGCGTGAGCAGTGGAAAGACGAATGAGAGTCTCCAGGGTTCTGGCAGTGATAGGAGCAGTGTGCCTTGAATTTGGATCGTTAAGGGCATCGTTTCTGAGGCCACCGTAAATATCCACAATTCTTTTGGTGGCAGCACTAGTAAGAGTTGGCTGCACTCTCTGCTTGGAGTATTGAATGTACTTCTTGAGGAAAGTGATAGAAAAAACCTCCGGCTGCTTCTTAGATTTGGATGTACTAGCCTCTCCTACCACTCCACCATGGAGAAGCGGGTTGAACTTCTGGAAAATGGCATCAGAACCAGCCTCCTCTTCAACACTACCATCTGGGTTCAACTGACTGTCTCCAACGGCAAGCGCAATATTAGCCCTTTCCCTGATTGGCTCGCCTTCCTCATAGCCCTGGGGGATGAATCTGTGCATTCTCAGCACATGCTCACTGATGATTCTATCACGAGCATCATTGACATCATCAGTGACAACGAAAAGCAAATCGAATCTACTGAGCAAAGAGTCGGGGAGAGCGATATTCTGCTGAGGAGTCTTGAATGTATCGTATTGACCATAGACCGGGTTAGCAGCCGCTATCACAGAGCAACGGGCATTGAGGGAGGTATGGATTCCAGCCTTTGAGATAGTGATGGTCTGTTGTTCCATAACTTCGTGAATAGCAACACGATCGACATCACTCATCTTGTCAAATTCATCAATACACACAACACCACGATCAGCAAGCACCATGGCACCAGCCTCGAGCTTTCTCTCACCTGTCTCCTTGTCAGTGGTGACCGCAGCAGTCAAACCGACACCAGAGGAACCCCTTCCAGTGGTTGCAATGGCAAGAGCAGCTGTGTTGAGCACGAATCTAAGAAGCTGTGACTTTGCAGTGGATGGATCACCAACCATAAGAATGTTGACGTCACCTCTCAAATGGGTACCGTTTGGCAAATTCTTCTCGATACCACCAAGAAGCATGAGAAGAATGGCTTTCTTGATGTAAGCGTGTCCGTAGATAGATGGTGCAAGTGACTGTGAAAGGACATCAAAGATGTTCTTCTTCTTAGAAACCTTGTTGATATTTCTGATGTCCACATCAGTGATTTTCTCCACCGTTTCTGTAGATGTAGATCTGGTGCGGAGAGGATACACCGAGTTGGCAAGTATAACGGTCTTGAAGCTGGAACCATTGCTTTGTCCACCACCAAGAGACCTGTATACACCAATAACTTGAAGCCTGTCACCAGGTTTGACTTTATCAACAAGATCATCGTCGAAAATGATATCGAGCGATCTTGGCAATTGACCCGCAGGTGCCAACTCTGGAAGTTCCTGAACTGTGATTGTTTGATGGTCTCTGTACTTAGAGTAACCGTACTCCGTGATCAACTTGTTTCCATCTGGGTCCTCTGTTGGGTAAACAGCAGAGGTTGTGATGGGGTTGAAACTAGTGGTCTGGTCTCTATATTCTCTTTGGTGAAATCTCCCTGTTGTGTCACAGTAATGAACTGACTTGATAATCTTGGGACGAATGAGAGAGGCTCTGGTGACGATACCCTCCACAGAAACCATTCTGGAGAGGAAAGAGGAGTCGATGGATCTAGGACTCAGCTGGTGAGCGCCGAATGCACCTCTGAAAGCGAGATAGAAATCGGTATCGTTATTCAATTCAAGGTGAGAATACTCATATGGGTCATACACAGCCATGATTGTGTCTTTGAGCGCACTCTCAGCAGCGGCAAGGTAGTCGGCAGGGGCATTAAGGAGACCATCCCATAATTCTCTGTCAAACTCTCTAACCTCATCAATGGACACCACCAGTCTGCGCTCACCCCTCTGTAGCATCAGCTTAATAGCATCTTTGTGGTCCGTCTCGTTGTCTGCAGAATCGAGAAACTCTTGGAACCGTCTAACACGGTCGCTGTACACAGCGTCAGAAAGCTCAGCTACTGCTTCCATTTTCTATAGTTGCAAATGAGTGTATCAACCTCGCTGGCGTCTTTTACCGATTTTGATTGTTGAAGTGGTGACTGGCCGTAAGGTTGGGTGTGTATATTTCTATTATTTCGGATATTTGTGGTATGAATATCTATACCTATCCGTTACGAAAGTTAAAGAGAACTTGAAAGGATTTAGAAGGGAAGGTACGAAAGAGTACAGGACATCGCTGATGGTGCACTCCCACATCTGTACCGAAAAAGGTAGACGCGTCCAATTATGTCCCAACTAGGAAATCTCTCAAGTTGGTAAATTGGCTGGATGGCTAGATGAGAACGCGTACAGATCTGTCCGCTGCACTACCTGGTTAGATCCCCACCTCCATGGGTGAAGGAGCGCAACTAAGGAGGTTTATTTACCCGTGCCAAAATTAACCGAACAGAGCTGTTGCATATCAGAAGAGGGAGAGAATATCACCGATTAATGAGGATTTACCAAATAGCAAGGAGAAGCTTCTGAATTGCTGGAAAACAAAATATAGTGACTGATTCACTTTGAGAATACTTTGAGAATAAGAAGTTTTATGTGTTTGTCTGTTATCTCCAGCCTTGAATTAGATCAGTGGAAATCAGTTTTTATTGACATGATCTCTTTTTGTGGTCAAATATACACAAATGGATGTTAGCAGTACTGATTTAACTCTGAAATTCCAAAATTTTGAGCTTGAAATCACACAAAAAAACATAAATGAATAAACGAGAATAAAAAATTAAACTATTCTACTTTCAGACTGGGGTGAGAATGGATAATATAGGTTTCTTTTTTCATTTGCCTTCATGGCTCAAGTTTATTATTCCACGGCAATTACAACCAACTGGTTGCTATAGAGATGTGCTTAGTTGCAGCGTGATTCTTCTAGCAGAAGGCTGCAGTACGCTTACAATATTGGTGCGGATGGATATTGAGCACACACAATGACCAGGTGAGTAAGCAACATGTTGTAGTTAATTTGATACTTGGTCACCAAACACATATAGAACTCACAGTATTGAAAGTTCCACCCTCCGAATTAACTAATCGATTCATGAATTTCATCCCCGTCCTTCCCCTCTCTCACCTTCCTCATGCTCTTTATTATTCAAGTAAAGCGAGCATCCCATCCCCCCCCAAAGGCACTAAAAGGAGCGTTAGCACCGCGACACCTGCAAGGGCAGTTACTTGTTCTGCCTCTTCCCTGGCATCCGGCATGCATGAAAGAGACGTGGCCCACACGAAAACTCCGGTTTGAGGAAAAGGTAAATAGTGATTGAGCTATGCACTCCAGCTGAAACAGCTTACCACAACATTCTCGAAAACAAAACAAAGATGTGGTTGATAAAGTATGGAGAAGCTAGAGACGTAGGTGATCTGTCTAGGGTTGCTGATGTACGGGGAGAGAGCATTTGCTTAACCTATTTCTATCCAGGTAAGAAGTGCAAAGTTGCACAATATTGTTGTATTCATAATCCATACATATTATATTCATACTGCAAAAACATAACCTCGTATAGCAGTGCTTGCGTTGTTTCTTGTTGTTGTGGTTTGTGGGACATACGAATACTTGCTGCATAAGACTGGTGCCCCCATACTAGTGATAGGTTAACTTGTGTACCTCAAGAAAATACGAGCCATCATTTATGATTGCTTCCTGTCTCTATCTGTCTATGTTTGTTTGTTGATTATTGGTTCAACATTTTCCATTATAAAGTGGAATACACCAGGCAAATCAAAGAATTTTCCTTCCATCACCCACCTGTTCTCATTCAATAGAACACCACGATAAGCAGTCTTATACGTACCATACATTTTACTACACGATGTCTGCTCCGGATATGGAACCAGTTAGAACGAGTTCAAGGAGTAGAAACTCCATGACTGCCGGTCCCAAGAAAGTTCACAGAGAAGTTCGCTTTGGTGCCTATGTTCTCGGATCGACTCTTGGAGAGGGAGAGTTTGGTAAGGTGAAATTGGGATGGAGAAAGGATGGTAAGCAACCATCCCAGACTGCAATTAAGCTCATAAGAAGAGACTCGATCCCAAGAGGATCAGAACGTGAAAACAAAGTTCAGAGAGAAATTAACGCTTTGAAGAAGCTTGCACACCCCAACATCGTTCGCCTTGAAGAGGTCATCCGTACAGATAAATACATCGGCATTGTGCTTGAGTATGCTTCAGGAGGAGAGCTGTTTGATTATATTTTGGAGCATAGATACTTGAAGGATTCTATGGCATGCCGTTTATTCTCACAGCTTGTTTCTGGCGTTGACTATATGCACTCTAAGGGTATAGTACATAGAGACCTGAAGCTTGAGAACCTTCTTCTGGATAAGCATAAGAATGTGATAATTACTGATTTCGGTTTTGTTAACACATTCAGACACGGTAATGAACTGATGAAGACCAGCTGTGGTTCACCCTGTTATGCTGCACCCGAGCTCGTGGTGAGCTCAGAACCATACGAGGCAAGAAAGGTGGACGTGTGGTCATGTGGTATCATATTGTATGCTATGTTGGCAGGATACCTTCCTTTTGATGACGACCCTCAGAATCCAGATGGTGACAACATTGCCAGACTATATCAATACATCACGCATAGTCCTCTGACATTCCCTGAGTATGTTCAGCCTTCTCCAAGAGACCTTTTGAGGAAGGTAATTGTTTCTGACCCAAGTAAGCGTATTGAGCTCAGGACAGTGAGATCGCACACGTGGCTCGCACCCCATGCTCCTTTCCTATCTGTTACGCCAACAGAGTGGGACAGGAATTACAGATCCACCAGAAGTGCTGGCTCTATATCTCATACCGAGGCCGCAAACAGACGTTTCTCACTCATGGAGAGTGGCTCTTCTGCTTCTGCTCTATCCATGGGTATGAACAGAGGACAATCCAGACAGTTCTCCACTCATAATATGGGCAACCTCTATTCGCATCCAGCTGCTCCTGTTGTTGTACCAAGCTCTGCATCAAGTACTGCCATAAATGAACTTGCCTCTCTGGCAGCTGTGAGCCGTGATACGGCAGTATCACCTGTTGCACATGTTGCGTCTTCATCAAGTACTGCCAACAACCGCCATAAGAAGAGTGCTTCTATGTCAGCTACCATTGCACTCCAAGCAGTGGTGAGTGCCGATGAAATTGAAATGAACAGACGCAACAGCATCAGCAGCACCGCATCAGCTCAAGCAGCCGCTGCGGTTGCCGCTGCCGCAGTATCCATACAGACTCCTTCGAGATCTGGATCTCACCGTAGGAGCGATTTTGATGAATATACAAGCAGCTGCGAGACAATTGCCGAAAGTCCATTGGCTGTTGCTGAGAGGGAACAGAAGAGAGCCGATACGGAAAGGTCAACAATCAGTTCTGCAGCCACTGGGTCTATGCCACCACCATCACTTCCACAAGCACATCCAACTTCAAAGAATCCTTCTCCACATGTTATGGCTAGATTGCCCAACCCACAGAGCAAGCCACGTCCCACTTCATACCATCCCTCATCTGCATCCTCTGCATATCACTCTATGACCAGAGATTTACTCTTCAGTGCATCAACAAGTGCTTCACATGGACTGGATCTTTCATCATCGGCTGTCTCTTCAACAGCTGCTCCATCTCATATCCCTGCAAGGTCTGCCTCTAGGAGTAGTTCCACTACTGAAATCATCATGTCACCCAGAGGTTCTCCATCCAGAGACTCCAAACGTAATTCTTGGTGTCTTCCACCTGCTGCAAGCGAACCACTCGTCGATATGAGCATCGCCAGTGGTGTGCTCACTCCATTGACCACAGCCTCCGTATCTACTACAGAGCAGCCGGTGAAGAGTGAGAGGCGCAAATCAGTTGCGATAGATTCATTGTCCAATGCTATCGATATGTTTTCATTGGCATCATCGAAGGATAACTTATCCATCTCTATGGATAAGTTAGAGAAGCTTGCGAGCTCGGTGTCTCCAATATCACCCACTGCTGTTGATGGAGAGAATATCGATGACACTATTGTGGTTGACCAGAGTGCTCCAATCGAGACTCCAATCAAGATCCCTATGCCTGAAGTAGCACAGGTTCCAGAAATCAAACAAGCAAATACTTCCACTAGGGCTCTCACTCCTACTGCTCCAAGTGCTCCTTCTAATGCCACTACCAGTGCTCCAAAGCACAAACCGTCTTCCTCCACTATCACCAGGACACAGAGTAGGGCCATGTCTGATAAGGAGAACAGAAACGTCAGGAATGACAGAAAGAGATTCAGCTTGTTAGGGTTCTATTTGCACGGATCGGGGCCCACCGAGAACACACTGGCTTCCACAAAGTCACAGGGAGGCAACAGCGGCAACAACAGCTCGGGAAGTACCCCCTCCAGAAAAGTGCTCGGTCCCAGCAACGAAGCTAATGTGCACCCCAGATCTACAGAGCGTAATATTACAGGGAAAAATATTCCTCAAAGGGCCACCGTAAGGTTGGTCTCCGTGCCCGCTTCGACCAATGGAGCAAACACCTCCAGATCTGCAACTTCACAGGAACCAACCTTCACCACTTCCAAAGCAGCCAAGAGAATGAGCATGGCGGCACCGGGGATTGGTATAGGAAGTACCACAGATGCAGGAAAGGAGGCATCAGCAGCCAAGCGTGTTATGGATTTCTTCAAGAGGAGATCAGTCAGAATATAGGCTGTTCTGTGAAGAAGAAGAAGAGATTCAGTTACAAGTGGCATTCATATTTTTTTGTGTTCGATTCTGCTACCAGTTTGTTTCTTAATGACCAAGTTGGGTCTCGTCACGATTCAGTTCGACTGATTATACGGGTTATTTTTTTCGCCTCTATCACTGTAGGTCAGTGTGTAGACAGGCTATGTATGATTTATCTATTTATTAATATATGCATTGATACCACTGAAGGATAGCACATAGAGTATGAACATGTTTCTCTTACCTACACCGTGGCAAAACCTACGAACCTACGACATACGATGAATAAGTAGTTATCGTTATAATAATATGCATTCCTGACTTTATATACACACCAATGAAACGGGACTGGCCGTCACTGGTGAGCAATTACAAACAATAAGCATCTTGTTGCTATCATTTGCCTATCTGTACGGTGCTGACCTTGCAACGGTATGGTGCACCATTTTTCTCTAACCTAATTTCGCTCCTTCTATTAGTTCTCTCCGTTGGCACCCATGTCCTGTATGTACTGGTCCTTCATCTCCTGGACGGCGTTGTCTCTACGGTTACCGTACTTCCTTGCCCACTTGGTTGGGGAGTTCTTCATGATAATGTGCTTTCTCAACACCCATGGTCTAGTGGTGTTGTTGTATGGCTGAATAGAGTTTGTGCTGAAAGACTCGTGAGCAATTGGCTCATCTGACTGTCCTCTGAAGGAACCGCTCAGCCTAAGGTCACGCACAGCAAAGTACTTGTCCCACTGATCAGTGTTGTATCTTGGCTTCAAATAGTATTTTCTCTCGCGCTCCTCAAAATTTGACTCGTGGTTTGGTCCCTGCGAGTGTCTTGTCAAACTCGACACAGTAGTCGCGTTCATAGCAGCACCACCAAGGGCGAAGAACTACAGACAATTGGTTAGTAACATTGAAATACAATAACATCAAATAGTGCGCTACGGATAAGAATTGATTATGCATTCACTTAGGGGAAAAGGAAAATTGCCTAAAGTAATGCCCATAAATGCAATATGCACACAATCGCTCTCAATGTGGTCGGAGCCTTGATCTGGATATCCTTCTCTATATTAGAGCAAGTGCATACAAAGACACTCCACATGATCACTGGATAGTGGTGATGGTGTGCCAAGGCGTATGGCTAATACATACTGCAAACATCAACCCATATGGTATTAAACCCTCAAATGGAATCATTGTGTATTATATATCTAATGGAAATATCTTGTCGGACTTGGTAGTATATCTCCCCTATCTTTAAGTAGACCGTTATTGACAATGTCCCTTTCTAATAGTGTGTAGCTCTTTCCCTTGCTGATTATTCTGAGGTCTTGATTGGCGGATGTGTTATGTGCCCTGCAGTACAGCTGGAGACGGGAGCAATTTCTTAGTAGGGGGGTGGGCCACTCAGAGGATGCCTTGTTAGGTATGGAAGCCTGCTTGAGGGCAGAGTACTACTGTATGGCAAATATTTGTATGGAAGGCATACTGTGTGAGCAGCCGTGGGATGAACCATTATTAGCGCCTAATGAGGCGCTATTAAACAGAGTCTTAATGTGTGGGAGGTTTAGTATATGAGCATCACAGTAAGGAAATGGAGATTGAGTATATTGATCAACAGCTCAATAATATCGGGATATGGAGGGAGGTGTCAGTATAGTTACCTAAGACGGCATACGAAGAACACAAGTGTCAGTGGGCTGGTAGGATGTATATATCACCTCGCACTCAGCCGGGACAGTATATATGTATGCTAGTTACCTAGAAGACGCATGAGTATGCGTTTGCGAATCGATTGCAAATCTACAAAGAAATACATCTACAAAGAAATACATCTACATAATAAAACCAAAAAAATATTTCTAATACATGTACATTAGCAACAATCGTATTTGTTTTTAACACCTTACATCCTAAATAAAATTAAAATAAGAACCTTTCTGCCGTTATCTTAGTTTAGATGTTTGATGGGTAAAGCATAATTCTGACCGAAGCTCCGAAAGTCTTAGCTGGGAGGTTCGACTTGAAGTTAGCTCTCACAAGACCGTTGTTACCGTGGGTTCTTGAAACCTTACCCCAGATAACTCTGATCTTGGTACCTCTGACCTCCTTGGAGGCTCTGTAAACGTAGGCAATACGCTTACCAAGGTAGAACTTGGCATCGTCAGTGTTTGAAACACCCTCGATTTTGATCAAGGAAACGTTTGGGTTGTTGACGCTCTTGGAACGCTGGTACGACAAGTGCTTACCCTTAACGTATACTATAGAATGAAAATGTTAGTAAACTGAAAAAATACGACAAAAACCAAACTATACCCCTTTTGAGCATATAATACTGCTGTGTGAATATTGGATAGATATCTGGTCCAGAAAATACATTTTTTAGTGCTTCGCTGTTCTGGCTGCTGTTGTTGGTAAGAGTACCCTTCCTTCCTTCTCAAAACCATATGGAAATTAAGACATCGGGAGAGTCTACCATCTCTTCGCTTTCACCTGTGTTGGCTCCAAGATTATATGAGGAAAATTACTAAAACGCAATATTTGAATACATCATTGCTTTTCAGCAACTATCTCCCACTCTCCAAGAGCTAACTCATGGAGTCTTCAGCTACTGCAAAAAACTATCATTCCAAGTGTGCCATCGTACTACGATATCTCTTCGATATAATCACAACATTCCTTCTATTCACATGTCTCTTTATTGATGTTTTTCCGATGTCTCTTTCATGCTGACGTTGTTTTTGTATCATGTTGTGTCCTAACTGCCCGAGTTTGCATCTCCGCTCTAAACAACGAAATTCTTTTCCATTTCTATCCAATATTTCAACAGTATGGTATATATCATATTACATACGTCTGTGTGATTCAGCCATTTTGCCTATGTTTCTTTGGTAATTATAGAGTTATTCAAATATACTTTTACTTGAAGATGTATATATAAATTTTGATATACCGAATACTGCTCACTCACTCAGTAGCAAGTTCCTGGCACTCTGAGTGATGGATGTGAACAGTCTACTATGGTTAAGGGAAATTTGGTGACAATGCTGCTGAGAGGGCACCGACCTGTTTTGGGAAAGTATGGGATACACACTACCATTTTTGACAAGAAATTACCAGACAACTGTTACACTTCAGGTGCGTTGGTGGAAAAACACAGGACTTCTCAGGGCGCAAACCTATATTCAATCACGTGATATATAATTGAAATAAAAAAAATGGACGGACACACTACCATGATGGCATTATACCATGATTAGATAAGCATCAATATGATGGATTAAATTAGATGGCGAATATCAGCATAAATGGAGATATGATAATAAAAGCTTGGACCTATGAGACGGAACAATTAATTAAGCTTGATTTATATAGTAACTGTGTATTTCTGATAGAACTATGTCCTTTCCCAAAGGGTGAAATCATACTTGAACTCGCCCTCCTCATTACCAGTGGTTTGGAACTCTGTGATGCCTTTCTTGAGCAAGTACTGTTCGAGTGTATTCTGCTCTTGCTTCACCCACTGAGCCTGATCAACATTGATAAATACATCCATTGGAACATCGTGCTCCTCGACTGAAGGAGTAATCTCGGTGAGCAGGATTCGCGTCACCCCAGGAAATCCAGGAGTATGGGAGGTCAACAGCTGGTTGTATATTTCAGCGCCCCCAATGATGAAGATCTCCTCAATATGGGACGATCCTACCTTTTCAATCGCAGACTGTAGTGAATCAGCAATGTGTAGTGTGTTATTGTGTTTTATGAGCTCTTCCTTAAAATCTTGTGCACCCTTCTCTACATTCCTTGTGAGGATCACGTTAACCCTATTTGGGAGTGGCCTGAACTTTGGCGGTATGCTCTCCCAAGTCTTACGACCCATAATCACAACGTTCTGTTTCCCTGGACTGACCGTCTTTGTAGTTACCTGTCTGAAATATTTCATTTCTTGCTTGAGCTTCCATGGCAACTGACCCTTGTTCCCTATGCCGAACTTAGGCAGCAGGGCTGCTACAATGATGGAAATGGGTGGCATTGAAGTTGATGCTGGCATGATATATTTCAATTACAGGATGGGATTTGGTAAATTCGTCGGCAAATAGACTCTGCTCCTTCAAATATCAATGCGAGGACTGGTTCTCTCTTAAGCTTACTGATGTGATGTGTCACTCTCTCCTATCATTTTCTTGATGCGATAACGCGCCGCATTTCGATGCGCGTTTGGCTCATCGGCAAGAGGTGATGAGCTGCTATGCACGGCTAGCCACAAGCCCAAAGGCTGCTGGTAGTGGTGCACAACTAACGAGATAGGGATATCCTGAACTTCCCTGTATCACAGATAGATGATATAAATACGTAAGTAAACTTGTGATTCTATTTTATTTTGATGCAGTAATAATAAGCAATGTTTCAAGAGGCTGAGGCATAAGAAATCCAGAAGATGCTAATGTGTCCATAACCTCACCATTTTGTCCTTACCACCACTGGCCACCCTCTTACCATCAAGACTCCAATCCACAGCATAAACCTCATCCGAATGACCCGGAAGGTCAACAACTAGTTTCTTTGTTCTAATGTCCCAAACCTTCAGGGTGGTATCTTTAGAACTACTCACCAGAAGACGGCAATCGGAAGACCATGCTGTTTGATACACGGGTGCAACATGCCCACGGAAGGTAGCAATGAACGTACCATCACGGCCATCCCACAGTTTGATAGAGTTGTCAAATGAAGCAGAAACTATATAACGTCCATCCGGAGAGAACGAGACATGGTTGACCAACTTCTGATGGCCAGTCATCCTACAGATTGGCTTAGATGACTTGAGAGGCTCCCACAAGTACATTGTAAAATCATCGCTTGCAGTAACCATCTTTTCTGAGATTTGACCACCCACCTTTACCACTTTATCGTAATTTCTCTGTGCCTTTTTCTGGGCCTCTTCAGCAGTAGCGGCCGTCAATCCAGTGTGATCAAATTCACCCATTCTCAGAACATAGTCTGTGGAGAGGGAAAGGTGGTTAACCCAATGGGCATGTGATTTCAAAGTCTGAATGCACTTTCCATCCTTGGCATCCCATGCTTTGATAGTCTTATCATGAGAGCCAGAGTAGATAATTCCACTTCCGCTCCACTTGACACAGGAAACAGCAGAGCTGTGTCCACTCATAGTGAATTCTGGCGTTCTAGTCATCGTGTTCCAAATCTTGATGGTACCATCCTTAGAGCCAGAGCACAACCTAGGCTTGTCACCTGGCTTAACCAATGATATTGGCTCCCAAGTAAGTGAAGAGATCCACTTGGAATGTCCTCTCAGAGCATCTCCTATTGGCTTACCCTTGATGGCATCCCACAATCTGATTGTGTTATCCATACTACCCGTTGCAATAACATCGCCTTGTGGTGACCAGCTCACACATAACACCCAGTTAGAATGACCTGAGAGAGTATGCTGTACTGTCTGGGTGTCACAATCCCAGATACGAGCTGTTGAATCACCCGCACCGGTAACCATCCTTGAACTCGAGTTGGGAGCAAACTGTGCGGCAAGGATAGTAGCGCCATGTCCCGAAATAGTACCCGATGACCTCGTGATTGGCTTGACCTTGAATACCGCCTGAGGTGTATATACCAGTGTTAGAGAATCTTCCGTGGTTTTGATTCCCGGCTTCAACACCGAAGAGTAGACGTTTTCCTTGATATCCACAAGAGTACTCTCATTACCGTCACCGAGAAGAGAGAAATTATACGGTACGGGATCATCTGAGGTGCCTGTCAATTGATTCAGAAGCTCTTCCAACTGCTTTGTGGTGATGCTTCCAGGAACCCTAATACTACCACCCGTAGACTCTCCTGTGTCTGATGCCTGGAACCTGATCAAGACATTGGGCAAATCCTTCGGTATTATATCCACCTCTCTAGGCAGCTGAGCATTTCTCTTCTGCTTCTTCGATGGTGGAGGAACAAGAGTAGCCATTCTTGGTTCTTATTTCCAAATGCTGTTTCCGAAGATAGTTTATGATTCAGAGACAACCTGAGTTCTGTTCCTGGTATCCAAAGCACTTGTAAAAATGAATATATCTATTTGTATACCTGCTCCTTTCTGTCTTTTGCAGCTGCTACACCTACTACATCACCTGCAGCACCTTACAAAAAAAAAATTAATCTCATCTCGTAGTGCAGCGACTAAGACCGGGGTCCTATTTATCGAATTTATCAGATGCAGCACGACCCATTGCCTTTATCGGCTAACCGTTTCCTACAGCATCAGGTGCTCAGCTCGATTCGGAGTTTATCGCCCTTAGGGTCTTGGCTGCCGTTCTTGTGCATGGCATAGCGCTAAATGCCTTGCCTGTTTTGTTAGTCATATTAAGCGAGCATGAAAACCACGCCGTGGAATAAAACTGCGCGAGGATTCAATAGCCGTGAATGGTTATTTAAATGAAGAGACAAATAAGGGCTCCGGTGGTTTGCTAGTTGCTAGTTGGACTGAAATCAAAAGAGAGACAGCATTTCCTATTGTGATCTCTAGAGTGCTTTTCTCTGCACACGGCGCTCTATCAGATTCACAACATGGCACCACAGATGGATGCAGAATTATCGTCCATAGAGTCAGGTTTAAGTTCGTCAAATGAGTTGGATGTAGGGCATGGTGTACAACCGCTCATACTGCAGTCTGAATCGGAGTGCACCGGTGCAGATGAGGCAGGGCAGATGTCTCTGTCCAAGACGATATCTAAGACTGTTATGAGCATTATTGACGCTGTGAGAGACGATAACAACCAAACACAAAGGGAAGCAGAGGAGAGAGGATTGGCGGGACCATCAGGGGTTCTCGATGAAATAGACCTCACAGAGGCTGTCAGAGTAGCCACACGCACTTCTGTGCATACAGATGGTCTCAAGAGGAGGATAACAGGGTCTGGAGTGAAAGACGTAGGATCGCATCACACCACATATTCGGGTATGGACGAAACAGATGAGGAGGACATCATCCTCAAGGACGAACCACCTCTGGATACAGGATATGCTTGGGTGATTGCCATTGCAGCTATGTTTGTTATGGTAGCGACGTGGGGTTCTAACTGTGCCTTTGGAGTATTTCTGTCCTATTACATAGATGCAGATGCTTTCCCGGGAGCCACTCCCACAGATTATGCTTTGGTGGGCAGTATTGTTGTTTTCTTAGCTCAGTTTCTGGCACTGCCAACTAATGTTCTGTGCAGTGTGGTGGGTCCCAAGCTTGTCATGACACTTGGTATTGTTTGTCAGACTGCTGGATGGATTCTTGCTTCTTTTGCAACGGAGACATGGGAGTTGTTTATGACTCAAAGTATCCTTGTGGGTATGGGATTTGCTTTCCTATTCAACCCAGCGGCCACTATGATCCCAGGTTGGTTTTCTCGACTGAGAGCTTTTGCAGCAGGAATCGCTGTGAGTGGAGCAGGCACTGGGGGTGTTTTGTTTGCACTTTCTGTGCAGAAGGTGATTGAAGATACTGGTAACCACAAATGGGCACTGAGAATGGTTGGAATCGTCACATTCTCCATATGCATAGTGTGTACTCTTCTATTGCGCGAGAGAGTTCCCAGACCGAGAATTAGAACGTGGAGTGGGGTGAGGGCAGAGTTGAAGGTACTTTTAAACTGGAGAATTGTCAAAAATCTTCCCGTTGTACTTACTGCTATCTGGTTTGGGCTCATGCTGCTCAGTTACAGTATTGTCACATATTCTCTGTCTTCGTACGCCATTGCCTGTGGACTTACTGCTACCCAGGGTTCTAACATCACTGCCCTGTTCAATGCAGCACAGGGTGTAGGGCGTCCATCGATGGGACTTTCCGGTGATTATATAGGGCGTGTGAATTTTACCCTTATCCTCAACGCCATTGTAGTCGTTCTTGTGTTTGCTTTCTGGATCAATGCACAGACGTATGTGACTCTAATTGTCTTTTCAATTATGATTGGACTCATAATGGGTGTAGGAAGTGTCATGAATATCCCACTCGTTGCCGATGCTGTAACTGTTGAGCAGTTCCCATCTGCATGGAGTTTTCTTAACTTTGTTGTGGGTCTTCTCTGTCTCCCAGCCGAGATCATTGCTCTTAGAATGAAGCAAAACAACGTTCCAAGACCTTTCATTCACACTCAGATATTTTCAGGCTCAATATGCCTGCTTGCATTGTTCGTCTTGCTTCCGGTTAGAGAATGGAAGATCAGAAGGATAGTCAATGGTAGAAGAGAGGGTACAGAGAAGCAGCTGGATGATATTTTGAACTCTCCAGAAAAGAAAGTTATCACGGAGGTCGAAGATGAGGATGTCCTAAGAAGAAGGATGTCCACCTATAACACCCTTCTTCAACCTACACTTAAAGGTTATTTGAGTCGTTTATTCTATCCTATCAAAGCATGATATGACAGGATATGCTGTGGTATGATATAATTTTTTATTCATGGCTCTTTGTATATATATTTTTCAAAACGGCTCCACAAAAGGAGTAAAAAATGCATCATTAATTATTTTCAGTTAGAAATCGAAAATTTCAAGTCTCAACCTGTTGAAGACTCCAGTTAGGATCTAAACTAAAAACTATAACTTTTTCATTCGTTTCGTTGAAAAAAATAAAACCACTTCCTTATTATAACTTGTTACCAAAATGCCCTTCTCAGTTTACGATATGTGATATATATATCATATGTTCACTTTCTTTTAAGACTTTCTCTATGTATGTGCACCGACCCAGTGGTACTCATCGCCCTCTATACAGTTAGCCGCCAAAACCTAATGGCTAGACACACAGTCTCCTTTGCCTGTTGCCTGTGGCCTAGATGGAAGGCTGAGCCACGGTACGACGTAGTGACGTAGCCAGCGATGCCATCTCTTCTGGCAATAACGGGCAATACAGAGGTTTCCTAAGCAGCTTATACATGAATATATATATATATTTATAAGTATATGGATATACTCATGTTTTTATATTCAAGATGGAATAAACAAAAAAACAAATAAAGAATAACTGTCCCTGAAGGGTGACCCTCCTGCTATCATATGCCTAAGCCGTAGTGCTACTGCTGTGCTCTCTCTCCTCTCCTCTCTCTCTTCTCTCTCTCTTCTCTCTCTCCTCCTGGCATTGCTGCCGCTCGGTTAGCAGTTGCCGTTGTCGAGAGGGTCTGGCGAACCAACCTCTACACGACGCACGTAAAGGAGCTTGGGTGCATTGTCAAGGCGTGTAATGCGTATTGGCCATCACGGAGTTTGAACTTTTGGTCAGAAATACTAAATATATTCAATGGTGTTGTTGTACAATTTACAAATCAACTAAAGCGTAAGCTTTTCTTATCTTTTTGTTTGGTCATACATATCTCTGTTAATTGCCGTTTATTTCAGTTGGCTGGTGTGCCCATCTGTCTATTGCTTTTGGAACAACCGCTATTTATATATCATCACCCCCAAGAATGAGTGCCGGATCCAATTCGTCCTCATGGACCAGCTTTCTCAAGTCCATTGCTTCTTACAATGGTGATCTTTCTTCGCTCACTGCTCCTCCCTTTATTCTGTCTCCAACTTCTTTGGTGGAGTATTCCCAGTACTGGGCCGAGCATACCGACCTTCTCATTGCTCCAAACTTCATAGGTGAACCCAACAATAAGGACCAGGACGTTTCCGAAGAGCGTATCTTGGCTGTGACCAAATGGTTTATCTCCACTCTGCGTTCCCAGTACTGCTCCAGGAATGAGAGCATGGGAACAGAGAAGAAGCCACTCAACCCATTCCTCGGTGAGGTTTACGTTGGCAAATGGCCAGATACCACTGCAGACTCAAAGGTTGGCGAGACCGTGCTGCTCTCCGAACAGGTGAGCCACCATCCACCAATAACTGCCTATGCCATCATTAACGAGAAGAACAACACACTTCTGCAAGGGTACAACGGTATCCGCGCTTCCATGTCCACAAGTGCTATCAGCGTGAAGCAGTACGGGCATGCAGTGTTGGAGTACAAGAACCTTGGCGAGACCTTTCTCGTCACTCTTCCACCTCTTCATATTGAAGGACTTCTTGTTGCCAGTCCATTCGTTGAACTTGAGGGAAAATCTTATATTCAGTCCTCTAGTGGATTCGTTACTGTGATTGAGTACTCTGGTAGAGGCTATTTCTCCGGTAAGAAGAACACCTTCAAGGCTAGGGTCTACACAGATAGAGCAGCCTCCAACAACAAGGAGAACGCTCTATACACAATCACCGGTCAGTGGTCCGGCAAGTCACACATTGCTCCTGGTTACTCTTCTCCAACTTCCAAGGATGAGTTGTTTTTCGATGCCAACGGATCCGCACAGCAACACCTTGATGTAAAGCCAATCGAGGAACAGCATCAACTTGAATCAAGAAAGGCTTGGCTGACAGTTGCCGAGGCAGTGAATGAGGGAAACTACGATCGCATCCACGAAAAGAAGTCAATCATCGAGAACGCTCAGAGAGAGTTGCGTAAGACAGAGAAGGAGGCTGGTATCACATGGGAGACAAGGTGGTTCAAGGAAGTTGATTTTGACGAACTCGACGATCCACAACCTGGTGAAGATCTTGACCCTCTTATTCCTTTGTCTGCGTCTGCCAACCTGTCTATCCGCAACGTCACCTCCGGTACGTTGAAGGGAGAGAAGGATGACAAGCCAGATGTTCCTGCCAAGCACTGGCGTTTCGTTCCCTCTGCATACGCAAACGAGAAGGAGATTAAGATCTAGATTTATCCTTCTCTAATGACTTCGTGGTAGGACTTTAATATAAGGCACAGTGGGCTAGGTGATTTCTGCTTTTGGTTTCTTTTATCAAGGAAAATATTGAATACTACCGCCTTCAGTCCATATGTTTTTGTAATGAAATAGATTGATTCATGGTTTAAGAATCGTTTATAATATGTATCTACACTGTAGCAATGATTATACCAACATAAATGACTATGTTGCCCCCTATTAATAACTATAAAATAAGCATGCAAACAAATGCCAATGCACGTGTCCCCATCCTCTCGAAGTTGACAAAAAAAATCATATATATAGCTACAAAGTTTAAAACAAGCAAGTAACTCAAGTTCTACCCATAGTCCTTCACTCAACTTTATGAAAGTTGAACGTTTAATAACCACTCGCCTCTGAACTTGCATCTGATGTACTGCCGCTACTATCACCGAATGCCTCATTTCTTATAGCCATGATCCATGGATCATTCAAAAGCTCAACAGCGGTTTGTCTCTTAGTAGGGTCTGTTTGAAGACATTTAGCGAGGAACTTTCTACCGGCCTCAGACAGCTGGTCTGGCGTTGGGAACTGCGGCAACCTACCACTGGCGATATGGTACATCACAGCAAACTCGTTATCCAGGTTAGCCCATGGCCTTCTACCTGTAGCCATCTCTAAGATACAGCAACCCAGTGACCAGATATCAAGCGCTCCATGTCTGCCTGCTGTGCTACCGTTTATTGCTTCTGGAGACATATACATCGGTGTTCCGGTGAGACTTTGGACCCGCTTTCCATTCATAGTCATGTGAGAATCTCTCGTTCTACCCGAGACTGCAATGACCTTGGCAGCACCAAAGTCCACAAACTTAATGACACCCATATGGTCAAGCAAAATGTTCTCGGGCTTGATATCCCTATGGACAATTCCAGATTGATGGAGATAACCCAAACCTTCAAGCATCTGAAGGGCATAGACCTGGATGACTGTTTCATCTTCTATTCTTCCATGTTCCAACAGACTAGCCAATGAACCACCCTCACAGTACTCCATGAAAATGTAGACCCTATCCCTGTGCACTTCTACACCAAAGTACTGCACAATGTTAGGATGTGAGAGCATTTCCAAGACTGTCATTTCGTCTTTAATGGCAGGAACAACCGTCTTAATCGACTGGCTATCTTGGAACCTGATTTCCTTCACAGCCATTACACCACCAGTATCCAGGTTAATTGATGCATAAACACTACCAAACGTACCACCACCTAGGAACCTTCCCTTCTGCCATCTGATAGAAACAGAAGAGAAAGAGGAGGCAAGGAAAGAGAGAAATTGGTTCTCGGTATCGGTATCATCAAGGACTCTTCCAACCGACTGCTGTTGTTCCTGGAGCCCACGACGGTACTCCTCCAAAAGCCTGATCTTCGACATACGCTCCTCTGACAATGCCACCAGTGCCTCTTCATCATGAGATAATAGATCGGGATTCTTCTTTCTCTGCAAAGTCCAATTCTGCATCTTACGGCGCTGGATCTCACTTGAACGCGCACCCATGATATCAAAGTGTGAGATCAAAAGAGACATACAGCCCGCAACCTTGGACTTCAACCTATAGAATTGCTGCTCGTTGAGGGTTAACACGTTGAAACCTGTAGTCATTGCCATGGAGAATTCAAGTGCTAACACACACCATTTGAATGTACGGGGATCTGTGGGTATACAGTCATCCACGATAAAACTAACCCATTCGATACTGAGCTGGATCATCTTCATTACCAGGGTTGACTTCTTGTTACTCTCGAATATCTTTAGCGAGAAACGGCCAAAGTCCCTCGTGTAGATGAACATGTTGTTCACTAGCTCCTGACAATCTCCCACACCTTTGCATTGATTCCTGACCAAGGGAATAGAATCCAACACAACACATGACATACGGAAGAGCTGTCTATTAATCTTTTGCATTTCCATGTGAACTCTTTGAACAGAACACCTCTTCTCAACAAGTGAGCCTATAGAGTCATCTACACAGTCTCTGAATACTTCCTCAGATACACGTAAGGTTTCCGAAAAACCAGGTTGAGTGATCAACAGCACCTTGCCCTGGTCAAGATCAGCAATGGGGATATGGTCGATTTCTAATGGGATAACCTTTCCATCCCACACCATGGCCTTGGAAGGAAAAATCGCCAAAATGTAACCAGGATTCAGACTGTCGGTTGTGTCATGAATGTCTTCATCATGGAGGGGATCAAAAAGCCCATCGCCTGACTGCTGAGAATGAGCCAGAAATTCGTTATGATCTTGCAAGACTCTTAAGTGCTTCTGAGGGATCATGCTGAGATTGAGTCCCAAGTATGTTCCTTTGATAATTCTAGCAATATCCAATGGACGGTGCGCCAAGTTACCAGATGCGATCAGATAGATTCCTCTGTTCTCTGCTACACCACCTGTAAACACCAAGTGATGGTCTGTCTGCTTTAAATGGTCCAAAAACTTTTTCACTCTATTGGCGTTCAGGTTGAAAAGTAACGAGTTCTTAAAGTGTTGATCCAACAGTCCGCCAAAACGAACCAGCTTTCTGCGAAGTGCACCAAAATTCTCCATTGTTGTGGTATACCACCTGATCAACTTGGATTTGTCTAGTTGGGCATGTCTATTCAAAGTATCGACCGCAGGAGGACCCTGGAATTGTAATTGGATATAGGTCAACAGCCTTCCAACAAGCTTACTGGTGAGGATAGTGAACTGTTCAGAAATGACAATTCCTCCACCATCAATGTAGAAACCAATATTCTGTAGGAATTCCCATTCACGCAACAGCTCATCTGGCTCTTTGAATGTCCTGAATGACTTATAGGATCTTTGGTCCAACAGCTTCCTGTTCAACAGGTGAAGAAGATGGTGAACACAGTCAAGAATGGTCTGATCAAATTCGCTGTCGTCATAATCGCCCAGTCCTTCCCATCCCTTTTGAGGAAGACAGTATTCCATGAAAGATGTTCTGATTTCCAAGGCAAGTTTGATGTACAGTTTGAAATCATCCATCACCTGATCCATCATGATCATTGTAGGGTTCTTCAACTTCTTTGCAAATGAGAGGCGCACGTTAATGATCTCTTTGAGAAGCTTGGAGGGAAATACAGCCAAATCCAATAAAGATTCCAGGTACGCAGGCAGCCCGATTTCTTCAAATATGGGATAGAATTCCAAATATGAATCCTTGGCTTTGAAAGACCAGCGACCTGCACTTTCACTGAGTCTCTTCTCAAAGATGGAACTTATATCTTTTTCTTTCAGAATCCTCTCTACAAATGATCTATCATCCTCAAACATTTCGCTACCTTTGGCCTCTTGCTTCTGGGTTGTATTAGCAACTAGTGGTGGCTTAGTGGAGTTGAGGGGACTGCTGATCACTGAAGCCCCTGCTGAGGCATCGGTACCGTCACTCTCAACGGTGGATGCAGAGTTATCCCTTTCCATCTCCACATTTGGGTGTCCATTCTCTGCTTCAGTTGAAGATTTGGCTTGGTCGTTCTTATCGTTGCTGGGAGATCTCAAGATGTCCAAGTCATCATTACCTACCCACTGTTTCAACATATTACCCTCTCTCTTGATTGCTTCTGTGATATTTTTCCAAGCAATAAGTGCGTTGATTCTGTTTTCAAACTCCAAGGTTGCACATATGGGCTTGTCATTGCGCATCTCCTTCTGGGTTCTCCAAAGCTCCTGACACTTCTCATACTTATCTAGCAACTCCGTCACCTGCTGCAGTGCAAGTTCGTTCAGTTTATAGTTATCAGTGTTGAGTAATGATCCATGGTCATTGGTCTGTTTGGGCTTGCTTTCTTCCACATCCTTGTCCTCAGGTGGTTCCGTGGCTTCCTTGGGCGCAATAAATTTGAATGCGAGAATCTCATTAATCGTATCATCTGCCAGGCCTCTTGCATATAATGTCAGTCTACGCTGCTCCTCTTCGGTTCTTTCGAAAGTGTCAGCACGAATGCCCAACCAAAGGTTCTCCTTATATGTGGCATCCAAGAAGCTCTCTCCTTCCAATTCGTTGGCGGGCTTGATGATCTTTGTCTTTTCTCCCTTAACAACGTCACCAGTGAGCACAGCACGAAGCATGGATTTCCATTCCATTCTCTCCGTTATATATGGGTTCTCAGTATTGGATACATCGATGGAGTTCAGCTGAAAGTCATCATTGTTATGTATCACATTCAGCAGTCCGAGATTAGCATCAAACATGTATTCATTAGAATCCTGAGTCTCATTAGAGATGCCAAATTCATTGTACAAGATTTCAGCTGCTTGGTCAGACTTTTCAGCATGAGAAGAAATCCCATCCTCATCAAATGCCTTGCGTCTCCTTTCTCTGTTCTTAAATAAAACATCCTCATCTACTGGGGTACCAAGGTCAGATTCGTCTTCACTGACCCCAGCCGACTCATCATCGGTCATTTCTATCGGTGTTGATGCATATGGGAAATAGTCAGAGCCCTTGTTGAATGTGGTGGCATAATTATCCATACGTTTCAAATATACCTTTTCCTGCTGTTGGTATTGCTCGCTAGGCTTTGATTTGAGGTTGGATTGCAGCACAGACATCTGCCTGCTGGGCCTGTTTGCTGCTGAGAATCCATCTACCGTCACATACCCATTGCTGCTGGAAGAAGACCTTGAACGATTTCTGCTTAAACCTGCTTGTGATTTCTGACCCGTTGGCAGCCTGGGCTGCTGGGTTGATGTAGGTGTCGTATTGGGGGCCCTGGGTGACGAATTGTTTGGACTGTGTATGAGATTAGAGCCTTCCAAAGTTACACTTGGCGATGCTGGCAGATGTGGTTGGATGTTTCCTGCTGACGGTCTTCTGGGTGGGAACTGAAAAGCTTCACCTACAATAGCACTGGCGGTGAGATTCATCAGACCACTCCCTTGGCCATTGGCATGCATCTGTGCCATCTGTGCTGCTGTGAATTGTCTAGTATTACTGGGAGAATTACCTGGTGTACCTCTGGGTGATAGTGTAACAGACGCTGGGGTGGATGGGTTGGACACATGCAGCTGAGGCTTTAGGGTAGCCGGCGGCGACACTTTTTTTGGATTGTCAGGCATCGCAATGTATGGTATGAATATATAAATACAAAATTACTGTGTTGCTGTTCTTCTAAAATTCTCCCCAGAGATTCTCCATGGAGAGATGGTATTAAACACTCTCCTATAATAATGTGAATGCCCGTCGGTCTTTCAAGCTATCTCAACGGCTTCTGCTGCTGCTGCTGCACTAGGGCGTTCTCTGTAAAATCCAAGTGCGGGAATGTGCAGGTAAACCTAATCTGTGAATATTTCTCTTGCAGATGAAAAAGCACTCCTGCGCAGGAATTGTATACTTGATATACTCAAGCCTAATATATTCTCCCTCAATCTCTAATCAGGGGCAAATTAGTATATGGAAACCTGGAAGGTGAATATTCAACTCCACCTTCTTGGCCCTGATAACCCTTATCCTGCCTTCTCTTCTGCTCCTTTCATCTTTGCTGCGGAGGCACGCTAAATGGGTACGTCAGGTCGAGCTAAAGCTACATATCGGGCGACACACTACGGCACGTAAAAGATATTTATAGATAGGTATAGTAAACGATAAGTGAGGGTAGGGCAGGGAAGGCTGGGGAGATAGGCAGGCAGATAGATAGATAGATAGGTAGATAGACAGGTAGATAGACAGGGAGAGAGATCAACTTCGGAAGTGAGTTGTTTACAACAGAACGAGTTGGCATTAATATCTGCATTATTAATTTTTTTCTTATTTGATGCATGGGTGCCTAAGTGAATTCTGTTTTTTTTGATGCCCAATAAGCGTGACAATTGATCGTTGCCTTCTGATAACAACATTCCCTCGAGACTGAATGGCGATGCCGTCAGTAGATGAGTGTATGT
The DNA here is from genome assembly GCA_030567555.1 of Kuraishia hungarica. Classification (NCBI taxonomy): domain Eukaryota; kingdom Fungi; phylum Ascomycota; class Pichiomycetes; order Pichiales; family Pichiaceae; genus Kuraishia; species Kuraishia hungarica. Next base: position 1,233,870 of record JAJLSL010000001.1, read on the forward strand.
ATGGGATATGAAAGACGTTGCTAGTGATATTGTTGTTGTTGCTAATAATGCAATGGCTTCAATTTAAGAGTTGATACTAATATTTTTGTTTGTTTAAGCTACTCTGCTGGACCTGGATCAGTGTTTGGAGAAGTTGTATGCTGGCAAGCTCTTATCTGAGATTGTAGTTGAGCAGCTGTGCTTTAAATTGAAGGAGCTACTTGCGAAAGAGTCCAATATAGTACACATCAGAACCCCAGTGACGGTTGTGGGAGATATCCATGGTCAGTTTTATGATCTAGTGGAAATATTCAAAATAGGAGGATATCCTCCAGACACAAACTATCTGTTCTTGGGGGACTACGTCGACAGGGGGTACCACTCGGTAGAGACGATATCCCTGTTGATAGTTCTGAAGCTCAAGTATCCCACTCGCATTAACCTCATTAGAGGAAACCACGAGTCGAGACAGATAACCACAAACTATGGCTTCTACACAGAATGTCTGACTAAGTATGGTTCTGGATCTCAGATTTGGAACACCTTCACCGATCTGTTTGATTATCTGATTCTCGCAGTTATAATAGACAATTCACTTTTCTGTGTGCATGGCGGTCTGTCACCGAATGTTCAGACTATCGATTCGATCCTAGTGATTGATCGATTTAAAGAAATACCACACGATGGCCCAATGGCTGATCTAGTATGGAGCGACCCTGATCTGGAATTGTTGAACTTCAGGATCTCTTCGCGTGGTGCCGGATATCAATTTGGAATGAATGTGGTGAACAAGTTTTTGAATTTGAATGGCTTTGACAAAATCTTCAGGGCACATCAGCTGTGTAATGAAGGGTATCAAATGTTCTGGGGAGGAAAGGTCAACACTGTATGGTCTGCCCCCAATTACTGTTATAGATGCGGCAACAAGGCTTCAATTTTGGAGCTGGATAACAGTGGAGAGGATGGGTTCCGGTTCAATGTCTTCGATGCTTCGCCAGAGAGTGATAGAGAATACCTGAGAGTTGTCGGAAGAGCAGGAGCGGACGGTGGTGGCTTCCCACAAGGTGACGGCCCAAGTGAGGACCTGGAATTTTATGACAAATATTACAATGGACATGGAGATATCGTACGGATGGCCCCGCAGGTTGAATACTTTATGTGAGGTGAGAGAGAAGATAATGCAGCGATGGCCAGGGGCGCGAGTGTATATTATATTATATTAAAACTTTAATAATGATGAAATCTAATAAATTAAATTAATAATAGCAACAGTTATGAATAATACAGTTCCAAGTTCATCCCATCATGTATCTCATAATCATCGAGAGTGATATGGTTTTTGTAGATTGTGTAACCCTTCTTCAAGATGATCTTTTCAAACGCAGTACCAATCTGCTTCGATAGCCTTTTCTTGAACTCCTCCACAGTGTCCGTCTCAAGACATTCCACCCTGATCTTCTTTCCGACTCTAAAGCAATCGTATTAGTATATGGTTACAGTTTGTTATCTATCCTGATAGACGACTGATGATCCTATAGTGTTAGAGCTCCATAGAAACCCTCCCCACAAAACATTCACACATACCTATCGTTACACACTACAATCATTGTAAATGTATGTATATGGACTGATATATGAGAGTATACCAAAAAAAAAAACGGTATATCTTTGAGTTGAGGAATTATTTAGATTTCTGATGATGATAAGTATCAAATACTAAGGTATTCAACCTCTATGGTCTATGTCTCATCATCATCTCACCCGCACATATCTCATCGTTCACATTATCTGCCTCAACCGCACAGGCGCTACGCTACAGTTAAAAAGACTGGACTCACCCCAGGCGCTGGTCCCATCGCCATCGCTTACACACACTGGCCCTCCACACACTATGGCCTGCATAACGTTTGTAAGACATGTATGCGGCAGGAAATAGAGACCATCCTAGAAGCAGACTCAACTCACACTGACAGTCCTCCCGGATGAAGGAGCCAGGCACAACTATTAGCATTGAAACCATAGCCATAAGAGCCCATAAAATTATTATAGGCACACTGGAGGAGCAAGAGATGGGGGTCCAATTGGTCAAAGGGCTGTGTGCGGTGAGCGCATAGTGAGTGAATAGCCCGAGTCCGACCGAGAGAGACAGAAAAAGAGTGGTAGTTGCATGAACCATTGCAGCTACACGCACAATAACATTGCTTCGCTCATACACGCACCGCACCTTCTAAGGCTCGCTTTCGCAGGTTTGGCGTTGGCTCTATGTATGCGTGGGGGAGAGAGGGAGAGGTAAACTTCCACTTCTGTAAACAGATGATGTGCGTCTATCGTCTGTCGTACACGTAACTGCGTTGATAATGCCAGACAGAAAGAGAGAGAGAGAGAGATAGAGAGAAAAGGCTCGGGAGACATAACGACCTAACCAACAGCTGAGAGAGACACATAGAATTGCGTCCAGGTGGGTGTAATTTCTGAACACCCAGATACTGCACAGGAAATAATATAGATAGATCACCACCTTATGAGAGATAGAGTTCACATATTGTTCCAGAGTTGATGAGCTTTATCCGTGCATCATCCAAATAATATCACTGTGCCATTGGCTTATTGTCCTAGCACTCACTGCCTGAAGTTCAATATCAGGGAAATGCCTGATACAAATGATGTGTACGGCAGTGGCGGGCCGGAGTCTCCAGCTACCCCAATATCAAATCAAGCAATAGACATATTTGCAAATGGAATGGGTAATGTACCCATACTACAACACCATGACGCGGGGTTCATGGAGGAGGAAAATGACGAAGGAAGTGATGTCGACTCATTATACGGCATGGATAGATGCAGAAGCATACAGCGATTGGGTTCCCCGGCATTCTCTATAGCATCGAATACAACAGCAGGATCGGGTAACATGAATCCACCATCTATTACAGTTTCGTCAACCGACAAAATATCTGATTCATCCCGTTCAGGGCTGAGTTCCCCTAGTCATGGGGCCCACTCGTCACGTTTAAATAGATATTCCACGCACACTGCTGCTGCCAATGCCATCACCTCCATGGCACCTCCTTCCATCCCAGGAACACCGTTGGGCGCGTCTGCTGGCCACCATCATCGAAGCTCATTCGGAAGTCAATACATTCCAGGCTCAATGCTTCCACCTCGAGGCAAGTCCCCCACAAGGGCCAGATCCCCTATGCGAACACTCTCTCCTGCCAGAGCCATTTCGCCAATAAGAGGAGTATCTCCTGTGAGATACCAGCCGTTTAACTTCGGATCGAACGCAATGGGCATGCATGGTAATGGAAGTAACCCCAACCTTGGGGCCTCTAGGGCATCTTATCGTAAAGGTCATAGGTACAAGCATTCTTCAGTTTCAATGAACATGTTCCAGGAACCACCAAAGAGGCCGCCTCTCAATATCCCTCGCTCTTTTCCCATTCCAACCACAAAAGAGATGATGGCATCTCTAACATCAACACAGAAAGTCAAATTGGGATGGACAGTTTCTCATTTTTGCCTTGCAGCATTCCTTTATATCATGGGATTTTCTCAGGGCAACCTGAACCTATCAACTCTCTCACATATGGTGTTTTACGATGCATTGAGTAACTTTATCACTGCGGTTGTAACTGTCATGGCCAATTTTGATTGTTGGAATTCTTCCTCATTGCGACACCCGTTTGGCCTGGGAAGAATGGAGGTACTATCTGGATTTGCATTGTCTGTTTCGCTGTTGTTTGTAGGAGGTGATATATTCTCGCATGTGCTGGAGGAATCAATAATCCTCCTCATGACAGGTGCCTCTAATGACCCCCATGATGCGGAAGAAGGTAGAAAGGCACATAGGGGTCATGCACACGAAGGACCGGACCACTCTATCAATTATTCACTATACGAGCTGATTGTTGCAGTGGTTATGACATATACATTACTTTCACCAAAGGTGGCCAAAGTAGGCTCAGAAGGGAGCAGCGATGAAAAGAAGCAAGGGGAAGATGACAACCATGGGAAAAAACAAAAACAAATACAAACCAAGAAACTCTCTAGTTCTACAGGGTTTCTGACTCTGGCATACTCGGGGTATTGCCTGATATCACCACTTTTCCTGTACACTGAGTACATTGGACCTATAAATCAGGCATCAACGGTGACACTAGCCGTATTAATCGTATTTGTGGCACAGAGACTCATAAAGTCGTTGGCTAATATCCTATTGTTAGGTTCTCCTTACGGTGATAGAAGCTTCTCGGCGCTCACAGAACAAATAACCGCTCATATAACCGAGCTTGAAGTATTCAAGAAGGAGTATTCAGTCACAAACATCCTCATTGCTAAGGTTAACTATAGGATTACTGTAGTTGTATTGGATGTGAGCATGTACGGGGCAAGCGAAGATGATGCCTCGAAACTACGATTCTATGCCTCAAAAATCATCAGGAACGCACTTGCTGAGGCTGAGAATCCCGGAGTGACTTTGTCTGAATTGGCTAACCCACACAAAGAGGTTGCCGAGTCAGGTGGGTTAGCGACTGGTGCTGCTGATACGGCTGGTGCTGCTGTCACTGCTCTGCTGGAAACGGACAACATTCCATATATGGATCATAGTGGGGAGAAGTACGAAATTACGATTGATATCGCTCGATTCGGTGCAAGTAGTATATAGCTGCATAAAAAACATAATTTAAGGTACCATTATCTATTACGAGTAAGTTATACAATCATTAAGCATTGGTTGCACTATATGTATGCCATTGGTATTTCACGCGTACAATTAAATGGCCTGGCAATTTTCTTTACTGTTTGTCCGAATTTGCTGTGTTGGTGCTATACCCTGTAGACTGAATCACCTGTTCAACCAGCCTCTCCATTTCCACGTCTCCATCTCCATCTCTATTCTCGTTATTATTCTGAGCTATGGTCTCTGCATTCTGCGCTTCTGACCCGGAAAACAGATGCGACATCAACTCGTCATAATTAGCACTACCTGCACCTAAATCAACATCCATATGTTCCATTTCTGCGACATTGTCAGCTGATTCAGCGGCATCACCAGTGCCTGTAGTAGCCTCAGCTTCGTTGTTCTGACCTTGCTCCAATTGGTGCATAATGGCGGCATGGCTCTTCTCAATATCGGCAATAATCTCTTCTGCACTCGCAGTTTGTGTCACCGCCGACTCACGATGCTGCTCAACATTAGCAGTAGGTTGTTGTTCCGCTGTAGCCGTTGATTCGGGTACACCCTGAGTATCCTCTGGTTGTGGCTGCTTCTCCGCGGCGGTTAATTCTGCTGCAGTAACCACCTCGGCTGTAGTACCTGTACTAGTTTTGGGTACCGACGCATGGGTGGGCAATGATTGCTGTATTTCTGGCACCACAGGAGGCAGTGAATCATCACCAGATGGCGCAGGTTTATCGGCATTAGATACAGGGACAGCTTCTATATCCGCCACAACTGGTCTGTTGACTTCGGAGAAGAAGTTAGCCTCATCAGAGACGGGAGTTGGCTCGACAGCTGCTGCAGTATCGGAAGACGTCACATCAACTTCGTCTGGCTTGGCAGTAACCATTTCTGTTGAGGTGGTCTCAGAGACCTTGGGAACATCTACCGTGTCTGCTGCAGTATCAACTGGTACAACAGGAGCTGTTGTGGGTTGTGCAACTAGATCTCCGGCAGTGATGGAAGTGGCAGTGCCCGCAGCACCTGCACCATTAGCTGCAACCTTTGTGCTCATACGTGGTCTCCTATTGGCACCTCTGCTCCTATGATAACGCTCCTCTCTTTCAAGATCTCCAGTCACCTTGGCCAGGTAATCTGGAACAGGCACACCAGTCTTGAGGAAGAACATCTTCCAGTTACGCGCTTTATCCTTCAGCTGCATCTGTGATCTGTTTTTAAGTGCTTCATTGATAGAACCACCTGGGCCAAATAATTCCAGAATCATAGCCCACTGTGTACCTCTCATTTCCAAACCTTGCTTTAGAGCCTTCTCCTCCTCACGTGACCATGTCCTCCTGAAGAAATGCCTTGTGTGCGTGGTTATATTCATACGTTGTTCTTGGAAGTCAGAGGGCGTCATATCGTTAGCCATTTGTATTTCGAATGGAAGCCTGGTGTCATGGTCAATATCTTCCGATGGTGTCGGGGTAGTTTCCAGTCCGACGGAAGACCGCTGTTTCTTTACCGCATTGGCTCTGGCAGATTCCTTCTTTTGGGTAGCAGACACCGTTGGCGACGAAGTAGCAGTAGTGGAGTACGTTGAAGCAGGAAGTGTTGTGGTGAAAGACTCCGCAAGATTAACAAGTCTTCCCTTAGCTCCCCAAATCAAGAAACCTATGTTCTTGCCCACATACTCGAAAAGGTCCTTGAGAAACTCCAACCATTCGTACTTCTCTGCAAGATCGTCATCTGGTGGTGAGTCCCGTAGGTGTTCCTTCCTTGATTTACATCTTTGTAAGAAGTCAAGCTCTGCTGGGGTAAATAGGGTACTATTACGAGATAAGTTTTCACGCTCCTCTTTTGAGGTAGGTGGGGTATAGCTGGAATCTTTTCTTCTCAATAATGTTATGTCCAGGCCCTCTGGGAAAAGGTCTTCTAAGATTTCTTCTTTTGAACGCTCATTAATTTCTAAGGCTGAGATATAAGCCTGTGTTTTAAGGTCGAGAAACAACACTGCCTGGGCTTTTAACAATTTACTGGACGCCGCTAGCGCATTGCTTACGGTTGTCGAGGCTGTAGCAGATGTTTCCGAGCCATTGTTCATCGAAGACGATAAATTGGAAATCGTCTTTGTTGGATCGAATGATTTCGATGGGCAGAACACATCCAAGAAGGATTCGTTCAAGTGGTAGAAACCCACATCGTTTGTACCCAAAGTGGCGTTGAGGAAGGTGGCAAGATTTACTTTCCTCATGGTTCCCTCTATGGTGTCCTCTTTTCCACTCAAAAATGATGGTGGTGGTGATCCCGGTTTCCAAAGACCGAATGTAACATGTTCTGGTGTCAAGAAAGGATCTGATGTGGAATAAACTCTTTTTGTCATCTCAAACATCTCAACCAGGTTCTTATATGAAATACCAGCAAGAGTAGAATCTTGATTGGCAACAATGTCCAGAATCTTCTGATACGGGCCCTGAGCAATTATACGTAGAATCTGAGTGGCAAGGTTATCAAGTGTGGGTACGGTGTTGATCAGTAACTGCACATTTGGAGGAAGGAAATGAGGAGCCGGGAGATTCAGAGGCAAAGCCGCCAACTGGAGATTCAACAGCGTTCGTGAAGAAGAGAACTTGCTGTTATCATTCAACAATCTGTTATATGCTTCTAATGCATCACTCTTCTTATCCTTGAGCAGTTCAGAATCAGCTGGCAGAGAGAGTCCCTGGTATTCTACAGTCTTTGCGGAAGTAGGATTATCCGATTTGGCCTCTTCCTGAGCCTTGATTCTGGCCTCTTCCTGTTGTTTCCTGATTTTGTCTGCTATCAGCGTGAGTTCGGCTGTTGTAGTGGAGCCACTGGTGTATTCAGCCGCAGAGATCTTACCATTGGTTTCTGCAGTGTTGATGTTGCTACTGCTGCTTCCAGCAGGTGTCACAGAGGACTCGTCTGTGACCGCTGCTTTGGTACTCTCTGTCAAATCATCGAACAATTTAGATTTTTTCAACACAGGGTCACCATGTGGCCCATTATCTGTGACATCCTCCAATCGCCTCTTATCCCCTTCTGAATGTTGTGTGTTGTTACCAACAGCGCTCTGTTGAGCATTATGTGTTGTCACTTCCTCCTCTATGGTTTGTATAGGAATGGAGAGGTGGCTATCCTGTATGTCTGTTACCGATTCCATGAGTTGAAGCCCCGGCACAATGGATTGCTGATCTTGATGTGATGATACACTCATTTTTCGCTAAAATATATCATTGGGAGTACTCTCTGTGTGTGGATGTGAATGTGGGAAGGACAGAGCGCACAATCAAAAACCACAAGACAATAAATAAAGTCAAATAAAATAATTCGATTTGCAATTCAAGGTATTCTGAAAAATGATCAAAAGGCACTAGGCTGTGAAATTTGCTATTAGTTAGCTTTTTGGAGCCTTTCGTTTCTATGTTACAGTAGACTTGTGTGGGCCATACCAATGCAATTGGTCGTTTGTTTACTATTATCCATACATAATAGCTGTACCGCATTATTTGCATATTATTTCTTATAATTTTTTTTAGATTTATCTTATTGAACAGTAAGAAATGGCATTAGAGATCCAACTACACAGAGAAGGAGCAGAAGCAGAAGCAGAAGCAGAAGCAGAGAAGGAGAAGAGGATGTGGGTGACACGATGGTGCAGGGGGATGCCCAGGCTAAGGCGCGGTCCGAGAGTCAGGCAGGCGGGCGGGCAGGTAGTTGAAGGTGACGGTAAGAGGGAGCCGAGTGGGGAAGTGCGTGACACCCCGAGTTTTTGTTCTTCAATGGTGGTCGGTCACATGGTTTTGGTGTAGTAGAAAAGGCAACAGTGACGGTATTTATTAGTCTAAATCTAAGGAATAAAGGTGGGACCCCTGTGCAGCAGGTTAAGAAAACATAGGATCTGCGATATTCTAACTATCAAGTACACCGTATAGTTGAGATAAAGATAACGGTCTTGTTATGGAAACCTAAACAAATGCATACATAAGGAGCACGACAAACAAGTTGAGCGAAGAATGTCAGGAGATGAGGATATTCCGAGATAGCAACTTCGGCGAGTGCCAAATGGATGCATAGGATGCAAAGGATGCAAAGGATGCCGCAGATGGCACGGGACACAATGTGTCTCATCCACGAGTAAACATAAGTGCGTGTCATGCAACATGATTGGTTCAATTGACGATCGTAAATTGTGACCTTGAGACTGGTAGTTATCAGCATGAGCAACGATGCCTCCCACTCCCTCCTCCCTCCTCCCCCTCTCTCTGCCTCCAAAAATGAACCCCTAACTGAGTTTTCCATAGACTAGACATGTGTGGTTAGTTGTGCCAAACGAGGCACTCGCTCGCTGCAGACAGGAGAGCGTTATGCATACATAACACCCACTTAGCAGAGGGAGCGTAGATGCGATGCCATGCAGGAAGAGAAGCAGGGAGAGAGAGAGAGATAGCGCGCGGTAGTGCACATACCGACAGAGATGGCGTCTGTTGTTGTTGTGTTTTTTGCTTTGTTTTGATTTTCGCCAGATTATGTGGGTTCCCTCACTGTCCGTGATGCGCTCTCCTCCCTCCTGCGGGCCCACCCACCACGCTCATTACCCCCCCAATTCCCTCTCGTTTGCTTTCTCTCCCTGTTTTCCTTTTGTTTCCTTTTTTCTTCAACATTTATCCGCAAAGCATATGTTTTTCTGTTTTCGCTCTTTATTCTTTATCAACAAAGACAAGTATTATCACAACTAACTGATAACCAATAAACCAATATTTACAATGGCTCCAAAGACTGAAGTTAAGAAGGCTGCTGCCTCCGCCGAGGCCAAGAAGACCTACAAGGGTGAGTTCCAGGAGATGAATTGATTCAACAACAAAAAAGCAGATAGACTAACACAGAATACAGAAATGATTTCCACCGCTATTGCTACCCTCAAGGACAGAAACGGTTCCAGGTAAGTTTTTGGAACGCGAATGAACCATTTTACGTGTTTGTTTACATCATCCAATGCTAACACCACAATATAGTCGCCAGGCCCTTAAGAAGTACATCGAGGCTAACTACCACGTGAGCAACTTTGACTCCAAGTTCAACCTTGCCCTCAGACGTGGTGTTGCCGCTGGTTACTTTGTCCAGCCAAAGGGAGCTTCCGGTCCAGTCAAGCTCCAGAAGCCAGCTGCTGCTCCAAAGAAGGTTGCTCCAAAGAAGGCTGCCCCCAAGAAGCCAGTTGCTAAGAAGGTTGCTGCTCCAAAGAAGGCCGCTGCCCCAAAGAAAGCTGCTGTTGCTAAGAAGCCAGTTGCCAAGAAGGCCGCTGCTCCAGCTAAGGTTACCAAGCCAGCCGTTAAGAAGGCTGCTGCTCCTAAGAAGGCTGCTCCAAAGAAGGCCGTTGCTGCTAAGAAATAAGTTAGAAGTAACTAACGAAATATTTGTATATTAGTTCGTGTGGCTCTTATTACCCCCTTTGTTTTCTCTTTTTTTATTTGATGGTATCATTAAAGTTTGTCTACTACTTTTTATGTACCCAAGTGTCGCACAATTGCCTTCCACTTGGTTGGATTGTTTTTGGTTAGCTTGTTGTATTCTATTGTTATAAGGTGTCACCTTTTTAATTTCTATTCTTTATATTTGATCATATATTTGGTCTAAAGGTTGTCTGTTAGGTCAGCCGAGCTGTAGACGTCTACTTGTTTCTATTCTCAAGCACGTGGTGCAGTGTAGTCGAGTGATTTCCTAATCAATTAAAGGTGTTGACGACTGCTGTCTTTACATTGCATATAAGCGGAGAATCCTTATCGCAATATACACTTAAAATGGTTACCGAAGGCCTGGCTAAACGATAGGGATAACTAGAGTCATCCATTCTCTTTTTGCTGACCCTGTTCAATCCTTGATGATTAGCCATGCCTACAGTATGGCACATTCGAGCTAATGAGGGACTCAGAGCATACCGAACGGCTCGGCGTGGGCGCGACCGGATCTGTTGGTGTATGGGGCATGGATCGTATATACAGGAACAGGGTAATATGTGCGAGGTTGTAGCGTGTGCATAATGGAGATGCAGCAGTACGTTTTTGGCACGATTTGAACAACAAGGTAAAACTATTTGGGTTGTCATGTGGTGATAAGGTGACAGCAACCGTTGTAACTTTTCTAAGGGGAAGGGAGTTGAGGGGGTGAGTGGAGCCCAGATATGGGCCTTGCGGCAATAATGCCATGAAGTGAGGAACGGCTAAAACCTTGGATCAAACAGTGGCAATGAGCATAAAGCCAAGCAAGAGACGGTGGGTGGGTGGGTTACGGCGGGGGAAGGAGTCATTATGATTCTCCTCAGTACGTCAGATCGTCGTCTTCGCCGTGCGCCAATTTCCTGTCAATGGTTAATTACTTTGAGTATTACAAGGCAGAGATCGTTGACAGGGATGGGCTCACGAGACTCATAGTCAACCTCGTGCGGAGATTACAATGCACATACTGTGGAGATTGTAATTCTTATTGTAGTTTACAATGCACCACGTATATATGTATAGAGGCAAATAAGATAACCAGTTTAGCCTGTTTTCCAAGTTTAAACTGATATTTTTTCCCGGACTATTGGATGACATCAGTAATTGAGCAATACAATAGCTTGGGAACGTCGCTTCGAAATAAGTTCATTCAAACGGATAATGACTACATAAATTTACAGTAGATTGGGACAGAATAGGCGTAGACCGGGTTCCATGCAGCCCGTGAAGATGACCCTCTGACTGCCTACCGCACGAATCATATGAGGTGTATCTTCACAGTGGCAGCGATCGGATCCAAACCAAGCCAGTCAGCCAGCCAGCCAGGCCCAGTCTAAAACGCTCTCCCCCGTTCTCCGTATAAGTACGTTGCAAAGGCTGAGTTCTCAATGCCTCGCATGGAACATCGCCCAATCTTCCCCACCCGAACTAACCCACCCAGCAGGAAAAAAGCCAAGAGAGGTGCAACCGTCGAGGAAACCGCTGTCGCCACCATGGGCAAGGAGGGTTCTCCGTGCCTCAAAGTAGGCACCTTGAGTCTACATTAAACATGCTTTCGAGGCCAGCTAGCGACGTAGTAGCATCCTTGTAATGACCGGTGTCCCGCAGCATACTTGCATGCATCACCTCGCCCCCCATCGAACTGTTGGGAGTCCAATCGAGTGCTAGCGCATACGTAGACGCACGCAGATGCAGTGTTCGCAGTACTGCGTGCACCTCTATTCAGTGTGTCTGCTTCAATGTAGACAATCCTATGCTCGGCTTTGTTTCCAGAATTGTGCTCGCACAAGCACTTTACAAAAGTAAAAAACACATCCCCCATTCATGTATGTTTGCCATTGTTGACTGTGGATTTGAGGGTGCTAGACCGAGGAAAAAACACCCAACTTTCCAAGCTTCAGAATGACAGTTTCAGCTTCGGATTTAAATGCCGGATCGGATGCAGCCGTAGTTGCCGAAGGTTCCACAGAGCATATTGTTGGACAGACTACACAGGCGATGCTTTCAGAACACTTAAGCTCAGGTATATCTAAAACTATTTCAACTGTTCCATCTGTTGCTCGTAACGACTTTGGTGATACTGATATCCAGCCGGAGCAAGAGATGGGAGAACCCGAAACCTCCACCGAGCCAGACGCGGCTCGTTCGGTCCACTCGGTGTTAAGCTTCGAGAACAGCTCCCAACTTCACGAGACGCCACTCGACAACACAGCAACGGTTCACATTAAGTGTAAGGATATGACAGAGGTCGGAGGGAACGAAATAAAGGCAATTATCACGAAATTGGTTTCATCCGGTAAGTACCGCTCATTGGTGTTCTTGCCAGATCAGCCCGACCAAATCTCCTCTTCTGCATCTCCAACTGCGGATCCCTCAGTGGAGTACAATGGCTACGAGACTGTTGTCGTCGGAGACGAAGTAACGTTTTCTGTACTGTTCAATGATATGAATGAGGCAGAGCATTTTGAGAAATCGGCTGCAGAATTGCTCACGTTGTCTGAGACAACAACCTCGAATGAAGATGTCTCTGTGTCCTTGGAGTACCAGACTATGTCTCACCCCGGTAATCTGTATATAAGGGGACTGCTACCCTCTATGACATCCGAAGAACTATTTGCTATTTTCGAACCATTTGGTAACATCCTATCTTGTAAGATTATCAATGACGAATTTGGACAGAGCAAGTGTTACGGGTTCATCAACTATGAACTGAAGTCTTCTGCTGATGCAGCAATTGAGAGCCTAAATGGCAGGGACACTCAGAAGTTGATCTTGGGTGTAACTGAGGAGATATCAATCTCAGATACAGACTCTAGTAGTGATTCTAGGATTAATCTGTTTGTCAACCATCATATTTCCAAGCGTGAGAGATTGGAAAGACTGGAACTGGAGAAGATTCAGTATACCAATCTTTACGTGAAGAACATCCCCACTGATTCATCCGAGCAAGAGATAAGAGTGCTGTTTAGCAAATATGGTGAGATAGAATCCACCTTCTTGCCATCAGATGGGGAGGGGATGGAGGTTAAAAAGGACAACGAGCTAACCAAGAAAGAGACTCCAGAGGGGGCAACAGAGGAAGATTCTGAAGGGGCCGCCGAACCTTCCACCTCAGATATGCTGATGAAGGGTTATGGATTCGTGAATTTCAGGAAACATGAAGATGCCTTCAAGGCAATGTCTGAGTTGGACAACTATGAAATGAGGCCAGGTCTCAACCTGTCAGTAAGAAGGGCAGAGAGAAAGAGAATGACTTCCACTGGTGGCGGAAATACTCTTCATCTTGACCAGTTTCCCAGCAGCCATCACATGTATCATCAACAGCCGCTTGCGTATCGTTACATGGCTGTCTCATATGGATCACCATCGCCTTCTGGGGGCACGTCAATATCCCCATCTTCGACTTCTGCTCAGGGATCTTATAACCTCAATGCGAATTTTCCAAACTCTGCCCCACCCCAGGGAGGTGTAACACCTTCAGGTACATCTCCACCTCCATTCATCGGTGCAACTCCAACTGGAACGCCTACATATATCCTTGACCCATCAAGGGCCAATATGGTTTCTTCACTTGCCCCTGCTTTGCCTGTAGCTGGCCCACAGTACCAAGACTCCAATCTTTACGTGAAGAATTTACCTCTGTCATATGGAGATGCCGAACTGAAGGATATTTTCATCAAATATGGCCCAATTGTGAGTGCGAAGGTAATGACAAGTAACAGCACACCCGAGGACTCGACAAATAACACTTCCATGCCAGTCACGGGAACTTCCAAAGGGTTTGGATTTGTTTGCTTCCAGAAGCCGATCGATGCTTCGCGGGCCCTAGTTGGTATGAATGGATTCCAGATCGACATAGAGGTTGAGAGTAAAGAACACGGCAGCGAGGAAACAGAGAACGATGAATCACAGAGAGAGCCCAAGACCTATACACTATCTGTCTCGTTTGCTCAGAGGAAGGAGCATAGAGTGGGTAGCTTTGGTGTCGTTCATCATTACAACCAGAATCATTTGCAGCCTTATTTCAGTGCTTTGGCGGATTATTCAAACCCCGGCCGTAATCCAAACCATGCAGGTGATTCCGGCGTAGTCATTTCAGATATGATGTCTACGCTGAATCGCCCTCACCGTAACCCCAAGAACCATACTAATGGAATGCCACGCAGCAATAGTATGAACAGCCGTAGCAGTGTGGTTTTCAGCAGAAACAACCAAGTATACAACATGGGTAGTGTAGGTGGAGTAGGTGATACCGCGTACGGATATTACAGCTCCAACCCTTCCTTCCCACAGAGACAACAGCAAAATCCAATTTATTATAATCCATATCCACAGCAACAGCAAATGGGTTACACAGGAGGCATTGCCCCCATGGCTCAGTCTTTTCCATCTGGGTATGGTTCAAACATACAGTTCATGGGATCACCACCTCCAGGGGAAGCGGAATACGATGGACAGGCATACGGTTTCAATTATGATTTTAACACCTCATACCCTGGAGTAACCTCGGTACAAATCGGGGGACAAGCTCAAGCCACACATGGCAAAGCTGTCGACCCTCAGATACACAGAAACAGTAGGGATCCTGATGTGAGACAGGACATTGAGAATCCTTTCATCACAAGCTCTCGTACAGTGGCCATGCCTATGGCGGTACCTTCTTATTTCCCCGCGGGAATACAGGCCCAAGGGTACCATTCAAGCGATATGCCTCGCAATCCCAGTATTGGAGTGCCAATGGGAGTGGGGCTACCCATGGCTTCTTATTATGCACCTATGTACCCGTATGTTGGAAGTTCTTTCGGTGTGAATCCAGGGGGTAGAGGAGATAGAAGATATAACGGCAGTAGTGGTAGCTCAGGCAGTGTTTCAGGAAATATTGGCCGCAGGAGAACTTCACAGAAGGATGGTACTGGTATGCCTAGATCATAATGAGATAGAGGGAGAGGATCACGGCTGTCACGAGATGCCTGGGACATGAGCAGTTATCCCCGTGGTGAAGCATGTCACAAAAAATATATATTCAAAAAAACCACAAAAAAAACGCATAGACATAATTGGGAGGATATTATGATGGATGCCATGGAGGGCTGAAACCTTAGAACGAATAAGTAGCCTGATGATGTTCGTAACGAAACCATGTTAACTACCTTAACGATATCAGTATTGTTGGAGCAACATTTGTCTGTCACAGAGTCATAGGCATTAAGTTGAAGTTGAAGTGGATGGGAGTATTGAGTTTGTTCTTGTATATACTTGCTGCAACTGATTTTTTACATTGAAATTGTTGTATCTTAAAATTAAAAAACCATGAATCATCCATTATTATTATTACTTCCTTATTGTTTTTTCCACCGCATTGATGTAACGTAACACCTTAGAACAACTATATACAAATTGTTACATACTGTATGAACAGTTAACCAGTGCGGTTTTTCACAGACTAGGAGGGATATCTTCAGCCCCATTTCTTCCTCTGGGGACGACTTTAGCAGCCTCGAAATCTGCACCGTTCTGTGATTGCTCCGCTTCAGGCTCATCTTCGATCTGCTCTACGGAGGTGACTTCCTCAATGTAATGTTTCAACATGGACTCTATTCCATTTTTCAGAGTGACAGAGCTGGAATCACACGTCCTACAGGCACCACGGAGTCTTAGATATACTACACCTGTATCCTCGACAAACTTGACGAATTCGATATCACCACCATCATCTTGGATTGCTGGTCTGATCCTCGTGAAGATGAGTTCTTTAATCATTTCAACAACTTCATCATCCTCTTCGTTGAACTCAGTTCCTGCTTTCGACATGCTTGCGGCTGCATCTGTCTCATTGTTGAAGATGGGTGCACCCGAGTTGAGGAACTCCGTGAGGACAGCAAAGATCTCTGGCTTCAACAACTGCCAGTCTTCTTGAGGAGTTTTCTCAACCGTTATAAAATCTTCACCAAACATGACCGACCGGATTCCGTCCAGACCGAACAGCTTCAATGCCAGAGGTGATTTGATGGCCTCTCTTCCAGAGAGAAACTCAACAGTCTGATTGGCTGGAAGAAGCTTCATCGAAGGAACAAATTTGAGAGCAGAGTCATTTGGTGTTGTATGGGTTTGTATAAACAAAGATCGTCTGCTGTTTATTATTCTAATGTGGTTTCCAGCCTTTAAGCTATGACTTTTCAAGGAAAGCGTCCGCTTGCTACCGGTATTAATCATCATTGCTGAGACTGTCTCGCGAGCCGGCACTGTGCGAGTGACAGCCCTCATGCCCCTAGCTATCTGCATCATGTTGTAGAGATGTACAATATATAAATAAGATCAGCAGATAAACTATAACCCGAAAATGTTTATTGAAGTACAAAAAAGCTACGCCAACTTCTAAATATAAAAATGGACATTGCCGGAAGAGATGAACATATACCCATCTCATCCAAGAGACCGAATCCAAAAATGTCAGAGGCCATACATATTGCGTGCACCTACCTAAAATTCATGCATAAATATCACCATCACTATGTGTGATTACATACAGTGCTCACAGTATGCGACACTCTCTAATAGACACCTCAGCTACCCACGAGCACCCAAGATAGGGATCTACATGGCGTTTAGAACTTCATTCCAACCAGCAGAGGATCCTCCTCTGTGCTATCACTTCTTTTCCTGAGACTTCTCATCTGTTCCATGTCACTTCTCCTGTAGATCAAATAGAACTGAGCAAGGAAACAAAAGTCAAAGAAGAATGTCAGGATGCTTAGTCCAAATTTGCCCCTGTTGTGAAGTATCTCTGACCATTTCATGTGGTTCTTGTTGTCAATGTAAGAGTCCAACACCAGTTGTGCCAAAGAAAAAAGGCCCCCTGAAAGATCTAACCAGACCTGTGACTTTGCGTATCCAATACATGACTTCCTCTTATAATTGTGGTATAGTTGTGGAATGTACTTGAAGAAACTGAGACCAATCTTGAAATAGGACAGCATGACTGCCAGGTCCACAAGCAATAAGTTATGCAATACCGTCAGCCTGTACACGCTGACCAAGAGCCATGTGAAAGCTGCTACGTAACATACTTTTGTGAAAGCATGTACGGATGATGAGATAGTTCTCCTGAAGCCCCAGAAGTAAACCTGTGAAAGGATCACGAGGTTGAGAACAAATCCGTGCATAGAATACACCACATCAATGTAACTCAGAAGAGGATAGTCGCCATACCTCTCATGGAACTGTTCTCTAACCGTAAAGTTGAACACCTGGAGTATTAGAGAAGATGAATATGATGCATATCCTAGAGTGTTCAAGTAGAGAAAGTCTATTGAGAAACCATCCGATGACTTCAACTTATAATTCAAATATAGTGCAGGATAGAAGGAGACACTCTAAAAGGGAATGTTGTTAGTTACACATGGACGGGAATGCAAGATACAGAAAGAGGTAGACACACAAAGAAGTTGACACAGAAAGAAGTGGATAGAAATCCCCGAAAAAATACTTACCCATAGTAATACGTATACCCAGCCAAAGAGTACGGATAGCGCCTGCAAACCCATGACGTATGTGTATATATGAAGATCTCAGAAATGGAGGTTGTGGCCTGTTCCTAACAACACAGAGATCTAGTCAACCGGATACAGCCTTCTCTTATGAGAACCTTCAATAGAGAAAAAGTAAAGCAAAAAGTAAAACAAAACGTCACAATTCTCACGCACGCCCTTTATATATATATATATATATATATATGTATATACGTCTATGGGCCCCCCCTTATCTATATCTATATCTATAATCCCAGGAACATGAAAGGCAACGGCTTGACACCTACTGTATCCTTTATGTGTAGGCGCCGTTGTACCTGAAAAATACCGCGCTCACAGATGCGCGATTCCAAGCCTCCAAAGTGAAAACATACATCCTAAAGGGAGATTGCGCAATATCAGATGCAGGTCGTGTGGAGCGCCCAAAAAATGCAAGGGCATCTGTAATTTATAGAACAGGGCGCCAGGCGAGATAGAAGGATGTAGAGAGCTGAGCTCGGCTACCTCATCTAACGGCTTCTTAGCTTCTTCTTCCACCTCTCCACTTCATCTCTTGCGAGCGGGGCGTGCATGTAACAATACTGTAGCTTTCCATGCACTCTTTGCTTTGCGCACTGACAACCGAACTAGACTTCCCCACATTTCGGACAGCGGAAACGCACGGAGAGGACACCATTCTGCATCACACTACTGCATATAGGATGACTTGTGTGATCACATGCCATTTCAAGGTAGCATGCCAGGGTATATAAATGAAGATGCCTCTCTGTTCTATGGAGGCAGATTAGAAACAAGCTTGGGAGGTATACTGTTCTAGCCTTATAGACTTTTTTTTTATCTAGGTTGCACCAAAATATTCATTTTGAAGGTTTGTTTATCTAAGCTTTGTTTATCTACCTTTGTTTGTGGGTTGAGACTATCGTCTGGTGATCACTGAGCCCACACGTTAGATAACAGAGGCAGCTTTTTCCACCCTGCTCCCCCTCCTTGCCTCCCACCGATTCGCATAGTCAGCCAACTTTCGAGATGCCGACAGTCCTATCGAAGTTAGCCAACGATGGTTTGGTCTTTGCATACCAGTACGAGGTGATACTCAGGAAGAACGTAAAACATTTTCAAAGACTACAAAAAGCATTCACCAATCTTAACCTGAAATGGAAGTCCAAACCTGTGTTGTTGTTTATCCTAACAATAGCAACTTCGGGTGTAATCGGGCTGACATACAACATCCACAAGCTGCTTATGGTGTTCAGGAATAGATTAATAAAGAAGAATGATTTACGAGCAGTCACATTGAGGAGGTCAAAGTCCTCCATGAAGTTAGCAAATGGATCGAGAGCTATATACGTACCTTACAAACAAGCAGGAAATACCATTCGGGTTGTTATCCCACCCACAAACTATGACAAATATGAAGCGGACAAGCTTGTTTTCAAGAAATATTTGAAAGACGAGATAGAATTGTCGCAACAGCAAGTAGCCGCGCAGGCAGCTGCCACAGCTGCGGCTTCTGGATCAGTGGCTATGGCATCTGTACTTTCCGAGATTGATACCAACTCTCTGAAATTGCCGCCGGGACCTTATGATTACTCCCAAGCATTCCATTCCAAATTCATTAAAAAGTTGCTCATTATTTGGCAACAGATATTGGTTCCTAACTTTTTCCATAAGAATACAACCCTGCTGATCACCCACATCTTCTGCCTTATCCTCAGAACATGGCTGTCACTGCTGGTGACCAAGTTAGATGGTCAAATTGTCAAAGACTTAATTGGTCTGAAAGGAAGGAAGTTCGCGAGAGACTTGGTCTACTGGTTCTTGTTTGCAGTTCCAGCCTCATACACCAATGCAGCTATCAAGTATCTCACCAAGAGACTGGCTCTCAACTTCAGAACAAACCTGGTGAGATACTGTCATGATCTCTATATGGACCCAAGACTGGTATACTACAAACTGCAGTTCAACAACAGTCCTGAGTCTGTATACCTCTCCAAGGAGTATAAGTTGGAGTATAAATATGTGGATCAGTATTTGACAGAGGATATTAAGAAGTTTGCCGACAGTCTCACTTCGCTCTTTTCCAACACAGGAAAACCATTCATGGATTTGATCTTTTTCAGTTTCTACCTCAGAGACACTCTTGGAACTTTTGGAATTTTGGGTATTTTCTTCAACTACTTCTTAACGGGATGGTTTTTGCGTATGAAGGCACCGAACTTCAACTACTTACACAAAAAGAAGACCGCATTGGAAGGAATATTCTTCAACTATAACATGAACCTTATCAATAATTGCGAGGAAATTTCATTTTACCAAGGTGTGGTTCTTGAGAAAGAGAAGTTGAAGGGGATCTTTTTCAGCTTGCTCAACCAGATATCTCTGGAGATCAACCAAAGATTTGTATATGGGTTCTGGGAAGATTATGTCCTGAAGTACACATGGTCCGGCCTGGGGTACCTGTTTGCGAGTATCCCCATCATCTTAGCTCCAGAGAACGCTCAGAAATCCAAGGGTAGCGAGACTAAGAATATGAAGCAGTTCATTGTTAATAAGAGACTGATGCTGTCTATGGCCGATGCAGGTTCTAGGTTGATGTATTCCATGAAGGATGTTTCCAGACTTTCCGGTTGTACTGACAGGATATTCTCTCTACTATTGAGCCTTCACCAAGTACACGATGCTGGCTTCCAGTATGGAATGTCACCATCATATGCCCAGACAGGTTTTGGAAGTTCTAGAAATCTTGCATTCCTCCAGAAGACCAGCATCCATGGCTCTTTACAGAGGCTGCACAGTATTGCAGGAGGAAGCACCATGCTACATGGTGGAAACCCTGTAGGTATCCATGGAACGACACAGAAGAACTATCCTGGTTTGAGACTGGAACGTGTGCCATTGATTGTTCCTTCAAGCCAGGGAGTGGACGGTACGCATCTCCTGGATAACTTGAATATCAAGATAGCTAAGCACGAGAATTTGCTGATTCTGGGAAAGAACGGTAGCGGGAAAACGTCTATCGTGCGTGTACTTTCTGAACTTTGGCCACTTTACGATGGACTTTTATCCAAGCCTTCTGATTCTGAGATTATGTTTGTGTCACAGAAGCCATACTTCCTTGCCACAGGCACACTCAGAGACCAGATTATCTACCCCATGTCTCTTGATGAAATGCACCAGCGTGGATACAGCGATGATGATCTTCTTGAATACCTTGAGGAGGTTGGTCTGGGGTACCTCTTTGAGAGATTTGGTAGGGATTTCAACTTTTGTCCTAATGGTAGCTCTATTATTACCCCGCAAATCACAGGTGCCGACAACAGTGATCAGGAGAGCGGTGCCGTTGTTGTTGATGGCAAAACAGGAATGACAAAGCCCCAAGTACGCACAAATAAGGTAGGGGCAGTGGGTGCTGGTGCAGCATCCACAGCTACATCTTCTGGTATTACTGGAACTTCTTGGTTCAATATACTTTCAGGAGGTGAACGCCAGAAGCTTATCATAGCTCGAATTCTTTTCCACAACAGACCATTCCTAGTACTGGATGAACCTACCAATGCGGTATCATACGACTTCGAAGACTATTTGTTTGAGATGCTGATCAAGAAGAACTTTACCTTGATAACCATATCCCATAGGCCCCTGCTTGTAAAATACCATGATTGCTGCCTTGAGTTGAAGGATAATCCCACAGGGGGAGAGGGATCTTCCGTGTGGGAATTCACCCGGTTGAAAAATAAGTACCACAAGTCTCCTAGTGCACGTGGAATTGACTCAATTAAGATGTTGAACAGTGCGTCTGAGAGTGCTGACTCGTATAACGACGTGATTGACAAGGATATAATAGAGCTAGAGGCACAATTGGCGAAGGTGAACGAATTTTCACAACGCCAAGTTCAACTGAGAGATTTACTGGATGGAGGTCACACCCAGGTTGCCGCATAAAGGTATATACACATACATCTGTTTTGGTTCTGATATAGACATATATAGATAACTATGAATGAGAGATATTGTATATATATATATATAGATATATTATATAAATCTATGTAGAGAATATCAACCTATCGCCGGCGACTATTGACATTATATGACTAGGAAGTTCCTCCTATACAATTCGGGATCTAATCCAAATTTCTGCCCTTCAGCTGTCCTTGGGTTTCGTGGTATCACCTTTGTTTGCAATGGTCTCTGGTGGCTGTGGAGACCATGGGAAATTCCCACGTATGCTTACTCTGTACAAAGCTTCCGCTTCACCTTCGTTCATATTGTCCATTTCCAATAACAATTTCATGGTATCATCACCTCTTTGTTTGCCATCACACTGGGCGGCATAACCATGGTATCTGTTAAAAGGATTGCGGGCCCTTTTCTTTTGGAGCAATGAACCTCCTTCAGAGAACCAAAAGGTTTCAAACGGCTTTATCGCATTTACAAGTTCACTTTGTTTCAAATTGTCAAAGAATTTGTACCTCCTCTGGTCCCATCCCACCTTTTCACCCTCCGTTCGTGGTGGTGGATAATCTGGCCCCACACCTATGTATTTTGCGTGATCGATGGGAAATTCCAGGGTCATCAGATGTTGCTGTAAGAATCTAAAACGCTTGAACTCGAGCCCTATAATCGTTATTCTCTCGGGATACATACCAGTCAACTCTCTGAAACGCATGATAGAGAACAATACATTCTCATATGAGTCTCTTGCATAATCTTCAGTGAAGATAAAATTCTCCACGACATTGACCTCCATCTTTGCAGGATCGGGCATACGGTACAATCCCCTGGCATGTCCGAGATAATAATAGCTCTGTGCTTCACTAATAGGTCCAACAGACGACTTAGTTTGGCCACCACTAAATACCAATATTGCATCATTCAATGAATGCTCTAGCTCTTGTACCCCTGTCTCAATGTGCTTGATGAACGCAAGATGATCATCAGATTCTACCTGAAAAGGAGCCAGCTCCCATTCGGAACTTGATTCTCCAATGCTGAGAGGGCTCTCATTTGATAATGATGGCGGATTGCTGTCATGCCTTACACGCCATATAGAGTGGCAAGGAACGATGATAAGTCTTTTTCTCATCTCCATCGGGCTCTTCAATTCCACGTCAGGGGTTCGTGACTTAGCCTGGTACGTTGCAGCGACAACGTTTGCAGCCGCTTGTTGAACAGAGGCAGAATTAAGATGTGAGGGCAGCCCTGCGATGAGCGAAACCACAATAAGAAGAGAAATGGCTATAATAAAGGCTATCCTCGTGAAAAACTTCATGTCCTGTATATGCGTGGAGGAGTCAAGCGACCATTCTGAACCAACCGTGTGGAATGTCCTAATAGTGTATTAGTTAGATTATGGCCATACGTCGGTAACGAGGGTGCTGTATCCTTATATGTGATCCATAATATTGTTTGTATAGAGTTGTTTTCCACTTCAAGATAAAAAGTATTACAATGTCAATAGGTAAATACAAGTGTCCAACTGCGAGTAGTAAAGCCCGTTCAACTATGACGGTTAGTTTTACTCGCTTATGCAACTGTCCTTCCCTGTACTTTTCATCGTCTTCCCCCCCTATCGGCCGGCAGCTTCAGGTGCGTGCGGACCCATTGGCGTGCAACGCGTGCAGCAGCAGCAGCAGTATTGGTATGCTACACTCCACCTGCCTGCGCTGCTGGTGTTCTGCACCTTCGGGTGGAGAAGAACAGGAACACCACTCACTTGTGTCTCTTCAGGGCTGCGCAGAGCAAAGCCTGCCAAGCGACGTAGAATGCCGTCAATATGCAGCACTACAATGCACCGCTTGTAACTCTTCAACGATTCGTCCATATCTGCTTTGCCTGGCCCCGGTTTCTTGCTCTAGCCAGGCTTCTTCCCGCCGGAAATTCCACTTGTGAATTACCTTTCTCTTCACTCCAAACCCTTTCCTATTGGCATATGCAGCCTACAAGGTTACAACGATGAGACATGTATGATTTGCCCTTCGAAATGCAGGCCTCTTGTGCCAGGCAGTTGCGCTCCAACATGAAACACCGCTATGTTTTTTGTTCAAGGTAATTACCACTGACATACCGTTCTAAGGCACCGATTCCCCACACACGTCCATAAACCTGCAACCGCAGAGGATAAGATAGAAGCACAGCCCGAGCAAAACGTGGCTGAGTGCGTTATTCTCCTCCCCGCCCCTCCCTACGAACATTGGCGACACCGCGTTTTCCTTTCTCTCTCCACTGATCATATGCACCAATGCCTAAAGCGCAAAACACACCCCTTGTTGCATGGACTTCCACGTGTGGCAGCTCTCGCTACTGCATAAGCACGCTGCCAGATTTTTATCCGTTTGGGTGAGAGGCTCTGCCATTGCTCTGCCATTTTTCTTTCAGCAGGGAAACTGCATTGGCTGGACGCATAGATCCAGCAGGGGGTGCAGGTGATTGAGATGGGCAGGAAGGGAACGAGGGAGGCGGCATCTCATCTCATTGCCCGTCGATGCATGTCTTTTGTATGCTTATCTATATGATGACTAGATAGAGAGGTCGTCTCAGAAGGGCATGGCCATAGTGGCTGTGTTATGGTGGATTAAGTTCTGCAAATACAGCTACTCAAGAGTTTAATACATGTAGATACTCGGATAATCCTTGACGTGCGTCGTAATTCTTTGTATACATTTTGCATGTTGCATGTCGCTAGACAATAATGAAATAACAACCAACCAGCAAAGTGGTGGCACTACTGTACCACCACTATTTAAAGTCCTTATAGGTCCACTTCTCCGTAATCTTTGGTGCATATCTTCTTCTCTTCTTGACAGGCACCCGAGCTTCAATAACACCCTTCTCCTGCAGCTTCCTCATCTGGTCGAGTAGCATGTTACCCTCGGGTCTCAGCTTCCTCAGGGAATCTGATAGCTCATCAGAAAGCTTAACATCAAGAGATTCTTGCAAAGAGGCATACTTGAACAACTTCCTCTTGTTCTTCTTTGTGGTGGACTCTTCCTTTGCACCTTCTTCTTTAGCAGTTTCTTCTACTTCAACCTCCTTCTTGATACCCTTTATCCTCTGCAACTCTGAAATCTGCTTCTTGAGGGCCCTGAGCTCCTGCTCAAGTTTCTGTCTCTCCTGGTGCCTCTTTGACTTATTTCTTTGTGCTTGTGTCTTGATCTTCACCACAACAGGCTTGTTGATGGAGAGAGACTCCGCAGCTGCCTCTTCATCATCCTGGTCATCCTCGGCTGCTGAGATATCATCGGCATCCTCGTCAATCTCGTTATCGGTTAGTGTGTTGATCAAATGTTGAATTTTTTCTCTATGTTCTTCCAATGCAATTCTCTTATCCTCGTTGGTCTTTTCTTTGTAGTATTCCTTCTCTATCAGAGATCTCCAGCTCTCAAATGAGGGGTTATAGGATCTTCCGGCATCGGGGACTGTTTCTGCCTCTTTGAGAGCCAGTGGAGCGATACTCAAAGTCTTTGGAGCGTTCTTAGCTGGTGTCCAACTAACAGAGCTGTATTTTTCCAGGAAATCTGGCTTTGCAACCTTGACCTTTTTAGAGGCACTTTCAGTTGGTTCCTCTTTTCCTTCACCCCAAACATCGTAGGCTTTGGCCTTGACTATTCCTTCCCTTGCGACGATGGTAGCGGTCTGTGTTTCACCCTGAACCTTTCCTGCCATTTTCATGAGCCTGTGAATCTCTTTCTTGGAAACTCCTTCTACCTTCTTGCCTTTGTTGTTTCTCTCCACAGACAAAGGCGGGGCCTTGGATCTAGCAGCCAAAATCTCCGTTGACTTGAGCACCTTAGCCTCCTTGCGCACCTTCTTTGCAACATCCAAGTCTCCCACAACATCCACAGAGAAAAGCTCATCAGCATCGATATCATCCAACCTCTTACCGTGTGTTCTGAGTTCCTCACGGGACTCTTCTAAGCCCTGCTGGATATCTTCTATATCGGTGTTCTTTCTCCATGCCTTCTTGCCTTTCCTCGAAGGCTGCTGTCTCTGTGATGGTCTTGCAACTTCCATCTTTGATTAATATATTTATATAAATGGATCTTAGATGCGGTTTGCTTTTGCTTTATAATTTTTTTCTATACCGTCAGTCTTCTATATTATTATCTACACACAATAATACACTGCTGGCACTGCCTAGTAGATTTTCCTAAGAAAAAAAAAATTCATGCATATGCATCTCATGCCCCTTTGGGAGATCAGATTCGGTGGTACACTATAAACCGGGCCTCTCAGCAGTTGCCTGTCTCATTATGATACCAACTAAGTGTTAGTTTGACCTGTGCCTTTGTGTGCGAGTATTTTCTTTTTTCTGAAGATATTCCCCCCAATATCCAGGTGATCTGCCCGGTTCAACAGCTCCTACTGACTTTGGTCATATCTTTGCAAAGTATTCGTCGATGTAGTTTGTCAATGCCTTGATGCAGTATATCATGTCTTCCATACCTATATAGCCAGATACACTGACATAACTTGGCAAGTTATACTTTTTACTTATCACCTGAGATATTCTCTTTGTGATGTCTAGTTGCTCCTCTGGTGCTCCATTGAGAAGGGATTGAAATATATCTCTTGTACGGGGCTGAATATGAAGATATTAGTTACGGCATCCGCAGACTCACAGTTACAACCATGGATTGAATCCAGAAATATCATTGCTATCCGGTACTTACATTCGGTATTGAATATACATAACATCCAAAGGTCTCTGCGGGGCCATTCTTACTCAGATGGCATGTTATAGGTACTGTGTTTCTGGCACCAGCAGTGAGATCACTACGCTTAGTGGGAAGCGTAAGCTGAACCTGAAATGGATCACCCATCACAGGCGATATCTCTGTAGATATCGTTGTTGCCATTGTGAATATATTGATGTATGCTTGGATAGTAGATTATCCATAGTTAGCCAATGTTGAATAACGACCACAATCATCATATATAGTTCGATGTGTAACTAAGTTCCCCCGGACTCGCGTGCATCGAGCACTACCGGTGCCCTCTAAGACGGGTAACAGACATACTGCTGCGTGCGTAGTTCGAGGTCCGGAAAATTTATGTATTGCAGATGTGCATAGTGTTTGAAGACGACTCTTTGGTAAGTCGATGGAGCGGTTAATCAGGACTCTGATCATTCGAGTATTTGATTATCATTTCAGACCATTTTCTTCACAACAGGATAGGAGCATTAAACTTTTCAACAAGAAGTATTTGCACATATATACTACGCATAACTCAGATAGCAAAATGACAAGTATACTGAGAGCTTTCACACGTAGCAGCTCAACGGTTGCATCTGCTGCCGTCAAACCACTCAGAAGATCAGAGATCTTCCCTCAGTTATCAGAAATTAAATCTGTGGAACTGTTTGGCGTTCCATTTGGTGGACGTACAAAGACATACAATGTAGGGAGAACAACAAAGGGAAACATGCCCGTATACAGAACTTACAAGAGCGATGCAATATACACAGAGGTGAGGAGGATCTCTGGTGACATAACACAACTGAGAAATGACCTTCAGGAAGCTTTGCCACACATACATCCAGCAGACTACAAGTGTGTTATTCAGAGCATGAAGTTGATTATAAAGGGTGACCATGTGGTGGATGTGAGGAACATGTTGACGAAGAAGTTCTGATTGCCAAGGCAGTTGATCTGACTTGAGTTATAACGCAAATGCATATCTTACACAGCAGAACACCTCAGTACTGCTACTTTGTATATAGAGCCAAAAAATTGACGATATTTTTATGATAGAAATGGTATTTTTCACTATGTTGGGCCGCCTGTAGGATCATTGTAGCAGTCTCAGACAAGAGGGTAGCCAAGTCCTTGAAACCAATCATCTACACATTAGAGCCTCCTCTTCTATAACTGTTCCCAAAATTTAATACTCTATTAACGGATCTACCATATGGCGGTAGATCTCGGCCCAACCTTACGGGTGGGTTCCCCTCATTCGGAGAGCCACACTGAGCTTTCGGCCTATCAACCACAGGGCCAACAATACCGGAACACAATGCATGCATGAAGCGATGACCGGCGCTAGTCGGGCATGCCCTGGGCTAAGCGATGAGCTAAAAAAATATAATGGCTTACCGGAAGGCGTAGAGAAGACAAGGAAAGACCGTAAGGAACCCACCACTCCGCTTATATATATATTGCCATTGCATTGGTTGAAGGTCGGATATCAATGTTTGTTTAACTTCTCACCATTGGGGCTGTTGTTTTGTCAATTTTTCACACAGAGCAGAGTAGTGCTTTCTATGCGTGTATGCAGAAGAGATGCCTATCTTACTTATTGATTCATATGACTCGTACACATTCAATCTCAAGAGTCTTGTAGAGAGATCCACTGGGACAGAAGTATATACCATATACAATGACTCCTATAGCCTCCCCGAGCAACAGGATGAGCTGGATGTGTTCCTGAAAAACTTTGCTGCAATTGTGGTTGGACCGGGTCCAGGTAACCCCACGTTTGCGACAGATGTTGGCATAATCCCATACCTTTTCACCAAGGAGATACCAATTCTGGGTATATGTTTGGGATTCCAGGTATTGGCAACTTCCAATGGTTGTGAAGCTGGTTATCTCAAGGATGTGAAGCATGGTCAGATCTATCAAGTGATACCTACAGAGACTGTGGATCCGTTGTTTCTCAACATGGAGACTGGATTTGATTGTGTGCGGTATCATTCAATTCACATCAAGACAGAATCGTTGACGCCACAGATAGTTCCCTTGGCATATACAACCGATATCAGTGACACTGGAAGAGAACAAGTGTTAATGGCATGCAAACACGTGTCAATGCCGCATTATGGAGTTCAGTACCATCCTGAGTCTGTATGTTCTGAACAGGGAGACATAATGGTGAAGAATTTCTGGACTTTGGCCAAGAAGTACCACGAGGACAATCACACACCTATTGATCATGGTGTCTTACCATGTGTTGAACATGATAGCCACATCATCAGGCCCACTCCTTTGATCCCTCAGTTCAGAAATAACACCGAAGGCTATAAACTCACATCGAAGAGCATCCACGTGGACCCTTCAGTCTCCTTGATTGATATATGTGACAATCTGAAGGAACTCAATGAAGAATTTTTGCTTCTGAACAGTGCTTCAGTGCCCGGTGAATGGTCTATCATTGCTATTCCAATCCCTGGCGTTAGCGAGGTGATTACACACTCAACTGAAGAGCCGAGGTTGGTTCATATTTCCAAATGGGGAAGTACATCTCCCGAAAATGTGATTTCCACAGTCTTTAAGCAGAACCAATCCATATGGTCATATGTGTCAGATTATATGTCGAGTAGATATTTCTCTCCAGAAGATGGCGCGGGCGTTCCATTCGTTGGAGGACTTGTTGGTTTCTTTTCATACGAAGAAGGTCAACACATTTGTACTGATCGTCTCAAAAAGGTCACAAACACCACATTACCAGATACTAAACTTTGCTACATTGAAAGATTCATTTTGCATAACGCCAAACTCAATGAGTACCTGATTATGTCAATCAGGAACAATGATGGGGAGTGGATTGATAAGATCCATGGGGGTCTATTCGATCTGCTAACACCACAACAATCAAATGGTTTTCACAAAACAAATGATTCTAATGGTGATGCTGTTCCACCAGAAAGGAACGCAACTATAAAAGATTTATGTGATGGTGCTGAGATTGAAATCATCAGGCCAGAAGAAAGCACATACTTCGAGGCTTTTGACAAGTGTCAGGAAGCTCTCAAGAGTGGAGATTCATATGAACTTTGTTTGACAACCCAGACAAAAATCTTCATTCCTGCGAAGGTCAACTCATGGGACATATACAAGATTTTGACCAAGAAAAACCCATCCCCTTATTCGAGTTTCATGCAGTTTGATGACTGCCAGCTTTTGTCATCATCTCCTGAACGTTTCCTTAGTTGGGATAAGGCAAAGGCACAGCTTAGACCTATCAAAGGCACAGTGAAGAAAACAGAGTCCATGACTTTTGAAAAGGCGGAAGCATTGCTCAGAACACCGAAGGAGATGGGTGAGAATTTGATGATTGTGGATCTAATCAGACATGATCTCTATTCTTTCCTCAAGAAAGTGGAAGTGAAGAAACTGATGCAGGTGGAGGAATATGAGACAGTTTACCAATTGGTTAGTGTTGTGGAAGGAACGCTGGCAAACACTGTGGCTGACAGTTACAGGGGAATTGATCTTCTGGCACATTCGCTACCACCGGGATCTATGACAGGAGCGCCTAAGAAGAGATCTGTGGAATTGCTGCATGAGCTTGAAGGCTTCAATCGTCGTGGTCTCTACTCTGGCGTCTGTGGCTATTGGTCATTGAATGACAAGAGTGACTGGTCAGTTATAATCCGAAGTGTTTACAACTACACAGACGATGTGGAAAGCAGCCCAAGCAGAGCCTTATGGAGAATCGGGGCTGGAGGTGCCATTACTGTACTGAGCAGTAAAGAAGGCGAGTGGGAAGAGATGGTTGTTAAGCTTGATTCAGCACTGCAGGCATTTACCTGAGAACGAAACACCCCTTGCATATATAAGTACAAAGAGCCTCTTTATAATCTCTTGTACATTCATACATTCATACATATATATATATAGAATTTGGCTGGTTCTATGTGGTATCTAGATCTATTGTACATATTCGCCATTTTGCACCAAACCACAGGAATTGCCTGCGATATTTGGCTAATTATTAAATAATTTTTTTCTTTTCTTCCAGTTACTTTTATATTTTCACCATCTTTTTAGAGAAAAACCAGTCCCTACTGCATCGACTTCCTTGTTCTTCTCACCCTTGCACTTATTGGCCTGACATCGTTCATGTTTGTGAGCTTTTCAATCTCCTTGTAGTCCTCGGTCTCCACTCTCAATTTGTCTGCAGTCTTCGACTGTGCTTTGATATTCACCACCTCGACACCACTGAGTAACAGGTTACTCACCAACTCTAAGAGAAGCATGAATAGACTCGACAGAATGGCAAGGCAGTAGTTGGAAATAGTAACACCAATGTCTAACCAGCTGCCCTCAGTCTTAACGAGGAAGAAAAAGTTGAGCGAAAGGATATCACTAGTTGAAATTATGAGAGTAGATACGCTGAATGGACTGATCTCGAGTTTGTGGTTCATGATACCCAAACCAGTAGACAGAAGAACATAGGGAATAATCAGCTTCACCATGAGAAGTGCACCCATAGGGAATGGGTCAAAGATAGGGATGAGTCTATACACCGAGTCTAACGAGAATGAAGAAATCGAGGCCACGTTTCCAGTTCCAAAGAAAGCTATCTGCAAAAAGAAAAATCCAATGACCGATACTCGCAAAAGTTGAGTCCACTTACCACTGCCATTTCTTGAATGACTCATAACTTGAAGTTTAAGAATCGTAGACTCAACCTCAATCCACTGTAGAATTGTCAATGAGAAGCCAACGTAAAAGAGGGCTTCAAAAGAAATAGTGAGGATCAGGAAAGTAGGGGCAAATGAGAGAAAAATGATAAGGCATCTCAGACGATAATCCTTGTTGGGCTTCAGGTGATGCAAAAAGGGGAGCAGAAGCAATGAGACAAGAAGCGAAAGCCATCCGGCAATCTGACTATCCCTCGGAAGACCATCTCTTGCCTGCAATGAGATTACGGCCTTGGAAGTTGAGACAATTGAAACCATCAGACAAGCAACCTGGGCTAAGACAACATTGACAGTAAAAGGGCTCATCACTCCAGATGAATATATATGCCAGAAGCCAACAACACCGATGAGCACCATCAGGACACCACCAGCCAGAATCTGCTCCAGGCTCTCAACTTTAACAGGGCTAAAGAGAGAAAATGAAGACATAAAGATGCAGGTAACCAGCCATGGAATGAACTGTGAGAAGATAGGGATACGGGCAACGAAAACAGGATAGAGACCGAGGGCAACAAACATAAACGTGAATATGTCTCTGTTAAAGAATCCGTATGTTATTCCTTCGTATACTCCAATAATGGATAAAAGCATTCCCGCAACCTTCAAGGGATGGACACCTTTGAAGAATTCAAGCAACCCCATAGACAAAACGCTGTTCTTACTCACTATCTGATGCCAGAAGAAAAGGGGGAATGCTGTGTACATGTAGTAGTTTGATGGCGACTTTTGATAGAAGAGAATATAATTGAGGGAGACTGTGAGTGCTCCAAAGAATCCGTAGTTGAGGAGACTACTGTGTTCTGCAACACTTTTCGTGAGGATAAAGAGTTGCAGGAAAATGGCAAACGAATAAACAATCCAGCCAACAAATCCCATTGTCACAATAGTCCTGAGAAGCTTCCAGTTATATGTCTGCAGGTAATTCAGTCCTTCCAAAGTCACTGAAATAAGTTCTTCAACAAGTGCAATGGCCTCTGCTTCATATTGGTTCTTCTCATCCGTAACCAGGCTAATGAGATGCTCAATCTGCTTGTTGTAGACACTGATTGGTTTCTCCTCAAATATGGGGAACTCCTTGAAGTTGAATTGGCTGTTACGAACTTCCTCCTGCTTGACAAGGTACTGCTCCACTATGCTGTGTGCATTCTGATACAGAGAATGTAGCTTCACACGCTCTGGTGCGTCCAAATATGCTAATGGGAGTTCTCCTACTGAGTTAGCAGGGTACTTGGCTCCAATGAGATAAGCCATCAAAGAAGCGATATCGGCCTGGTTAACATCATTACGTTGAATGTGAGAAAAGTCCCATGTGTCCATGTAACCTTCCTCATCTTCAACTGGGGTAGACACCTTGACGGGCTTATTGATACCAGCACC
Source organism: Kuraishia hungarica (assembly GCA_030567555.1). Taxonomy (NCBI): domain Eukaryota; kingdom Fungi; phylum Ascomycota; class Pichiomycetes; order Pichiales; family Pichiaceae; genus Kuraishia; species Kuraishia hungarica. Next base: position 1,266,357 of record JAJLSL010000001.1, read on the forward strand.
CCAGGCGATAAGGGGGGTTCTGGTATTATCTGGATGTCCATCACCATGAGATCCATGATCACTCATACCGTGGTCAGCAGTGAAAATGAAAGCAGTGTCCTCATCACCAAAGAACTCATGAACTTTGGGGATCAGTTTCTGAATCTCACTGTCTGTATATTTGATGTTGTCGTAATACTCGGCAGAGTAGGGTCTATAACTATGGCCTGCGGTGTCTGTTCCTAATAAATGCAGGAAGAAGATATTACCATCCTGGCGAATTTGGGAATTTAACTTTGAATCTGTGTAAGAGAGATCGAACAAGTCGTAAAGGTGTTTGAATACAAATGCATCAAGTTCTATGGAGGATTGAGTAAAATCCTCAAATTCGTGACCGTACATCCAAGTATCAATTCTGTCCTTATCACTGGCACCATCAGCAAACATGGGGAGAATATCAGGAGACCCAAACGAGTATGTGTGTACGGACTGGTTGAAGACAGAGTCAAAGTCCACGGGATTTTCTTTCCAGCCCTTGGTAACAGCGGAAACGTCCTCGTAAAAGCCTGCAATCATTGCAACGTGACCGGGTCTGGATTCGGTTGGCATTCTAGTATTTGAAATACCATAAGTGCCCTCACTTTTCACAATGCTGCGTAAGAACGGAGCAAGGTATTCCTCCTTGCCAGTTGTGGGGTGTCTGATCTTGGCAAAGGTCTTATCAGCACGCTGTCCGTCGCCAACCATAAGGAATAGACGCTTGGCTGGTGCATCTGGAGTGCTTACATGATGATCCATGCCATGTACCAGAGGACTGACAAAGTAGATATCAAAGATCGACCATAGGTAGAAGAGATGGAAGAGGGCTCCCACCACCAGAAGCACGAGCCGATTAGTGTTCATTGTTGCAGTTGAAGATGTAAACAGTTCAACGCAGAGAACACTAGAACGCAAAAGATACAGCAAGGATACCCCAAGGAGCGAATGTGTTAATCTTTTACAGTATTCACCAGTCAATACTAATGGGCGAATATGTTTTTTTTTTGGAAATACTAATAATAGTCGCGTTAACGTAGCAGTAGAATCACAGAGACTAAGGTAAGGCACCTACAGCTTACAGGTGGGGAAAATGCATGGCGCCTCGGAACGCGTGCCCGACTGTTTGACACGTGAGGGTTAGCGTGGAGTGATGAGATATGCAGATGAGGCTAGGCACCCTGTGGGTGATGGTTACATAGCTTCTTTCTGGAGATACTGATTTATTTATTTAGCTGTTTGCTTAGTTAATTGTGAATAAATAATATTCAATTGCTGTGTATAGTGATATATATGCACATCTATTGCTAGTATGACGCATTCAGATACCTATAATACAAGTATATCTTACATGTTTCTTGCCGGAGTGCTCAACTGGTGAAAAGTAGCCATTGCAGAGTGATGCTCCTTTTGTGCGTTGTTCCAGACCCCCCTTACTTGGGCATCTCTCTCTAGGGCATTTAAGTACACCTCTCGATCCGTTCTGTCTGTGAGATAACGCCATTTCAACTGAGAATCTGCTTCGTGTCTCTCAGTCCAGTATCTCACCATTATCCTCTCGTATTGCAAGAACTCTTCCTCATATTTGATGAATTGTTGGACATATGCCTTGAATTCTTCCTCAGAGTTGCTATTGGCAGGTGCATGTGGCATAGCGGGAGGGTGCACTTCAAACACTTTTTCTGAGCAGTGTAGATCAAGCAAATCAATATTCACCGATTTGCTACCAACATTGTTGACTGGGTAGAACATCCTTGGGAGAGTGCCGTTAACTGGCTGGTGAATGCTCACCTGTGGATCAGCACTCTTTGTTCCCTCACTTGCGTTACCATTGTCAGCACCAACGACTTCTGCAGAAGCATTAGCAGGGGTGGCCCTCGAGGTATCGTCACCACCGAGTGTAGCTGATAGCCCATCCATGTTAAAGTCACCGTTTGTTTGGGTGAAAGGTGGGACACTACCAAAACCTTCGAATTCAAAATTGTTGGGCTTAGATTTCTTGGCACCCCCATTTGCAGTCTTATTAGATTCCTCTTGCCTCTCCCGTTTCTTAGCAGCAGATGCCAATGGAGATCCATCAGCCATACTATGATCTGCCTGTTCAACTGAACTGTCTGGCACTTCCTCCATCACGACATGTGTTTTCCTAGCACTTCTTCTCCTTGCAGGGGTGACCACATCTTCTTCGCTGTGGTTCCCATTCGATACAGCCTCCTTCACCGTGTGATCCTCTTGAGAAGATCTTGCTGATGCACGCGTTGTCCTTGTTGATCTTGTGCTTCTGGTACTTTGTCCCCAACGACTACTTGGTGTAGTCGATGCAGACTCATCACCTACTTTTTCTCTCTTCACTCTCTTTGCATTTGGTGGAGCTTCAACATCAACGACTATTGGATCATCCGCAGTGCCTGAATCAAGCACTATTGGATCTGTGGGATCCCCAGAACCGGACACCTTAACGTTCTTGTTCAGCTGTGATCTTGGATTATCTTTGGAGGATTGGTTTGAGGTGCCGCGTAGCTTATCCTTATAAGCTGAGTTCATTTCATTCACCCTCTCATTAAGGATGGGACTACTGGCGCTTTCATTGCCTTTAGATGGGGTCTCAACGGTGGAGTCCTGTCCAGAGTTATTTCCACGTCTTGAACGAGATTCTCTAGGTGTCTCTTGCTTGTCACTTTCAGTTTTAGACTTCTCCTTCTTAACCTCATACACTCCAGCCTCAGATTCATCTGATGAATCTTCCTCACTGCTTTCATCATCGTCACCATCATCGTCGCTATCGTCATCTTGCTCATCATAATTTGAGGTACGAGACCTCCTAAATGCATGTTTTCCTTGGGAGCGCGTTTGCTTGTCGTTCTGCGTGTCCTTTGTAGACTGTCGAGTTCTTCGCGTAACGGGCACTGGGTCTGGCTTGAACTTCGCTTTGAAATCACCATCAGATCCATATTCAGATTCAGAATCCTCTATTTCAATCTCCGACTCAGATTCAGCATCCGTATCGATGACTACCCTAGAACGTGATTTTTGCTTCGGCGGCGTAGGTTTAGGTTGTGGCTCCTGCTTGGTTTTGGGCTGAGCTGCCTCACCAGAGCTTGCATCAGCGGCAGCAGCACCAGCACCGCCCGTGGTAGCAGTACCCGCAGCCTCCACATTTACATCCGGACGTGTAGATGTCCTTTCGCCAGAGACAAATGAATATCCTGTGTTAGACCATGTCTGCCGCCTATCATAGGTGCTCCTGAAATCAGGGTTAGACTCACCAACGGATGGATTTGCTGTGGCATAGGGATTGGCTCCATTGGCAGGAGGAGGGTTGAATGAGTATTGAGTGCTGGTAAATGTACTGTAACCACCATTTGGATTAGCCTGAGAACTATAATAGGCAGTGTTGCCGTTGGGGGCACCGTAAGTGCCGGCACCGGTGTATTGCGAGTAAGCACCTCCTTGATACGCCCCGTAGTTGGTGTAATGATATTTCGACTCGTGCGGTTGTTGGGCCTGAGAGCTATAGTATGATCCAAATGGATTGTTCGGTGCCTGTGGTTGTGGTTGTGGTTGTGGCTGTGGTTGTGATTGTGGCACTTGTTGGGACTGAAAGTATGAGTTGTTATAGGCCTGCTGTTGTCGCTGTTGTTCTTGAAAGTCTCTGTAGTTGTACTTCGGTGCAGTATAATTAGCCCCTGGAGCTGTAGAAGCTGCAGTAGTTTTGCTTGCTGCTGGTTGCTTCCTCTGCGTAGATCGTTGAGTCTTGGTGGTACGTAGCGTGCGGTCATACTGATTTCGCCTGGTTCGGTCAGACAGAACACTATAACTTTCACTTACTCTTTTAAATATGTCTTCAGAGTCTGCTCCTCTATTTTTATCCGGATGGTACAAGAGAGCCATCCTACGGTATGCCTTCTTAATCTCGGTATCCGTCGCAGAACGAGATATCCCTAACAGGGAGTAATGATCACTCATGTTTGGATACTCCTAATTTACAAGTAACTCCACCAAGTTCCGAGTCAATCGGATTGGGAAAAACAAATACCAAACAATGCAACAGAGATCACCATAGATTTGTTGAAGAAAGTCTTTATCTCAGTCTTCAGACTCAAACCTCTATGGTTTACCGGGATCAGCAGTGTGCAAATGAGGCTAAAGTTTCACCCATCTTACATTTAATGCAGAGTAAAAGGAGTGATACGCACGCTGCATTGACTTAAGCGTGTGCGTACGCAACTTGATTTGGCCATAGTTAACGTTTGCCCCATCGCCGCACAGAGTAGGCAGGGAGCAGAGCAGCTGATAAAGTGGTCAAAATAATCTAAAGGTAAAAAACAATTGTTATGATTTAACATGTATTATAGGGAGAGATGTAACTATAAATAAACTGAAATATATCCCACACATCGATAGCTACGGCTACTGCTGTCGCTGTGAACTGCATTGTACAACTACCGAGTTTATTTCATAGTTGAATCTCACTGCATTATGTTCAACAGTCATCCAGTATCAAATAACGTGTGTCCTTCGCCCTATTTAGTCCACCTCACTTGTGAGAGCCTTCTCCAACAAATATGAGGCATACGGCGTAATCTTGGCTCTGGTCTCGTTGAACATAAAACGCTGTTCTTCCAAGGTACCAGACTTACCACCGTACTCTACCGGGATTCCAGATCCAAGATAAGAACTTAGTTCTTTACCATCACCAAGCAGGTTAAACTTCTTCCTTGTCTCAGCTGAGACAAATGCTCTCACGACATTATAGATCCAAGAGAGTAAAGTAGGCACGTTCACAAAGAACTTCTGAGATAGAAGCTCAGGATAATGGTTGGAAAATATCTCAATTGTAGCCTTTGTACCCTTCTTCACATCAGGATCCATACGTAGCATACTAACGCCTTTGTAATCGTGAACCTGTGCCATGTAATCGTTGTCGGTGTCCTTCAAATTCAACAACTGTATGGCCTGTTCCATCAGACCAACTCTCCACCTAAGGAACTTGTTGACATCGCCAAAGATTGCTTTAGGATCACGAATCTTACCGTAAAGGTTCCAAGTAATGATTTTCTGGTTGGATGCAGAATGTGGGTTATAGGTAATGCTGCCTATTTCGTTATATTCCGCATCATGTTTCTCGTTAAAGGCTGCAGAGAGTGGGTCAAACTTCTGACGCCACTGCAAACTGTTGGTAAGCTGAGTAACTGATGCTTCCAGTTCCCAGTTGTTGGCTTTCAGAAATTTGCCAAGGAGAACTTTTGTAATTTGTTCGTCATAATATTCCCCGCCTGCCGTCAACTGGTTACCATAGAGCTCATCGTAATCAACCTTTTTGATAATTGTTGGTAGTTTCTCTAACAACGAAGAGACGGCCTTATTCTGCACCTCAGTCAATTCAGACATTTTTATTCCCAATACCTGATAACTCTGCCAAAAGGACTGAAACACCAAACACGCCCTCCCCCTCCTCCCCCAAAAAAAAGCTGTAAGAGAAACGCAATGTATATAGTAAATCCTCCTGAGAGAGAACGGAGACTGGGCGAGGAGAGACGCAAAAGATTGAGAGATCGAGAAGGGGAACAACGTTGATGGAAAAGATAAGGCTCGTGTCTATGTGTCGATACACGACGTCGTGCCGCATATGGGAGCAAACACGGCCAGCAGGAGCATAACGGCTTATTTCTCGACCGGGCCCAACTTGAAGATATGCATGGCTACAGCTCGTAGTGCTCCAGGCTTTATGCAGGCAATGGAGAGTGTAGGTTATGAGGTGAGCAGGCCAGGTGCCGGCCTCGGAGAACCATATGTCTCATATAGAGTGCAAATAGCTCCTATTACAAGCCCAGGGGGGAACCCTATAGATGCACTCTACATGGTTGCATTTACTAACCTGTTGAGTGACAGCAAGAGAGAGGGTATAATGCCGAGATCGTAACTGCTCATTGCACCCCCTCATTGTAACCTCTCATTGTAACCTCTCATTCGAGGTTGTCTACGGTGGCATAGTGATTGCAGTTACATTATGCATATGACAACCACTTAGAAGATTCCAGCAATAAATCACAAAGGATTTCTCACAGGATTTCTCACTTCCTGGAAATGGACAGTGGTTTCAAAGTTACAAACTTAAATAACCTTCCGAATCTTTTTTCGTGAAAATTCACATGCTTGTTTTATTCTTTGTTATTATTGCCTCGTCACAGCTTAGCCCAACACAAAATGTAAACAATTACTCTCTGTTTGCCGAATGCGGCAGGCGATGAGATGATGGGTGACGCCACGAAGGCCCCACACTTATGCAGAAGTGGCCCACGTTTGCAGGCAGAGTGGGTGCGTGACAGCGTGTCGTGAAATGTTGGGGCCGAGTGGAAATTGCTACCGATACTCTATGCTTTTATTCAAGTTCCATTGCGTGGGTGAAATTGAGCCATAACAAGCAACCGCCTGTTATATCTGTATATATAAATATCGCTGTGTTGCTCTGAGGGATCATTGCCATTGTTTCCAAATCATAACCGACTACCAGCTTATACACTACTGCTATGAACGAACTCGAGCCTTACTTGGAGCCAGTGTTTGCATTTGTAAGGCCATACACTCGCCAGATTCTCGGTGGAGAACTTCAAAAGTATGGATATCAAGCTCTTGGAGAAGAGGCTTTTGAGACTCTTGTGTTGGACCTGGATTGGTTCTCTGAGACTGCCCAACCACTTCTGAGACCGGCATTCTCCAAGGCGTTGGGTGTTGGTTTGATTGCCGGTTCTTCCATCGCCAAAGTACCCCAGATCATCAAAATCCTCCAGACGCAGAGTGCACGGGGCCTTTCCCTGTTATCATTCTTCCTGGAGACAATCTCATATCTGATCACTCTGGCCTACAGCTTCAGGATTGGAAGAGCCTTTAGCGAATTTGGTGAGGTTGCTTTCGTTGCTGTGCAGAATGTTGTGATATCCTTTCTGATTATCCTATTTGGGAGAAAGAAGGGCTTTGCTGCAATTTCAAACCTGCTGACTCTTGCGGTTGCTCTCATTGCTGTGTCTTTCTCATTGTTTTCTGATCCATCAGTCACCAGCTTCGGCCACTACCTTGATTACTTTGGAATCCCTCACCAAGGATGGGGTGACTGGCCAATTCCCAACGTGTCAAGCGACCTGCTCACCAAGCTTCAGATCCTCACAATTCCCCTGTCAATATTGAGCAAATTGCCACAGATTTACAGCAACATGGCCACCAGGTCCACTGGAATGCTGTCACCATTCACTGTTCTCAATAACAATCTTGGAACTCTGGCAAGGATCTTCACCACCTTGGCTGCCGCTGCTGAGGGTAGCGTTGACTACATCATCCTGTTTGGATACATTGCCAGTGGTATCTGCAATCTGATTCTCGCCTATCAGATGATTGTATACGGATTTGGAAAGAAGGTCCAGAAGAGCAAAACAGCTTAGGAGACTACATAAGAGATGGAAGCGACAGAAAGAGGACTACAGAATTGAGATAATGTACAATACCTTAATATAAATATATTTCAGTAATATCGTTCATCTCATAAAAGTACATAGGTACAAACAAAGAGAGAAGTAAAGGAACTAGTGACTGCAACTTAATATGCTTACAATTTCAGCTTAAAACCAAACATGAATCACATGGAAACATTCCTTATTGGAGGAACAGGGCTCCTGTTTCTCGCTTCCCATTTTGTTCCTTCTTGTTGGTTCTGAACTCCAGAGCCAGCAGCTCCGCCGGGTATCCCAACCAATCCAGTAACCGCCGGTGCATTCTCCCCTGGTGGAGGAGCAGCACATAGTTCAAACTCTCTATTATCAATAAGTCCTCGTCCTGCATCACAGACTTCGATGCCTTTGATCCATTCACTCTTCCATATCTTTCTGATCTTGATTCTCTCTGCTGGGTTGGGGTTCAGAATGTTATACAATACAAACCGGCGACTGTTGACGTGTGCACCCTTGCTCAAACTCTCTACTGGATTGAAGCGACCACTTCGGACTACTGGGGGGTACACTTTACTCGAGAATCCGCCTGACAGATCATATATCGCCCTTGTATCAAGGTACTTCTCATATAGGTCATCTGACACTTTGGCAACATTCCATACATAACCGCCATTCACCATAATAAGATATATCACACCCAAAGACCAGATGTCTGCCAAACGAGGATCGTACTGGTTGTTCTCTATGAACTCCTCAGGAGCCACATACGGCTCAGAACCACATGCTCCCTTGGACATTTGTATCTTTTTCTCCCAAGCTGTTTTGAACACGGACGAAGTACCAAAGTCGATGATTTTCAGCTGTCCGTCCGCCGTCAGAAGCAGATTCTCCACCTTGAGATCGTTATGTGAAATTCCTACAGAGTGCAAATATGTAACAGCATTGAGGATCTGCTTGAAAAAACAGTCAGCTTCCATAATCGATAAGCCTTCACCATTGGTTGAAAGGACCAAACTATAGAGATCTCCACACGGTATGAACTCCATCACTTGTGAATAGGTCATTGTGTGCGGATCTACCATGAGATCATATGTGTTGATCACCGCCTGGTGGGTCAATGATGAGGAAATCATAAACTCCGAGGTTACCCTGTTTCCAAAGTGATGATCGCTTTCATCAGGTCTCTGCTTCAGATGTTTGATGGCAAACAATTGTTTTACCTTCTTATTTTCTGGCGATGGCTTCGCAGAAATCTTAACTGTACCATATGATCCTCTACCAATAACACCATGGATCTTGCCATACTTTTCGGCAAGGCTCAGCTTTGTACCCACTTTGGCAAGGAGTTTTTCCTTATTTTTAGGAGCACTCTCAATCTTTTCAATCATTGTCTTGATGAGATTGAGCTGAGGCATGCCAATAATAGCATCAACATCCTCATCAGAATCATAGTCTTCGTCAGTGGACGTAGAGGAAATGGATGATTTGGTTGAGTTGTTATCCGAATCATCCTCATCATCTGTGTCTAGATCCTCATAGTTCCATCTGTAGTTCTCTGGCTTTGATTTGATATCCATAAGGGTTGCAGAGTACGAATCAGGAAGCAAGCTCATCGAACTCTCGATGGTCATACCTTTATCGTTCTCAAAGTCCTTTGAGGTCTTTTTGTAGCCCAGAAAGGAACCGAATATACCACTGGCTGGTTTGATGGGTTGCTTCTTTTGCTTGTGGTAATCATGCTTATGTGGCGTACCATCAAGGTAAGTGATCAAACAACCCTCTCTTTTCGTAGCTTTCGAAGAGGAGGACGAAGAGACCACTCTGTTCATCGAAGAGCTTCCAACGTTAGTAGAGGACGGTGTACGCTTTACCTGATACACATAATGACCATTGGCTTCCAACATAGAAGCAGTATTGCTGCGTGAGCGAGAGCCATCATCCTTCCCATTAGGCGATACTGGCCTTTGGATACTGGAACTTGGTACTCTAGAAGATTCACCTGTATTACCATTACCATTTGCTATTCCAGCAACAAGATTATCGGAACTGCCATGACCAAGGAACCTCTGAATCAGTTTTGTGCGACCTTTCGAGGTTGTCCTACCGAGGGAATTAGCATTTGCAGATACAGCACCAGGGGACTCTAATCTGCTGTTGGAACGCGATATCCCTACACTGACAGGTATTTCTGAACTGTTGCTGTCACTCTTTAATACCGATTCACTCTCTAATATCTCATCGAGATCATTTTCCTCCAATGCAGGCATATGCATCTTCAGCTTGGAGAATGTAGTGCTATCAGAATTTGCAGCTGTAGTTCTGACCGGAGGGAATGCCGCTTGATCAGCAAATACAGGAGTATTACCATTGGATAGATTAGGACTGCCTGACGATTTCAGAGTGGGTGAGGACATTCCAGAAATAGAACCGTTGGAGTTGATATTGCATATGCCCGAAAGTGCCGGAGAGGCTGCATTCAAAAATGGAGACACCAAGCCGGTAGATTGCTGATCCGACCGCTGTGAGCTGATAGACACAGCAGGGGAGGATGAACGGTCTTTATGGTTTGATGCAATATCTTGGAACACTGGCCCGTTCTGTACCGGCTGTGGTCTATGTTGAGCATGTGACTGAGTTAATGAAGATGATGACTTGGTGGCTGCTAAATGTGGCAATTCCACAGACTGCTTTCTCGGAGCCGAGTCCGGTTGAGACTTGCGTGAAAGACTCGATCGCCTCTGTGGAACCATGTGATTCTGCAGAGGTTGTGGGTGATGGATTGGAGGGGCATGAGTATGGACCCCAGAAACAGTTTGCGTCGCCAAAGGTGGAGAAGCACAGTTCACAGGCAGTTGATTAAGATTAGCGGTACTAGAATGCGGTGTAAATAGACCCTTTAGCTTTGATGACATGGAGACAGTTCTTGACCTTGCTACTATAGAGGGTGTCTCGCTAACAGATGTGTTTGACAATGCAGACTCCAAAGAGTTATCCGAGTCATACTTGGATGCATCAGATTCCTTCTGGGTAGCATGATGATTATGACCGGCGGTGTGAGATGTGTGGTGATGGCCATGGGCCGCACCATCTTGATGGTGACGGGGACTTTGACGGTGAGCAGTTTCCTCCGAGGTCAGGTTGACCTTGGAGCTGGACTTGAAGAATGGCATCTTTGTGGATAATTTCGTAGGGGATCAACAGATAAATGAAAAGCTGAATTATATGTGGATATGAAGTAAGAATATCGGTACCGGTTCTTAAATCACAAGCCCAATATGTGTGAGTCGCTGTAAATGTAATGAGTTCTAACGAGGATCAATTTCCCGTTCTCTTGCCCTTTTTCTCTCTTTGAATGAATATGCTGTAGGTGAGAAATAGGCATCCGCTTCTTTGCCTTGGCAGTGTCTACTAAACACACAGGCTTAGTAGAACGGCACACAAACAGGCCATAACAATGGCTAAACTGTTTCACTTATAATAACTGAAGTTGTGGAGAAAAAAAGACGATAACTATGACTAGAGAGGGTTTTTTTTTTGTTTTGTAATCTCCAGGAAGTGCCATCTCGTTTGGTTAAATAGAGGCATAGCCATGGAAGCACCACACAATGTTCTGTGTGTATCGCTCTGCCACCGGGCAGGGCAAAAGCCAAGGAAGTGCAGTGTATAATCGCGCCGCAAGGCACCGTCTCAGCGTCTCAGCGTCACTCTAAAAGGGCCTCGGGAGGTATGCAGCAATTAACAACAGACAGCAGAATATATCCGGGGGCGTTTTAGCGGGAACCGTCCATTCCGCATTACATTGTAATGTATTATTTTGGGCAGCGTGCGGATTGACATGCAAGGCAGATATAATCGAGCGGCACTTTATTACTCACTTGCAGCAGCGATAACGGCAACGTTAGCTGGAGATGGGCAGTTCAATTGGGGAATTGGTAAGGGGGTGGGGCTATTGATTGAGACATATAATTTTCAACGCTAGCATGGTTTAGGATCTGAGGCGGGGAGGGGGAGGGGGCACCAAGGAGGAGAGGGGAGGAGTGATGAAGCCAATAAGATAGGTAGGTATTAACAAGGTATATACGAATATGTGATCCAGTGGAAATATAGGCATCTTAGTAACCATAGTGACCATAGTGGTCTTATGATGGTTTGCAACTGCCATCACTGTGGTGGCTATTCCCCGTAAATGATGATATATATTCTATATTCTGTAAAGTGGGTACTGGTTAAACAGCTATATGGACCACACGGCAGAGCAGTACAAAGGTGACTGACTGACTGACAACTGTAGGGAACTCTGCCAAGGAGAGGCGGAATAAAAGGGAGTAAGTTGGTAGTACCAAGCCATGCGAGTTGATCAGTAGCTTGTTATGTGGAGGTGTTTCTTTGTGCCAATTTATGCGTGGAGACGCATGGCGGCATATGACGTATTCAGAAACAACAGCCGGTGGATCTCCCTGCATGGGGAAGAAAACCGAGCGGAGCAAAGCGCTTTAATACGGTGATCGTTGTGGCATGCACCATGGAATGGATTAGGGTAGCAGAATACAGTTTGAAATATCTGGGGTAGGGTAGAAGTTGTGTGGGAGTGGTAGGAATTGTGTGGGAGTGGGAGGTGGGAGGTGAGGCGACTCCACGGAAAAAGAGCATTCAGTTTACAATAATGGAAAGTCATCTCGATATAGTATCAAGCATTTGCTATTTAAGAGTATCAATATGGTTCATCAAAGGGAAACGAAGCTGATCTGGGAATCTGATTCTGCTGCAAAGACTTGCTCGCCAGGGCCATCTCTCTGATGATGCTGTCACTACCGAAGCTAACATTTTGCTAGTAATTATCGGGATCACCCCCTCTGTAGCGCGATGGTAATGTTAAATCTAGACACGAAGTATTTACCCGAGGCTTGTTCTAGTATTCCCACTAGTGTTCTACTGCCATTGCATGATTTCACATTACTTATTCTATGCCAGTTGTGTGACTAGTGATCATTAGCTCATACAGCGTTGCAAAAAAAAACACCAATTCATTGATTGTATAAACAGGGCATATGAAATATATACGGGATATAGTGAAATGCGAGAAAAGGAAAATAGAATCCTGTTCGCAGAGTTTGATCTGTATAGAATGATGGGACCTAGTTAGCTGTGACCTCAGCATGGTACTGCTCAACACCACCTTCGTTCTCCTTAAGCTCTTCAACCTTAAGTTCCTCGATGGAAATAGCAGGAGAATGAGTGGTGTTCTTCAGTAGTTGTGTCACCTCAGCCAGGTCAATCTTGAGCCACTTCTCCATGAATTTTCCCATCTCAATATTTTCACGGTTACCACCTAAATGTTCGTAGAGTTTGGACATCAAAAGAGGCTTATTTCCATAAGCATAGATATTCACATCAACAGCTGAATGGCCATGCGTAGTCCAACCTGTCTCAGACCTAACAGAAACAAGATCCAAGAGATAATCCTGGGAGTTCTGTTTACGCTCAATGATCTGTGCGATATCGGATGTCTTGTAGTCATAGATACCAAGGTCCTTCTCCAGGATTTCATGTTTCACAAAGTTCTCCAGTTCCTCCTTTGCCTCCTCTGCGTTCTGAGAGCGGGAATTGTAGAAAGCAACCTTATTGTTGAGGAACTCACCAGAATGGGTAGCATTCAATAAAGCCTTAGGATACCAAACATACTCTGGGTATGATGGAGTGATCTGTCTACCAACAACAAGACCACCAGTTTCATGGTCAGAGGTTGAGATGATGATGGTATCATCCTTAGATTTCTTGGCAAAATCCATCACAGCCTTGAAAGCCTTGTCATAAGCAAGAACTTCCCTAACCTGGGCAGCTGGGTCATTTTGGTGACCAGCATGGTCAATGCGAGAACCCTCGACAAGGAGGAAAAAGCCCTTGTCGGAGTGTTTTGTGGCATGGCTGAGAGCATTCAGAGCAGTAATGGTTTCTTCCTCAATGGAGGGGTGCTCTGCCTCATCACGGTCCAAGTCAAATGGAATATCACCCTTTGCGAGCAAGGCCAACAGAGGCAATTCCACGTTCTTACCCAGCTTGAGGTCATCAAACTCCTTTCTGTTTCCGGCATATGTCCAGCCGTCTGCCTTTGCCTCGTTGATCAGGTTACGTGAGTCTTGTCTCCATCCACCTTGGCTAATAGGCTCAAAGTGACCTCTTCCACCACCAATCATGAGGTCAACCATACGGCCAAGTGGGTAGTTGCCGAGCTGTTGCTCTGCTATGAGATCTTCCTGCCATCTGTAGTCGGCATGGGAAGAGAAAGCGGCAGGTGTTGCGTCTGTAATTCTAGTTGTGACGACGAGACCTGTCATGTAGCCCTGCAACTTGAGAGCCTCAAGGATGGTTCCGCATGGGTTGTGGTCGGGGTCCACACCGATTGCTCCGTTGTATGATTTGAGAGCACATGAGAAGGCAGTGGCACCTGCTGCAGAGTCGGTGATCAAAGAGGAAGAAGACCTGGTTCTTGAGGAACCAATCAGGTGCCTGTCGAGCTCAAGAATGTCATCAATAGCCAAATCGTCTCTAAACTGACGGAAGGATCTTGCCAAAGAGAGAGAAGCAGGACCCATACCGTCCGAAACCATGAAGATGATGTTCTTCTTGGTCTGATGGTGCTTCTTTTTCTTGCTCAGTCCATGAACAGCATATTGGAAGAAACACAAGTAGAACAGGATGAGAATAAGACCGAAATGAAACACCCTTCTGTTGGTCTTACGCTTGTGGAGCTGCTTCTGCTGTTGTTGTAGTTGCTGTTGGTCTACGTCAGCGATAGCATCCAGGCCTTTCTCTGCGACAGGCAGTAGCGGCTCACTGACAGAAGCCATGGTTTCACAAAAAGAGATAGATAGACCACAACAGACAAATACCACCTCGTATCTAAACGCAGAGAGAACGCACGAAATTAAGCGTTATACCATGGACTCTGCCTCTGTTCTCTTTATATCTAAATGGTCCTCTATGTGTAAGCAAGCTCAGATACGAGTAAAACACAACTGCTTGCACTCATCTACTACCACCGCCCAATGCGGTTTGTTTGCGTCCTTGCATTATGCATGCTTGGCTGTTCTCTCCGCGAATGAGTGCTGTCGATAAAGTAAGCTGTTGTCATTCGGAGGGAGGGAGGGAGCGGCCCAGCAGGGAAAGGCGCAGAGAGTTTATGCAGCCTAGTAGACAGGCGGAGATATGTAGGGCAGGCACGAGGGCAAGAGGAGTAAGCACGAACAGACAGGAGGCCAGAGGAGTAAGCACTACACTATTCTAGCCGTACAGCAGGTACGCCATTCACAGGTAAGCCATACGTAGCTGCCTGCCTTACTACGTGATCGACTGGCCCCCCCCCAGCAACGGGCATATCTCTGTTTGGAATCAGGGTAACCCTTACCACGCGAAAGTTGTCAGAGGCACCTCTCCTTGAGTTAATGGGCCCCTTCCACTACAGAGACCGCAGCAAAGGGTTGGCTATACCACTAGTGTTCTGCTCATACACGACTTTACTCTTCGTTGGTGAAAAATTGAGGAAAGGTGAGTGTGAGATGGAGAGATCGTGTAGCGAAGGCAGGAAGGAAGGAAGGACCTTTGCAACACCTACGCTCAGTTGACTGGTCAACACCAACCAGTGCCGATCCTTACAGTGAATGAAAATATTTTAAATTACGTTATTGTTTCTGCAGGAGTAATCCTTGTTCAATAAAATACGTCATTATAATCCAAGATGTCGGACTTTGAAGATAACAATATCAACGACGATGAGTACTTGATGTACGCTGGTGCTGACTCCACCACCACCGGTGTGGCTCCAGCTAACGTGCCAGAGGCTGTTGTCAACTTCATCAAGTACTGGTACAAGTGCTACCTTGAGAACAACTTGTACGAGCTGTACGGCTGTTACGAGAACAACTTCAACAAATTGACTGAGAAGTTCTACAAGACCAGCAACTGGCCCTCTCCAGTGGATATTGCCGCTCTTGTGAACAATGACCAAATATTCACCATTCTCTACTCTGAGTGCTACTACAGACACATCTATGCCAAGCTCACACCAACTTTGGAGATCAGAACTGCATCATACAACAACTACTGTAACCTTTTCAACCTCATACTGAACAACGTCAACGGTCCAGTCACCTTTGAGCTCCCTAACAAGTGGCTGTGGGACATCATTGATGAATTCATCTACCAGTTCAACAACTTCCAGATATACCGCTCCAAGTTGACCAACAAAGCTAACCTCAACGATGATGAGTTCCAGGAGCTTCAGTACCTTAAGGAGCACCAGGAGGTTTGGTCCACATACTCGGTTCTGAATGCTCTCTACTCTCTTGTTGGAAGATCCAACATCAGTGAGCAGCTCAAGTACACCAACGCTGGTAGTATTGTACCAAAGGAGGTAAGCGGGGATTACGGTTCCCTTCCACTCTATAAGAACTTGGGATACTTCTCTATCATTGGTCTTTTGAGAATCCACACTCTTCTCGGTGACTACACCCTTGCCCTCAAGACCATGGAACAAATTGAACTCAATAAGAAGTCCTTTTTCACCAGGGTGCCTGGATGTCACTTCACCACATACTACTACGTTGGTTTCTGTTACCTCATGATGAGCAGATACCAGGATGCCATCAAGGCTTTCCAGAACATTCTGCTCTACATTTCGAGAACCAAGAATCTCAACAGAAACTCTGGTGCTTACGATATCATCACAAAACGTTCTGAGCAGATGTTTGCTTTGCTCACCATTTCTGTCTCTCTGTGTCCTACTAGATTGGATGACATCCTGCACCAGCAATTGAAGGAGAAGTTTGGTGACCAAATGTCCAAGTTGAGCAGAGGTGAGAGCAAGGAGGCTGTCCTCGCTGTTTACGAGGAGCTGTTCAAGTTTGGTGCTCCAAAGTTTATCTCTTCTTCATTTGTCAAGCCAAAGAATCCAGCTGTGCAACTCAAGAGGGCAAACTACGACCCTCTCGTCAAGCACTGGAAGATCTTCAAACTCACTCTTGAGTCCATCTTGAGTGTTCCTAACCTCAAGTCTTACCTTACACTTTACTCTTCTTTGGAATTGACCAAGTTGATGAAGCTTATGGATGTCAACACTCAGCAGGAGCTTTTGGAGTCTCTCCTTGCTTTCAAGCTTAACAACAAGCAGCTTAGAACCTCTGGAAGTCTTGCAGAGCAGTCCTCTGAGCCAGATGATGAGTTCACCTCCAAGAAGTCCCTTCTCAACGGTACTTACTCCACCTTGTATGACATAGATATCAACATCGACAACGACCATGTGAATATCCTCAGTTTCAAGAACTCCCGCAAGTACGGTGACTGGTTTATTAGAAACTGTTATAAAAACTTTGCCGTTCAGGACTTCATCGTCAACCTGGACAGCAAGGCTTCAAAGACCACAGAGGTTGAGAATGGAGAGAAGGCTGCTGACAGGAAATGAATAGCTGGTGTATAAACAGAAATAAAGGCTTTTGAATATTAACTGATGATTTTTCATCAGATTACATTAACACCTAGAGCATGTTGGAGGGTACCATTCACTTCCCGGACTCTATGAATATTTATAACCTCGAAGACCTGGAGAATCTCTGTAATCATCTAAGATCCTACTATATATATAGGAGCTCTCTGTACTGTTAACAACTGCCTGCAGAGTAGGCAAAGATTTGGTAGTGCACGCCCACACACGCCAATAATTTTTAAATATTTTTTCCCACAGGTGCATATGTAACAGCAGAGGAGGAAGGAAATATTCCAATACAGCTATATGGAAAGGAGACTTAAAGGAGACTTGAAGGTGTGATTCTGAGCTGAACTCGATATATCCATACATAGTAACTCTGCAGAATAACATATTTTGACTTAGGTGGAGCAAAGAGGGAATATCATAGAACTAATACTGCATTTAGAGATGTCATCCAAGAAATACCTCTCCAATGCAACAGTCTCCGATTCGGATCTTGAGGATGACTATGAGTTCGAGGCTCCAAAATCATATGTACCAATAGACCTCCCTTCCGAGGTCCCTGCTGATCTGTCAAGCATGAAGAAGAAGGAGTTGTGGTTGCTTAAATACCCAAAGAACCTCGATATCTCACAGCTGAAGTCTCTCCCAGTGTCATTCCAATTCAATGCAGGTTCCGAGTTTACAGCATCGCAGAACAAATACACGATAACAGAGGACGTGAGTCAGTCAGAAGTGGACTCCGGTGCTTCCATATCCACCAATTCCAAGTATGCGGTGATGGTGCCGGAGAAGAAGAATCTGAAAGTGAAGTCAGAGTTGCATTTCCAGAGGTTCTACACCATTTCTGAGAAGGTGGATATCCCAAACATCAATTACGACAAGGTGACCACTCAGAGAAAGGATGTGGAGAAGGAACACAACTTGAGAATGAGACACTTCCCTACTGGTTACTCAGCAAACAGTTATGACGAGGCAAAGGTGAATGTGGAAGGTGGGCCAAGCAGTCCAAGCACCAAGAGAAGAAATGAGCACGACTCCGAGGAGAAGAAGTCCAAGAGAGAGAAGAAGGAAAAGAAGGAAAAGAAGGAAAAGAAGGACAAAAAGGACAAAAAGGACAAGAAAGATAAGAAGAAGGACCATTGAAGAAGTTACGTAACGCATTTGGAACACGAGGAACCGCTCGTGGGGTAGCATAATTAGAATAGACATTTACAATTACATAGATGGAACGATGCAGAGGTGATGTAATGCTAGGAGAGACTCAAGTGCTGATGTCTTTTCAGAAACAAAAATACAATTATATATATATATATATATGAGTTTTATATATTAATGTACATATTTGAGTGTCGAAAAGATACCAATAAAATGGAAACTATTTGACTTATGCTAAACTCTTCCAGAGTAGTCCTTAAGTATGCCCTTCATATGAGTATTGGTGACACGGCCCCTTCTTGGTCTCTTCTGCTTCTTCTCCTGAACCACCGGTGCCTTCTTCTTGATGGTTGAAGGATCCACACTAGTTGGTTTCTGTCTATTGTCCACCAGTTGTACCTGAAGCTCTTCTCCTTCTGGAATTTTGATCCTATTCCACATACCCACAAACTCTTCATCCACGTTACCCAGTTCCCCTCCTAAGTTCTGCCACACATACCTCGGGGCGTTCTCCTTCTTTGTGCGTAACACTATAATCTTCTCATCAGCTTCAAGCTCATCAATTGATGTGATGCAACTGTACCAACCATCCTTCAATTCCTTGACTGATACACCCTTGAACGTTGGCTGGGCTCTTAGGAACCCCAACAGATCAGCCGAAGACCTGATGTTGTGAAGGGAGACATACTCAAACGTCTGGTCATCTTCGTCATATTTGATTCTATTGACGTTCCGTAACAGTGGAATCAGATTCTCCGTCACTTCTCTCGATAGATAATTCTCCATAGCGGACAGCTTGACAGGCACATCATGCTGCTTTATGTACTCCACAGCCAAGTGGAGCTGCGTGGAGAGGTGTGAGCCACCCACCTCCAAAGCTGGAGGTCTGAGCCTCTTTGACGCTGAATCTATGTCACTTTCGCCATATCTCTTGAGAGACTGCTTTATTGGGGATATTTTGGCCACGGGTGCGGTTGCTGGAGCCGTCTGAGGCTTGGGGGCACCAGGCACCACTCGCCTCGAAGACGGTAGCGTGTGAGCTGAGCTCTTGATATTCTTTCTCAGCGCATTGATCTGTTCTGAAAAGTAATCGCCCATTATGATATGCTAATGTTTGTCTCACAATATCACAGTCAGGATATGTGGATCAACTAACCGAGATGTTATCAAAGAAACAACTAGTTATTACAGACTAGTTTCTTCTACAGTTATTACAGATGCCTCTCTCTCTGTCTCTCTCTCTCTCTTATTCTGCATACTCCATCACTGCACTGCCACCTGCTCTCACCCTGCAGAAAGTGATAGGTTGCCTGCGCACTACCTTCTGGAGTTACCGAAGGCAATGCACGCTCTCTATACTCGCAAGTGTCTCAGCTCGTGTGAAACCCACTTACAGCTGGCTGGCTGGCTGGCTGGCTGGCTTACTGAGATGCAAATACCTGATGGTGGTTTCTTAACAGACGGCGAATACCCAGGCAATTACCCGGACGCTCAAGCTTACCTCTTCTCTTCTCCTCCCTTCTCTCAGGCTTTCCTCCACTGGAGTCTGGAGAGAGCTTTAAAAAATTCTATCTGTCTCCACGCTTACTGAGTGTTTGTTTTTAATCAACTACGGGCGAAGACAGTAACATATCAATGGGATTAAAGAGCAATTTCACCTCTTTCATCTCGCATGTATGCTGGTTGCCCAAGACCGAATCAAAAAGGGGATATCCTCGGATATTTCCTCTTCAGCTTTAAAACCATCGCCGTTCGAGGTCGCCGTTGGCATAGCCAAGTCAGGCAGATCCATGAAATGGTGATGACCTAAAGGTTGATACATTTGTAACCATTTCCCTTAGCTTGGTTTTTTTTTGATTTTCCCTTTTAACTATTTCAAATGCTGAGACAATAATAATATTCTTGATATCACGAAACCTCATCCATCCTCATCCAT
Organism: Kuraishia hungarica; assembly: GCA_030567555.1. NCBI lineage: Eukaryota > Fungi > Ascomycota > Pichiomycetes > Pichiales > Pichiaceae > Kuraishia > Kuraishia hungarica. The sequence continues at coordinate 1,286,389 of JAJLSL010000001.1, forward strand.
CCTCATCCATCCCAGTCTTTGTAGGTTCAGATTGTCTCCCGCCTTCCTTCCTTCCTGCCTTCCTTCCTGCCTTCCTGGGAGTTGGTGGCATCAGTCACTGTATCGTATGGCCTTCTGGGCGCTTGCGCTCCAAGTCGTGTCGTGCATTCTGCAATACCCTTTGGCCTGCAAACTTTTCGAAAACGGTAGGGATATCGGGCAGAGCAGAAAGGACAGTAGATGGCAATGTGGAGAGAGGTTGTAGGATAGTGATTGAACTATAATAAAAATGTGTTGATGCGGTGTGGGTTGCATTATCGACTCTTGTTTTACCAGATTATTTCACATCTTTAGCATGCTCAGATCAGCTGTCTCCGTTGTCGATAGAGCTGTATTGCGTACACTAAGAGTGTCTCTCACATCGGGGCCGGCAGGAGCTCTACCTGTGGCATCGTCTTATGTGGTGAACAGCAATGCTCGTTTGCAATTAAGGAAATACGCCACAACTAAGAAAGATGACGGAAAGCAGGAAGGCTACAAGTCTATTCTGAATGATGATTTGCTCTCAAAGGCTGGTGTAGAGGTATCTGGGGAGCCTGCCAAGGTGGAAGCGGAGGCCGGTTCTAAAGCTGCTACTGAAGGTGCCGCTACATCAGAGGGAGAAACTTCCCCAGCACAGAGATACAGCAACCCAAATAACAGACAGAAGCGCAAGTCATCCATTGACAAGAAGAAGGAGAGGTGGGCTAACATATTTTACCTCTCATTGTTGGGAGGATCTATAGTCGGAGCAGGATATCTGTCTCGCGATTGGGATGCAGAGGAGGACAAACAGTTCTACAATGAAGAGGAAAATGGATACACACCAGGACTGATGCTCAACAGGTTCAACAAAAGATTCGGTTCCTTGGTTGGTCTTTTCTCGGAGCCAGCATTTGATGATCTCTTGCCACCTCCACCTCCAGAGCCATACCGTAGACCACTTACTCTGGTACTGACTCTTGATGATCTTTTGATCCACTCGGAGTGGTCATCTAAGGGTGGTTGGAAGACCGCCAAGAGACCAGGTTTGGACTATTTCCTTGGTTACCTTTCACAGTACTATGAGATTGTTGTTTTTGCTTCGAGCCCAATGGCTTTCAGCGAGCGTACTGTTGCTAAGTTGGATCCTTACCATGCATTTATTTCTTACCCACTCTTCCGTGAAGCCTGTAGATACAAGGATGGTAAGATTATTAAGGATTTGAGTTTAATGAACCGTGACTTGGGTAAGATGATCATCATTGATGTTGACGCTGATTCCTACTCTATGCAGCCAGAGAATGCTATCCCACTCGAGCCATGGGATGGCAAGCCAGATGACAAGTTGGTTAAGCTCATTCCCTTCCTTGAGTACCTTGCTACTCAACCGATTAAGGATATTAGACCTATCTTATCGTCTTTTGAGGATAAGTATAAGATTCCAGAAGAGTTTTCGAAGCGTGAGGCTATTTTGAGATCAAAGTTTGAAGCAGAGCATTCAGAGAAGGCCAAGAACAACGGCGACTGGGCAAGCAAGCTGCTTGGTGTTCCCACCACTCATTCCAAGACCCCAAAGATGCCACTTGATATTATCAGAGAGGAGGGTCAGAAGCAGTATCTGCAGTTGTACACTTACCTCAAGGATAACGGTGAGGAGCTCTTGAGACAGGAGAAGGAGAGAGAAAAGCAGATGCTTGCCGAGCAGAAGCTCACTTTGGAGAAGCTGATGGTAGAGGGTGTGCCTAATGCAGAGGACATTGCGAAGCAGCAGGCTGCTGCACAGGCACAGCAGAATGGATCTAAATAAATTGTGACTGTGTATTGTAAATAGTTTGTGACGGAAGCGATCAAGGTTTTAGATATTTTCTTCTATGAGTTTCTATGTTGTATTTAGTCTAAATCAGTAGAGTATTATTCAATGGTAGCCCGCTACACCATGGTTATTGGCAATCTGTAAAAGCGAGGCTGCATCATAATTCAAGTGACACTGACTAATCGAATCAGCGACTTCATATCGCTGGAGCTGCGACTGATATGTTATGCAAAGAATGGTTGATAACCCGCCTTTTCACATCTCACCAGCACTCCCTGAGTATAACTGCTGATTAACAGTTGAAGTGCTCCACTCCAGTATCCACACCGAGGTAAACTTTAATCTAGGTGTGTATTTTGTAATGACACAGTTTGGGCCAGTATCTCGCTTAATGCACGTTAGTCATTGCCTTAGTCATACATAAAACTGCATCGTGCGCATCAGGGTCTATGTTTTAGGTGTGCTAACTATCCGAAATCTGCAATGTCTTCGGCGTTAATGCACAATCGGTGTATCTCTGACATAAACGGCAAGAGCCCGAGGCACAGCCTTACGACCTTGACCTGAGAGTGGACGTGTCTCATGCCACCAGGCAGGAGTGTGGCTCTATCTGGTTCGATCTTAAGGGAATCAGACGATAAGATGAGCGAATACATATTTTTGGTGAGCGCATGCAAAGCGAAATGAAATTATATATAAGTAGCAAGTTAGCTGCACCTTATTGTTTTCTAGCTTTTCTGAGAAGTTAAGATAAATAATATATATTGAAAGTATGAGTAAGAGATCTGTTGTGGTTATTGGAAACGGTGGGTATGGTGTGGTAACAGCCAATTCGTTGGTCAAGAAGTCAAATGGGGCACTGGACGTTACTCTTGTTTCTCGTACCGATTTCATCATTTCTGTGCCGGCTACTGTTAGACTCGTTGTTCAGCCCGATGCGTCCAAGATCACGTATCCGTTAAAGAAGGCTCTTGACCCTAGTGTTAATCTTGTCGTGGAAGAGGCGGTATACATCACTGAGGAGCAGGTGCAGCTCAAGTCTGGTGTATCTCTCACATTTGACTACTTGGTTATAGCCACCGGTGCTAACTGGACAGATCCTATTGCTCCTCAGTCTTGGGCAGCCAGTGGTGATAAAACATATCAAGGTATTGACAAGTATATCCAGCCTATTAGCGAGGAAGTGAAGAAGGCATCCTCGATCATAATTGTTGGTGGAGGTTTTGTTGGTTGTGAGCTTGCTGGTGAGCTTGCTCACGTCTACAAAGACAAGGAGATTACAGTCATCCAGGGACCGAGTGAAATTTTGGACGATGGATTTATCCCTGGTGTCAGGAAGTCAGTCCATAACCAACTGGCTGGTATGGGAGTGAAGTTTGTTCTTGGCGCTTATGCCACATCTACAGATGATCACACTGTCAAGACAAAGGACGGTCGCACTTTCAAGGCCGACAAGATATTCGTCACAACAGGCCCCCGCCCCAACGTTCCAGCAAACGACATCGAAGGTCTCACTGATAAATCAGGTTGGATTTCCATTAAAGATACTTACCAAGTAAAGGCTGTTTCTGCCGGGAACATTTTTGCTATTGGTGATGTGTGTGACTTTCCATGGAAGGGTCTACTGTACAAGGACAAGTGGGTAGCCATTCTCACCGACAATATCGTCTCCCTCTCTAATGGAGCCTCCGCTGCTTCGTTGAAGAAGGTTTCCTACCCAGCAAAGGGTGAACGTCCAACAGGAGCTGTCAGTCTAGGTCCAGCAGCAGGTGCAGGTCAATTGACGCTGCCATGGTTCGGTGCCGTCAGCCTGCCAAGATTCCTCGTGGTGTCCGCAAAGTCAAAGACACTCTTTGCAGACAGAATCCAGAAGGGGCAAATATAGAGACAGAGACACTTCCTATAATAATTTTACAATGTGTGAATCACAATTTTCTTCATATTAATCAATCTCTAATGTAATTCAGTGATTGCTTGCCCTTGGCTGAGGTTCTTTTGGAACGGCCCCTAACTCTATATATACCGCTGCACAGTGAATAATAACAGCCTTGCAGCCTTGGCGCGACGATCTCCTCGCTAGAGAACCTGCTAAACTTAACCTTAAATATAAGCCTCTCCCTTCCTGGCTGTGCGCATGGACAAATTACCTGAGGTGGGTATATTGTTGGAGGCACGCAAAGATGTGTATGTGAGAGAGAGAGAGAGAGAGAGAGAGAGAGAGTGAGGACCTCACATCAACATGGGGGCTGGGCTGAGAAGGCTGATAGGCACATCAGCACACCTTAGTCTCCCAAAGGAGATCATGTGTACGGCTAGATACTTACCAGACTGAAAGACAGTCATTTAATATAATAGGGTGTTTCTCATCTATTGCATTGGTGGAGGTTCATATATTTTTTATTATTTAGAGTTTAGATGGCAGCAGACTGAATCGTCCCATATTTCTTATATACTCCCTTGGGCCACCATAATATAACAGCAACCAGAGGTGTTTCAATTGGTTATTTACATAGCTCTCCTGTCGAGCATTGAGATCACAATTCGCAGCTTCGATACATTGTTTGTGGTTTAGTAAACTGCTGGCCGATTTGCTTAGATCAATATACAAGCTCAATTGCACAGGATCGTACAAGGTGATTTGTGCCCCATGAACAATGTTCCATCTTGCCAAAGGACTATACGATAACTGGAATAAGAAGGAGCAGTACTCTGTCTTAATTCTAGGTTTGGATAATGCAGGAAAGACAACATTTTCAGAGAAACTCAAATCGATATATGCTCCACACACCACAAAGCCGATACCTCCGGAAAGAATATTGCCCACAGTAGGACAGAATGTTGGCACGATCCCTATAGACTCGCGAACTCTTCTCAAATTCTGGGATGTTGGTGGACAGGAATCTTTAAGGGATCTGTGGTCAGAGTACTATGCGTTGGCTCATGGAATTATATTTGTGATAGATTCCACAGACAAGGATAGGCTCTTGGAGTGTCAAAGGGTGTTGAGCTCAATTGTGACCAACGAGCTTATCGAGGGTATTCCAATCCTCATGCTGGCAAATAAACAGGATATACCAAATACAGATAAGCTGGAGGTGGAAGATATCAAGGAGATTTTCAATGTGATAGCAGAGCATCTGAGTGCCAGAGATAGCAGGGTGCTACCGATAAGTGCAATAACAGGACAGGGGGTGGAAGATGCAATAAATTGGTTGACGGTGAGGCTGGTGAGGAATAAAGACAACAGAGCTCCTACCTACAAATAGCCTACAGCATATATGTGTATACGGCCATATATATATAGATATATATATGTATAGAAATCCAATCACGTATAATGATCAGATTGATATTTTCCAAATCAGCGTAACCAAGAGGTGATCTTAATGATCATAGCCTCCTCTTCAGATAGGAATATTTTATATGGAGTGATACCGCCGCTGGCCCCTTTGGGCCCCATTGGGCCGATGCGATCGTTTTGATAACGCGTGAAGTGGCCCTATATATAAGGGTGGAGTGAGTTGCATAAAGTGGGGAAAGGCGATGAGGCCATCTTTTTCCATGATACTTAAGGCAAGATCAATCTTGCGTGTTATCATTTTTCTTCCTATCTACGTTAAATAAGCAGAAAAATCAATATGGATAAGGCTATTGTCAAGACTGTCAAGACCCTACAAAAATTCACCCCATGCGATGTAGCGGATGCTATGGTGAAGTTTGGGGTTGCAGGTGGTGGTTTTTTCCCCAATCTCAAGAGATTCTCAGAGCCATCGGGGACATCGCCAAATACGTTGGTGGGGCCAGCTTATACGGTGTTGTTTGCTCCACTGGACGATCCAACACCAGCCGTGGAGAACGATGGTTATATCGATGAGGTTCCAGAAGGGAGCGTGTTAGTGATTGCAACCACTCCGGCCCTCCAGGTTCCATATGCACCATATACCAGACTCAACAATGCCTTGTATGGTGGGTTGATGTCGACGAGAGCCAAATACCTCAAGAGTGCGGGAACTGTTGTGTTTGGTCGGATCAGAGACATAGCGGAGCATCGCAGTCTTGAGCATCCTGTCTTTGCGTATGGTTCAGGAACCACAGCACACAAACCAGTGGTGAAACTCATAGGGATAAACGTGCCACTCAAAATCCTTGTTGATAAATATCCCGAACCCAGTTATGAGAGCATCAAACCCGGTGACTTTATAGTTGCAGATGAAAACGGTGTGGTGAGGTTGCCTAGAACATTTGAAGGCTACCGTCATGATATGGGCACCCTGGACAAGATTCTGGAGTACATACCTAAGAGAGTAGCTGCAGATGAACTGGTAGCTGAAGATATAAAGAATGGCGAGCCCGCTATAGCTTCCCAAAAGCTCAGGAGGAAGGGTTTGTAAAGCAAAAAATATTATCTGAGATTCCATTCTGAGGATTTCATTTTACGTAGCTTTTATTGTCAGTCAAAAGAAAAAAAATGCTGTTGAGAATATGTATGGAGTTTGCCGGGGCACTTTAATTAAGTTCCAATATTTGAAAATCAAAATGAAGCAAAAGATTACAAAACAGTACAGTACAAAAACAATTATTAATGAAGAACAAATATTTACTTGGTATATACAAATACCTCTCATATAAGCTTGTGCTAATAAATTCACTAATAGACAAACCTCCTGATAGACAAGCCTCCAAGTATACATGGCCCAGGGGACTTCCTCTCAACCAGGCTTACAACCAGTGAGTGGCTAGTTGCCCCGCCCCACCCTGCCGGTTAGATGGCACCAGGCACACTAGCGGTCCACGGGCCTGGCTTGCTTACGGGCCAGGCCCGCTTACTCTCCCTTGCTTTGCCTTACCCTTCGGCGTCGCTTATCTACACTGACAGCGTAGCCTGTGGGGAGTACGCCGCCACACGCTTAAGTGTCCATCCATCCATCACGGGGCCGTCATGGAAGGCAGGCAAGAAAAAATATATGGCACTAAAGGGACATGTCTGATAAGCCACTGCATTTTTGCGTGCGTGCCATCGGAGAGGAGGTATTGTGAAGAGGTGTCAAGCAGAGACGAGAGGAACATACATAGAACAGGAAGGGAAGAAAGACAAGAAAGGATCAGAGCACATTTATAGTGCCTATAAGATTATACGATCTATTACTAGGTGTTGTGACATTTAGTGGAGCCAAACTGGAGCAAATACACCTGTTGAGGGGTGTTTTGCTGACTGATAATAGAAAGTTACCCACGGCGGTGGAGTTGAAGGAATATTTTGTTAATCTCAAGCAGTTGCAGTAGCAGTTTCCATTTTGAACGCATCAAGATATATACGGGTGCCGGATATCTCTTAAACGTGACCCACTACAGTTGATCATCGTTACATACATACACACATTCACAATGGTGGTGGATACAGCATACTATGATGCGTTAGAGATCAGTGCCTCGGCCAAACCCTTGGACATCAAGAAAGCCTACAGGAAAATGGCGATTAAACATCATCCAGATAAGAACCCGGATGACCCAAATGCTGCAGATAGATTTAAGGCTATTGGAGAGGCATACCAGGTGTTGAGTGATCCTGACTTGCGCAAACGCTACGATGAGTTTGGTAAACAAGGGGCGGTACCGAAGGAAGGATTTGAGGATCCAAGTGAGTTTTTCGCCATGATTTTTGGAGGAAGCGCTTTCGTAGACTATATCGGTGAGTTGACTTTGCTCAAAGATCTTAGTAAGACGTATGAAATGCAGATGGATGATGAAGAGGATAATAATGAGGAGGCGGCAAAGACCGAAACGGAGAAGGCAGCAGAGTCACACGCGACCGTCAATGGCCAGAGCCAAGCAAAAACTGATAGCAAGGCTGGTAGTAATGACACCCCAAACCCAAAGGCCTCAACACCACAGTCACAGTCTTTCTCAAAGAAACAGCCATTGGCTATTCATGCAACGGAAGCGGGTGCGGAAGGCGCATCTACCCAGATGACCGAGGCCGAGCGAAAGAGGGCCATTCAGGAAGAAAAGAAGCGCAAACAACAGGAAGAGATTGAGAAGTATGAGGAAGAGTGTAGAGTAAAGAAGGAGGAGATGAGTAAAGAGCTATCAGCTAAGCTGGTGAGTCGTATCTCACTTTGGACCGAGACTGATAAGAGGGCTGATGTTACGGAGTCATTCCAGGAAAAGATCAAGTACGAGGCAGAGGTCCTCAAGATGGAGTCATTTGGATTGGAAATCTTGCATACAATTGGAAGCATATACAAGGCCAAGGCCAACACTTTTATCAAGAAGCAGGAGTTTCTGGGAATCTCAGGGTTCTTCTCATCGATGAAGGATAAGGGCGCAGTTGTCATGGATACTTTTAAGACGATCTCAACCGCACTAGAGGCACAGTCCACAATGGAGCAGCTTTCCAAAATGCAGGAAAGACGTGAGACTGCAAACAGGTTAGAGAAGGAGAAGGAAGAGGCACAGAAGAAGAAACAGGAGGAGAGAGAGGCCAGGATCCTCAGAGGGGAACCCCCAGAGATTGAAGAGGAACCGGTGAGCGAGCCAACTGAACCTCAAACTGGAGATAAGAAAGCAGTGCGAGATGGCAAGGTTCCAACCAAGGATAGCAAAGAAGTGGTAGAGGAGCCTGTACCAACCGATGAGGACATTGCTGAGATGGAAAAGCTGCTCATGGGTAAAGTGCTAGCGGCTGCTTGGAAGGGCTCACAGTTTGAGATTTCAGGGACCGTCAGAGGTGTATGCGATACCGTACTTTATGATACCAAGATACCTGTGAGCAAGAGGCTGGAGAGGGCAAGGGCATTGATAATCATCGGTGATGTCTTCGAGACTACCACGAGATCTGCATGGGAGGCAGAGGAGGCTAGAATCTTTGAGGAGCTGGTCGCAGAGGCCAACCAGAAGAAAGCAAAGAAATAGATGTACAATATATGATGATGATACAGCAATAATGAGACTAAAGACATAGTAACTATTTTCATAGGCAACTTCCTAAGCTCGCTACACGTGATCATCAAAGTTGTTACATAGTCAATTCTTCGCTTCGTTTCGGAAATATGTGTTATCCCACTATATACTGTATACTTGAAATAGACAATCACTCTATATACACCGTGTTGACTGTCACCATCATTACCTCGAATAGTACATGTTTCTCACGTCAATCACCTTCTTGCCTCTCTGCACAGCAATTTCTCCTAATGTATGCTGCTTTCCAAGCGCCTCCAATGCACACTTCACCACGTTCATGCTGTTTCTTGAACGGTACACCTTTCCTCCAAGATCCTTAATACCCGCTGCCTCACAAAGCTCAAAGATGTTGTGGTTCACACGGAGACCAAAACCGGCAGGAGCCGATCTAAGCTGGACCACGGTAGAACCAAACTTGTGCTCTACATCTCCATAAATTGTTCTGTCCTCCAGTCTTGGAATACGTCTAAGATTTTTCACCGCTTGCCAGTGTGCCTTGGTAATGGCCAATGGCATCTCTACGGAGTCCTTACCTTCACCAATTCCAACCATACCATTCTTGTCACCAACCACGACCAGAGCATAGAAAGATGGAATTTTTCCCTTAGCAGTCTGGTTAGATACTCTTTTCAACACCAGAGGGCGCACAGTGAGATTGAAGATGTAGTCCTCGCTGAGACCAGTCACCTGTGCAATGCTCTTGGCCAGTGACCTCGTTGGGCCCTGCCCGGCGCTGTCTTGGGGCACATGACCAGGTGGAACGTCTCTGTTAGATGGCTGGTGAGCCTTTTCGAAGTCTGTCTGTGGTTGCTGTGCGAGATCCCAGAATGGGTCAATCTTGGAGAAGTCATCCAAGTAACGTGGGGCAAACTCTATGGATGAGAGCTTACGGTTAGCCCAATGAGTGGGATCTATGGATGACTCTGCGGCCTTTATCGAATCCAGCACATCAGGGGTGTAATACTGCTGTAGAAAGGAAAGATGCTTGTCAGCAACTTCATTGTCTGGCGTAGAGGATGCAGGTGGTGCCTTTGAAAGGTCCTTTGACAATCTACCACTGGTGGTGAAAAGACGTGCAGATGACCATCTACTGTGAGGTGGTACCACTTGTCCCCCTGCCCTCACAAACATTATTGCAGAATACGAAAAAAGGAAAACGTTTACCAGAACAAAGTTCCCAAATAAACGGCCTATTTTTGAGTTCCTTTTTCTTTAGTAGCTTAGTCAACCAGGAGTGTGGATCACCAAGCAAACCGTCTGTCTCGATAGTGATGCCTGTATGGTGTGAACTGAAAAATCCAGAAGCGTGTATTACCCGGAAGCCAGGGAGCCAGGAAGCCAGGAAGGAAACCAAGAAGAGCCTGCGGATGGAAAACGGTGTGATTTTCGGTAACGGACACTACCAATTCCCCTACAGTGCGCATTGATTAAACAGCGCAGTAGGTAAGGGCCGTTAATAATATATAATATATCATATATTAAGGAATATTAAAATAGACGAACGTACCAGTCAATATCAGAGTAACATGTAGGCATGAGTTGGATAGAGATAGATAGTAGATGTAGTGTACTTGTGAAGATATGGTGGATCTGTCTTACTTCTACATAGCGGTATATACACTTGAGAATGATCTTGGTTAACGTTTCTCATAAACTCATTGAGTCGTACAGAGCCATTGGCAAAAAAATATCAAGAAAGAGAAAGTTTATCTCATAAGAAGTACCTGAGATGGTAGCTGAAACAAACGAACCTTTCAAACAGTAGGGCTTTCTAGGAAAGAGTTGCGAGAAAGCGCCAAAAAATCACACAAAGTAAAAGCAGCGAGGGACACCTAATAATACACGTACATCATAAGGACATAAATTGCCAGCCAATAGTAAGGCTGAATGTAGACAACAGATAAAAGATTCACAAGAACAGAAGCGCAACCTGATTGTTATCGACCTCTTTATATGGCAGGTACAGAAGTAGGCACGCTTCTGGGAGGAACAACGGAGGCTGCAGGGGTAGCGGTATTGGATGGAACTGTTGTGTGCTCATTCAAAGTGATAGCATTATCATCCGAATGATTTCTTGAGTTTGATTTCAAACCGCTGATAATGGGACTAGGATCAGCAATGACGGAAATACCCGCGTAGTCAGGAACCTCGGGTCCTTCCTTCGGCCTGACAAGAGGTGTTGGGGCGGCAGAGCCCGAGTTCTGCAATTCTTGAATTTCCCTCTCCAATCTAATAACCTCTTTCTCAAACTTCTTGCCAAAAACATCAATATAGTAACTTGCGCCATTGAAAGATGCCACAATAAAGATGAACGACACAAACGCAGAAGCCAACGGCTTGTACTTGAAGAAAATAGGACAGAGAGACATAGTGAGCAACTGGTACCCAAACTGGATGAGGGTGAATGCAATCACTGGGAAAGGTTCAGGAAGACCGTTGACAAACTTACCCAAAGGTGTATTTGCATTTGATTTTCTGAGGTGCTCAAATGAAGTCATTCTACCTGCTTTGATCTTTGCAGCACGCTTGATGGTGATGAAGTAGTGGTACAGCGATTGCCATAGGAGGTAAAATAACGAGGTGTACAAGATACCATAATAGAAATTCCAGTTCTGTACTCTGGCTGATCCAGGGAAACGCTTTTCCTTATACGCAGGATCAAGCTCGTGAGTGATGACATACATAACAACAGGGGGAGCCACATGGATGAAAGAAGAGGTGGTCTTCTCTATTGAGTGTAAAACCAGGGAGTTCCTCCATGTGACGACAGCCCACGATAAAGTGCCAAATGTGAATGCAAAGCACGATACAAAGAGGATTTCGGATTGCGGCAGTACCCAAATGTATACAATACATAGGATATTCACATAGTAACACAGGTCAACAAGATAATAACCGTACTTCTTCTTGTAGTACGTGATGATTCTGATTGGCATCATGCAGGCCAACACTATGGTGTAGAATACATGGAACAAGTGGGGGTACTTGCCTATTATAATACCACATACAAATATCATGTAGACAGCCATGGCATAATACAACTTCTCTGTCCTTGAGGCAGAGATCGTTTGATCCAATCTCTCGTTTAGCTTGTCTATTCTATGGGTGAACACCTGTTTCAGTCTTACGAGCTCGTCATCAGATATTTTCAGCTTCATTACTTTTTCTCGCTGTTTCTTAGTGAAGGAACGAAGTGTCTGTGTGTTCTCTTTGACCCTTCTCATCGTCTTTTTGGACAGCTCCGTGGTCATAGCGAAGGGATCCAAAAGGTCAAACACAGATAGATTGTCGGTGTTCATCGAGTACGATGATAACGTCCTCTTCAACTGCGGAGAGGAAAATGGGGTCTCTACATCAGACGCCTCACCAATGGAGGCGCTTGAAGAGTGCAAGATGTCATGGGGTAGTTCGTCTCCTTCCTCTATCACCGCGGTAGTGCTACCTGAGTTCCAGCTACTGTTGGATCCATTGTGGACTCCTTGCCGCGACGGGCCATTGCTGGCTTCTTTCACCACTCTTGAACCAGTGGCTATCGAATCAGTTGACATGGTGTGTTGGTTCTCAACTTATTGGTGGGGATATCCAAAAGGAATAATTGCCAATTGTAATTACACACACAAGATGTGTATGGGGCTGGAATTTAAGGTTTGTAGCAGTAGCAGAAAAGATAGACCAAAGAACGTCACTATGGAGAGTCGAACTATAAAACATACATGGCTGAACCACAAATTCACAAAAAGCTCATATGTTTATGCCACCATATGACAATCAGCTCAATTTTGACGTCTCTCAGATAGTGAGGGCATCTACTACGGTTTGGAGTTTCTTATCGTACCTGTCAGCCAGACGCCAAAGCCACCGCGTGAAGCTGCACAGAGAAATAAATTGTCCTTGCATTGTTGAGTACACTCTAAGAGGCACATGGGCCCCTTCCTTGCATATGATGAGGATGACATAATCACAGCTGTCAGAGGCGAAGAGCCAACCCACACTCAAATTCTAGCATGGCTGTGTATGTATGGCCGGTGGAAGTGCGTGATGCTATTGTTTGGAGTTATTTGCCCAGATTGTTTGGGCAGAAAACCAAGGCGCTACCCACCCACGGTGTGCGTACACCAAAACCTCAAACCTGATCCTTTCAAATGGCGTGGAGATAATCGTAAAGGCAATTGAGCCATGCACATTATTGCGAGAGGACTGGTGGGAGGACTGCTGCTACCTAGTAGGAGTGTAACTAATACAACGGGAGGTGGATATATTCAGAGAGCTAGTAAAGTTGAGATAATAGTGACTAAAGAATTGATGCCATGTCTTGATCGACAGGATCCATATATAGGTGAAAAGTATGCATTTTTGCATCGTCTGAAAGCGGAGTACGACCTATGCTTCCACTTAAGTAACAACTTTAAAAAGATGACGAATACTCTCAAGTGCATGTCCGTAGATATGAGCACATGAAGATTCGAATAATAAAGAAAGATACATCCTTGAACTAAAACATTTCGCTGCTCTTCGACCAGCGAAGATAAGCTGGCAACCGAATACGATAAAAACAAACTACAGAACTAATTAAGAACAACACATATTCAAATGCAGAGACGAACCTAACTAGTTCTTGACCTCCACACTGGAGCTGGTACCAAATGATTCAACAAATCCATGCTTAGAGTGGATTCTGTCGCTGAAGTCCTCCACCTCTTGCCACTCCTCGTGCCAGCCGGCAGTCCTGTCAAACCATTTGCCTTCAACAGGACGACCTTTGGGTGGGAAAAGCATGCATAGGGCACCATACACAGAGAAGGCTGTGAAGTAACCAACAAAGAAATTAAAGTTGTAGATATAGGTTGCGGCAACTGGAACCTTATGTGTGCCTGTGGCACCAACGAAACCGACGATGTTTGGCATAATGCCACAGAGATACGCAACGTAAGCACGAGGATTAACTCCGAGCCTGTTGTAGGTGTATACACCACCCTTCTTCATTGTGTACATATCCTCAAGAACGATGTACCCTCTCCTCACAAAGTAGTAGTCACAGGCAATCACACCAGCAATGGAGGAAAGGAACACGGCGTATGCAGATAGATAGGTGGTGAACTTGTTGGAGGATGTAAATAAGTTCCACGGGCACATGCACAAAGCAATACCTGCACAGATGAATCCACCTCTCCTGATGTTGATGTATCTTGGCAGTAAGGCAGTCATATCAGTACCAGCAGACAGAGAATTATCAGAAACATTGGTGCCAAGCTGGGCAAGAGCAAAAGAAAAAGAAATGAAGAAGACACCGGCTCTCTCACCAGGACGATAGGAGTCCAGAAATTGACCGAGGACATCCAGCGGAGACCAATATGTAGTACCATAGAGAATAGTAGAAGCAGAAGGCACCAGAATACCAATCAATGAAGTGATGGCAAAAGCAACTGGGATACTGATCATCTGAGACCAAATTGGCGCATCCTTGGTGTTTGCAAAACGGGAGAAATCTGGGGCGTTGACAATAAGAGTTGAAAAGTTGGCCATACTGTTCATGGTTGAGTTAATGAAAGCCCAGGCAAAGGCCGATCCCTTAATTGTTGAGCCCTGGTGAACGATTGGACCAATGCCATGAGCCTTTTCGATGGTCCACACCAAGAAAAGGACAGAGGCAACAGGGACAAAGTAAGCCTTGGCCGTGAAAAGATGACGCACCTTGTGAGCAGGCATATATATGGCTGGAAGAGAAAACAACCAGAACAGGAAGAATGACAGGAACTCAAAGGATGTAGTACCACTGGATCCAAGAATGTTATGGATTCTTGTGTTTAAATCGTTTCCAAAGATACTCCTCAACATGAGCTGCACACATTGACCACCGATCCAACTCAGGACTGCATACCAGACACATGCCATGGCAACCCTATTGATGACCGGCCAGATCGAACCAAAGATACCAAATGAACTTCTGCAGGAGACAGGGAAACAAACGTGGTAGTAAGCACCAATGCGGGCAGCCAAAATGATGAACACAGCTGTGATGGTGTAACCAACCCACACAGACACCCATACCCAATACCAGGATAGACCAGCCTCAACACCTGTTGCGGCAATCTCCCAGGTGTTGACATTGAAAGCACCAGAAACCCAGAAGAAGACATAGTTGTACCAGGACCAACGGCGTCTGGCCTCTTCGACCGGTCTCAAATCGTGATTGTAAAGGAAAAGCTGAGCTGTACTCAAACCATCACCTTTATGTTCGAGTTCAAACCACTTGAGGAATCTCTTGAAGACGCTGGTTTCCTTTTCCTCAGGAACCTCATTCACTTCAGAGGTTTCAGAAACTTCCGCTTCAATGGAAGTTGCAGCTAGCTTCACCTCTTCTTTCTCGTCAGACATTTCTGGTTATAGATTGCAGTTCAAACAATGTTTCCCACCAAGTTGGTCGAGGTCACACAATGCACAAAACGAATAGAACAAGAAAACGACTAGATATAGTGAGAAGAAATTTATTGATTCAAAATTAAAAGGCTATGAATATATATGCCTGTACTCGAGAGATAAGGCGGACAAATTGATCGCATGAGCCGTACAACCAGGAGATCATCAATAAGTTGCTGAGTGTTTTATGCAGTACAACATGCACTATCAGTCGGTTCCATCGTCGGCTTGGTTGTGTGTATTTCTGCCTCTTGTATTTTTCAGTACATCTTTCTTATCACTGGCTGCCTATCATTTCCAGTCTCTGCAACTGGTAAGCCTTCAGCAAAAGATACGGCGTTGGGTGTCCAGTTATTGCGACTATTTCCTGCTCTCAAGTGAACTTGTGTCTGGACGTATGCGGCAACTCATGTACGGAATGTGCAGGGGCCTACAGGTGCTTACAGGAGACTGAGTTGGAGCATTGATTGAGAATAGATTGGAAGATAACCGATAGAGGCTGCGTTTACGATATCAAAGTTTTAGGATGCGACATTCTTATCTTATCGATAACCTGCATGATACGAGTAGAAGACTAGGAGTGCCAAATGCCAGCTTTTCATCAAAAACCAGCTGCTCTTTTGTGACGCGGAATTCACCTCTAGTACATGAACCCAATTATGTCTGCTGCCAACCTGGCGTGCGTCATCCTGTAGGCACGGTTGCCAAGACCAATGGAGACTAGTTCGTTATTGTCTTCTGTCGTGCGAGGGTATATATAAGAGTTAGCCCAGTAGTTGTAGTACCAAAAGCTATGAAGTCTGTTGATAAGTCCTTTTGGTTTTTCCTATTGAACATCTACAATGAGTAAGTAAGCTCCATCCGGCATGAGTTTGAATATAACGGACCTATGCCTAGCTAGTGGGAGTGCGCCACAACGTCTGTCTGTAAAGCGGAACAATTCGCTTGCACAGGGCATGAAAAGGAACTTCCTAAAATGGATTGCCATGCGAAGTGCCGTCGGGATGCGGCGGGCATGGCAACACTCCCGTACACATGTTCGGCTGTAATGCTATCCGCAGGGCAAAGGGAATCTGCTATCTCTCTTTATGTATAACTTTTGCTCCCATGCTAGATCGCGATTCCATATGAGAGGGAGGTCTAGTAGAATCCTTCGAGGTTCCAAACTTCCCTTTAGGGCACCGAATCCTCTATCTCAAGTGCTTAGCCAACGAACTGTCGCCGCTGTAGGCTGCCTGAACGGCGAAGTTCAGATCTTATCTATAAGAGCAAATCGCTAAGGATACCATTCAATTACCCGCAACCAGTCCATCATCATCCATTTATTGAAGAATAATAATAGGTCACCAACTTAAACTTCACTCGTGATGTGTGGACTGTGTGGATTGTGTGGAGATTGTGGGGAAAATCAAAGGGCCGAGATGTAAGAAATATTGGCCCTTCATCCTTACTGGCCCGATTCTTAGAGCAGTCGACCACCCTGCCATCTCCGTGGTGAGAGAACTGGTGAGCAAATTAACGTGCCATACTCACCGTACCCATCTGGTGTTTCTGTAGTGGCACTACTGACGGAAGAGATAAATAATTTGCTCATCTCTGGGATAACGGTCGGTCCTGCACATCATGCCCCAAAGGGGAAGGCGAGCAAATTAAGCTTGAAGTCCTCTTGCCATAGTTAAGACAGACGAGCAAATTAACCAGGAGGGTCTTTGAGAGATACTTAAGAGTGGCCCTTTCCTACTGAAAAATCAATCTGATGAGCTTTGTATGACAGGAACATCCAGAAAATATTCCACCAATACCCAAAGGATATACTCTGATCACATTGTTTAAAATGAACATGAATATGGGAACCACCACCACAACCTCCACCGGCATGGCTGGCATGGGGGGAATGGCTACTGCTTCAACGAGCATGTCAATGAGCACCGGCTCGGGATCCAGTATGGACATGGACATGAGCACGGGGATGAATACCCACTTCACCACCAGTTATGAGGGATACGCTGTCGACTTTGCTTCACTCAGTGCAAACTCTCCAGCAGCAGCATTTGGTATCTTCTGCGTGTTGTTTTTTGTAGCCTTCTCCCTTAAGGGACTTTTCTTTGTGAGTGCATACCTTGAACAATACGTCTTCTCCGGTATGACGAACGATGTGTTATATTCCACCACCACCACGCCTATATCAAGTCATATAGCAGACAGCACAGACAAGCTGGATTCATCAACAGAGAACGTGTCACAGAGCTGTAACAGCAATCACCACGAGACTTCAAAGAGATCAAACTCCGCTCTAAGACAGATATTCCTTCCTGGAATGGGTGAATTATACAAGGATATAGTGAGGGTGATACTGGCTTTCCTCGTAGCAATGCTGGGATATGCTCTGATGATGGCTGCCATGAGTTATGTGCTTCTCTACTTTTTCGCCATCTGTTTGGGAATAGCCTTTGGAGAGGTGTTCTTCAACAGGCTAGCAAATGTAGTGAATGTGAATAGGCACATGGCTCTATGTGGATTACATTGAAGGGGTTTGGTTGATGATCGCAGCTGGAACTGCTTTTAGAATTTAATTACTGGTTGGGACTACATTTTTTATGCCTAATATTGATGAAACTGTACATAAGGATAACAATAGACGGGTTGGACACTCTGAAAATTCACTTTATAACATCTGCACATTTAATATTATTAATCCAAATATACAAGCTAGCCTTCATATAAAAAAGCACAGAAACTCGTGGCTAAAATGACAACGGAATCATGTGATAAAGAATACCATCCCGGCCAAATACACAGTGGTCATCTGGGAATGATAGGAAAAGAAAAGAATATGGCAAGCACAACAAACCTTACAGGTCATCCTTATCGTCATCATCAATAGGAAGGGCCTCCAGCTGGTCAACCAGAGTGGAGAGCTCATCAGTAACGTTCTTGTAGTAGTTGAGCTGGATCTTGGTGAAGATCTTGAGAATATTGATGGAAGCCACTGGAGAAATAAGTTTCTTCATGGACTCAACAGCAATCTCGGTGGCATTCACAAGCTCATCCTCGGCAACCTCAAGGCTCTTCTGGAGAGATTCTGGCACCTCGGCATTCTCGTCACCGTTCTGGGACTTCTTGATTTCGGCTCTGAGACTGTCAAAGGTGAGTCTTGAAGTCTCAACGTGTCTGCGGTGCTTGGAAGCGTCTGTGAAATCGTGTGACAAAATCTGGCTAAGCTTGTTGTTAACTTCGGAAATCACAAGTCTGTCCTGTTCCAATCTCTCATCACCGATCTTGTACTGAGAGTCGGCGATCTTGAGAAGGGCCCTGGCAAGAGAGCCAGTCTCGCCAGAAGCGGAAATCAGGGACTCCGCATTACCCTTGCAAGTCTTGGAGAAAGTGTGGGAAAATGTCTTTGGTACATGTGGAACCGAGGATGGGGCAGTCAGTACAGCCTCTGCCTCTGCTGTGGTGGTTGCCTGAGAGAGGCCCTGTATCTTCTCACTGAAGGTCTTTGTCACGTCAGAGAGAGACTCCCTGATGTTAGGAGGGTAGTCGTAGCTCTCAATGTCATACTGCTGTGTAATGGTGAGAGTCTTGCGGTAGAAAGCACGGAGGCTGTCAACCTGCTTCTCAAGCTCTATGTACTCCTTGGGGAGCTCACTGATGTCCTCGATACCACCAAATCTCTCCTGGAGAGATCTCTGGGTACGCTTGATCAATGGGGACAAGTTCTGGTTGAGGGTAGAGGCCTCCTTTAGACCGGTTTGAATACCTTCCTGGAGTGTGTGAGACAGCTGCTGGGAAGTCTCAGACAGCGTCTGTTGCCAGGAGTTGAGAGAAGCCTGAAAGTTGAACGACATGGTTAATGTAATGGAACTGGAACGTGTGTGATAACAGCTAGCGTATACGTTTTGCAGTCAATCAATTGTGTCACAGGTTATATATATCGTAGAGTCAAATCGTAATAAAATAATTCCTTCACTTGATTCTCTTCGAAATAGTACTCGACACTAGACCCCGTATGCCTATATTCACATAAATATATACATATATATAAAAACCATCTCTGCTGGAGATGCGCTGGACAGATTGAGCCGCGTGTAGATCCCCTAACCCCAAAGAGGGTGGGACAGCAAATGCAGCGGATGGTGTCAGGGTGTGTGTATTGTGACCTAAAACGCAGAGGAGGCTGGCAGGGGGGAGAATCAGCTGTCTGCGATTCCCGAGATGGAGAGATGGAGCTTTTGTGGGAAGGAAGAGGGACAGATCGGTGAGGGATACAGGATAAATAGCTTTTTTGCAGTAAAGATTGAGAGTGAATTTTTTATTTGACCCTATGGCGGACGAATATGGGAGAATTTTTGCGATACGAATAATGGATGATTAGATCACTCGTGAGAGTGCAGAGAAAGCCTTCACTGAAGAGGGAGAGAGAGAGATAGAGAGAGAGTATGTAAAAGCCACCATATAATTGTATGCACCTATGCGTAAGCTGACAGCAGACGATAAAGCGTCAGCCCCTAATGAAGGTACGAAAATGGCACGGCGGGCGAGTATAGAAGATCGAGCATAGAAGAACGAGTATAGAAGAGCGAGAATAGAAGAGCGAGAATGGAAGAGCGAGCCTCCCTTTCGCGGCTCACATCTTGCTCGATCATCTTAACTGTTATATCATAAGTATTCCAATATTCTCAACATTGGTATAATCCAACAAGGGGTCTGTAATGCCGGGATCTCACTCACTAACTACTCTTTAAATTTCCTTCTCGTAATCTGATCACTAGGGATCACAGCAAGCCATCCCTAAGCCACCTACCTACCTGCCTGCCCAGCTGAATGTGGTGCGTGTGTACTTACGCCCTATCCTCTGTGCTCTACTACGCTACTACTACTGTCTTGTATCCCGTGTCACATCCTTGCCGAGAAGAGCTCCCAAACGACCAGCATTCTTCCATTAGCACCATGCATGCGGCTCCACTGCAGCTTGCAGGAAGGTATAGTGCAGGATATCTATACCCTCAAGTGACTACACTACTCAGTTTATCTTATTCTCGTTTTTTTTTTATGAAATCAATCATTTTCATTTTCTTGAATCCGTACGACAACAGTAATCATAATTGCTAAAACATAAAAAAAAGTCTTAAAATCAGAGTCGAAAGACGTAATACTCGTTAGAATCATTTCGTAATATTCTGAACAATCTTCTGCAAAGCGTTCATTTTCTTAGGGGATCTCTTTTGCTGATCCGCCGCCTCATCAACTTCAGCAAAGGGACCTAGTCTTGAGTCATGCTCAACCTGGGCAGCAGCTGCGGCGGCGGCTGGAAGAGACTGAGGCTTCCCTTCTAGCTTGCCTAATTCAGATCCTCCAAAAGGATACGCTTCTCTCGAAGCGGCAAACTCCTTGGTGTTACCAGATGAGGACTTCTCGCTCCTGTGAACCGTATCCTTAACCACACCTTCACCTGTTTCTTGATGCTGAGTCGTCTTGCTGATATGCGTCCCGGAAGGCGTGTCATACTCCTTATGACTCGTGATAGGAAGCTGATCGGGGAAGTTAGTAGTATCATCTCCGGTTATGGTGCTGCCAGTAGTATATCCACCCTGTCCCATATGTTCATGTTCTGACCACAGTCGCTTGTCCGAAGGACTCACATCAGCCCTTGGTGCTGTCATACCTTGCTGTGTTGACTGCTGCGTCTCAACAATACCAGGAGCACCGCCAAGGTCTCTCGATGTTGCTAATCCTTGCTTGGCGGAATGTTCATGAAATCCTTCAGAATGATGGGGAGTACCACCAGTGATGTTGTTACCCTTCAGGTTCTCATAAGCAGGAAGTACATTCGACCTATGTCCTGAGGTTGGAGATTGGTCATAGGAGTTTGAATGCACACCATCCGAATGTACTGTACTACCCTCGTATGTTGTGCCGATCTGTGAAAGTGTAGCAGCCGAAGCAGGGGTCACTGTTGGCTCCTGCTTCTTCTTGAATCCCAGACGTTCCCCTATAGTCTTCTTCTTTGGGGATTGAGACTTGTCGCTATTGGTGGTTCTACTTTTTTCGCTTTCTGACTTCTGCATGGTGGGAGTAACTGGTGGTGTTGAAACCTGCTTCTCTGTAGAAACTGGCTCTCCATATGTTTGAGTGCCAGACTCTTTGGGGATATACTCCTTGTTGTACTGGAGCTCCCCTTCACCATACTCGTAGGTTCCCAATGCACCTGGCTCCGTTGACCCCACATTGGGATTCGCCTTCGCAGCGCTATTCTCCTGCAACTTGGAATCCATACGTGATGTCTGGTACTCCTGAATCTCAGTGTGTGGATTGTAACCGCTGAAGAGTTGACTATTCCCTGCTTCATATCCTGCCACACCTCCAGCTGCTGCTGCCGCACCTGCCAGACTCAAATCGCGATCCTTGTCGCTTTCAATTGTGGTATGGTGGGGGTGATCGGAAGAGTACCTGCGGGTTTCTGGTTGCTTTTGAGACGTTGCAGTCCCAGGGATCCCTTGGCCCACATATTGATCCCCAGATCTAACACCAGTAACTCCAGTCTGTGGAGGTTGATGAGAAGGATAAGTTGACTCCTTTGTGACATCCGGATACCCAGTGTTTCTTGTTGCTGCACCACCACCAGAACTGGCAGTATTACCAGCCACTGCTCCCTTATATGTCTTCTTAGGCGCTCTATCGCCAACAAATTCAGGGGCTGTTTTCTCAATATGAGCACCGAAACTCTCAGTATCAGGGCCGGGAGGATACACACCTGCATCTGTATCCCGTGGTTGGGAGCTACGGATAGGTGCCGTGTCATTGGTGGCCGTTGGAACGGCGGTCTTTCTCTCACCAGTCATGCCTGTCTGTGGGCCTGTAGTGTTCTTGGACCTCATTCCTTTATCGATAGCGGAAGGGCCAATTGCTCGAGGGTTTGAGGAGTCGTCCCTCATCGAATCCTTGGCTTTGAATTTGGCATACCCTGTACTTGTACCAGGGATGTTACCCATAGCTTCCAGCTCAGCAAGTCCTGCAGTACCGCCGGCAACAGCCAGAAGTGGGATACCACGGCTTCTGCTCCCTGAAACATTCTGACCAAAATTTGTATGAGTACCAGTGGAAGTTTCTGCATTAGTCCCTCTGCTCTCTGGTAGGGAGGTAGTACCTAAATGACCAGGATCACTGCCAGTGAATGGCTTCTCGACATCTATATCTCGCCCCTTATACTGACCTGTTCCTACTGTGTCCGGGACGCCTCTACTCTTCAAATGGGGAGCAGCGGTCGAATCACTGGACTTGGTGGTGTTATCCTTCTGTCCATAGGCGGCGTGAAGATCATTAGTGACCGCGGGCCCTGTGACAGCAATACCAGTGCCAACGCCTGCACCGAGTCCGGCCTGCTCAAGACCAGAGTATTTCGTCTTATAATGAGATGAACCGTCATACTGAGCTTTGTTATCAGTTGGTAGAACACCAGGGACACTGTCAATAGTCTTCACGCTGGCGTATTCATCTGAGAACTGCCTTGGAGGTGCAGCAGATTCCGCAGGTACGTTAGTGCCTGAACCTCTTCTCACACTCTGCTGTTTGATCTGGTGGTCGCGATGATCATCTCCCTCAGCTACTGCCGAGGAATGACTGTTTCTTCTTCCAAAGGGGAGAAAATTAGAGAAGCCATGACCAGAGTCTGACTTTCTACGTTCCTTGCTTGATGTAGAAGAATGACGATGGCTGTCTGGAATAGCACTGGCGTGATCATCACTGATAGCTGAAGAAGGATGATTCTGGTGATATTTATAGCCAGAGATGCCCGCCCCTGCAACAGCGGTTCCGATAGCAGCTTCAGAGACTCTATTGTCACTTTTGCCAATGTTATCAAGTAGAGCAGCATAATCCCTCTGTTGAGGCTGATGGTCAATATCAGCAGAAGCAGGTGGATGGTTAAGATTGGAACCATTTCCCTTCTTTGTCATCTGCGAGCTAGCGCCTCCAGCAGCCACTGCGCTGGAGTCTCTGAGAGTCTCATCATGGCCCGAGCCCCTTGGGGTACCTCTGTTACCTTGTGGGGAAATGGCCTGTTGAGCAGTTGCAGTTGAAGCCGGAGCTTGCTGCTTCGTGGCAGTAGCATGATGGGGTACAGATGCACCTCTGCCCACATCGCTTTGGCGACCAGCCGTTGCCCCACTTGTAGTTTTATCTAATCTACTCTCATGGTGATGGTTCGTTTCAGTTGAAGCTGCTTGCTTTGTTGTGGAAGCTTTCTGTTGTGGTCTGAAGGAGGAACTCATAGGGATGAACTCTTGCTGTGAAGATGTATCAGCGTCCTTTACAGAGCCCTTAGCAGCCAATCCTTCAGCGACAGGTGTCTGCTGTGAAGTAGTGTTGTTCTTCGGGGTCGTCTTCATTTGAGGGATTGGCTGTACTTGTGGGACAGAGGGATCTTCAGTGTTTGCCTCGTCGACAGTACTAACATCCCTGGAGCCTGGAACAGTATCAGCCAATTGTTCAGCCTTCGAAATGTCCTCCTTATTGATGACTGGATCAACCATAGAAGAGTATTGCAGATTGGCATTGTCATTAGGATTTGTGACACTTGGCTCTGTGAGCTCCTCATGGAAGCCGTTTCCATCTTGAGTATCATCTTTAAAATTCCCAGAAGCATGACCATAATCCGCATTGCTGTGAGAGTAACCAGAGGGGTCCAAACTACCTGCGTATTGTTGTTCATTGGATGTTGACAAGTGCAACCCAGTGCTGGCTATACCCTTATCACGCCCATTTGGATCTGAAGAACGTCCAGTAATGAAGTTTCTGGCTGCATCCAATACCCCAGATAACCCACCACCGGGCGAATCTCTGGCAGCTACTTCGTTGTCATCAACAGCATCTGTGATGTTGGAAGCGTGTGCTAGGGGAGAACCAGGCTCATCACCCTGAAAATCTTCAGATCCTGCCTTACGATCAACAGCGTCAGTGGAACGATGAGTGTAGTATCCTGAATCCCATTCATCACCCCTCTTTGTTCCAGAAGGTGATGTCTGCTCCTGTGAGATTCCCTGTATGTTCGGGTTGAGCTTTGTAGTCTGGGGATAAGTGCCAGGTACTGAGGCAACAGATCTTGGAACTGTCGACAATTCGTCATTTGCTCTAGCTGGTTCACCCCTCATGGATGAACCTGCCTGGGGAGCTGTTGACACTGGGGCATGTAGGGAGCCCCGTTTCAGTTCTTGCATTTCAGAAGACATTGTGGATTGATGATACTAATGGCTTATTTTTAGTAATATGCCATTTGTTCAATATCAGACAATCCAGTTGTTTACACTGATTTACTCTACTTGACAAGAGAGTTACATTTCAAGGAATTGGGCTATATATATACATCCTTATGAATGATATGAGACAGAAATCTGCCCCCTTCTTTCAAGCAACCAAGTAAAGAGACATGCCGCCTGAAAGCACTATCAGTCCGTTCTTCCCGCAACTGTTACCTGCCATATCAGACGTAACGGCATGCATGATGAAGTGCACCCCTGCATAGCGAGCAAGTGCAAATGTGTGCAGGGCAAGCCCATCATCATGTGAACGGAGTCTAATAATCTCCGTGCCGAAGAATATTCCAAAATGTTCCATCGCAAAGATGAAAACGAATTGAGTTGAAATTCGAACGCCTCGGACCCAATGGGGCGGTTTGAGGTGCAACCATTGGAAGTCTTCAAGACTCTTTGACGCCTGTATAAAGCAATCACTGTATTGCTGTGGTATTTCACCCGGGAGACGCAATATATGTCGAATAACGTAATGGCTACAACAAACTCGGTTGCGATGACCATACATCCTTGCAGTATAGGATACAAGGCTCAAGTGTATGGATATTGCTCATGGCGGACTATCCCTCTCCACACCTTATGCCGCATCAGTTGCCTAGCGTACTTGGTTGGCTATGAGAAGTTGCTCTATTAGGTTTATGTGTGGGGAAAAAGAAAAGTAGACAGGATCATGCCCTCTGCGGCAGCAAGAGTAACTAACGGGCAGAGAGAAATCAAAGTGCCATTTACCAGAGAAATATATTCCCGCAGTTGCACTAGCAGCTTAATAGAGGTTCGAAATTAAAGGGGTTCTCGACAATCGTAAAATGACCCTAGGGTTTTTACGAGTGGGGGCGGGTGCGCATTTCACATTGGGAATGTGTAGAGCCATTGCTAACCTGCTTGGAGATTGCTGGCATTCAAGGAGCGGTTAAACTTACTCCGGACTCCGCCTTATCTGTTACATGATTGTTGGAGTTATCTAATGTACACAGCTGTAGGCTTGCAGTTATGAACTCCCCGCTTGGTGATTATCTAGGTCTAAGCGTGATAACCTCGGAGTTTGCACAAGGGCCAATTGATCCTACTGCACAGCCCACTCCACCTACTCTCCGCACGCAGTTAATCTACGTGTGGGGTAGATCATCGGGGCCATATAAGGGGACACGGCGTAGTTCTTTGCGGAGAGAGCGGCAGCGGTACGGCGGTACGTATTGAGTTGAGGTATTAAGAATTCTTGAAATTCTGGTCTGTATAAAAGTAATACTGATATCAATTGGTGATACCTGATAGGTGTTATAATTACCAATTATGTGGTTAGATTGCCGCGACCTTGATCTGGTATTAAAGTCCAATGAGCCTGGCCATACGCTGTAATGTAGTGCAGTGCATAACTGAAGGTGGTGGGCATCTGAGATAGCCGATGGGCCTAGCAGAGCAGGTATGTAGGTACTCAAGCGATGTTTCAGAAGAAGTATTCTATGCAATCCAGATTGTCTCAGTAATCGTTCATCAATTACCGAGTAGTGAAAACACATCAAACTCCTTAACGGTACATATGCTATGCTGGCTGCCCAATTCAGTGTTGACCACGAGCAAGAGATCACCAATTAATTGCATATGACAGAGTCAAATGTCAGGTGATAAATGGGGAGCATATCTTGATGATTGGTCTGCACCTGCCCAATCAGCCCAATCAGCCCCATCACAGAATCGAAATGATGCCGAATTTAGTAGAACAGGCAATTCTTCCCAAAATCCCAATTCACAGGATGATCTAACGGCTACCATCAATGGTGGAACGGGGTCTACACCCTCACCATCACTCCCAGTGGCATTTGGCGAGCAGTCTTCCAACTCGATGTCATCATTTTATGCCAATGCTGAAGGAGCAAAGCTGCGCAAGGAGCACATAGAACAGTATGGTTACGCTGACGCTGATCGTAGTGCAAGACTGAACACCAAGAAGATGACACTGTTGAAAAGGACCACAGCATCCAGACAATCAAATGTGGCTTCGTCAGCCGATCGAGGGCAAAATGATAAGTCCCCAGAGGAAAACCATATAGAGAGAATGAAGGCTTATGAGGAACAGAGGCGTAAGATTTTTGAGGGAAATCAACCTTCTCGGAAATAGAGGATGATAGGTGCAATGGCATTAGGTTTTTACATTTAGAAGGACATTTTTATACATTTGAATCAAAGTTAACTAAATTTTTATATACATTTTATTGCACATGGTGAAGGGTTCAATCACATATCCATAAAGTAGTAATAGGCCAATCTCTGTAGTATAGAATGCAATTTAACGGCTCAACTGATCGGCAGAAATTGTCTGCTCATGAATCATGTTCTCAGTTGCAGGTAAGATACCATTTTCTGCTGAATGCTCGTGTGCCTCTGGCTCTGGACTCATAGCTTCGGTATCATCTGTCCTAGCTGCTTCGTAAACCGGCACATAGTCAATCTCCTCGTTGCCATCTTCATCAAAGGATATATCTTGCTGCACTATGTCCATACCCTGCATGTCATGTGAGATATCATGGTTACCTATAGATGAACGCTGTCCAGCGTCCAATGGAATCACGTAAGGGGCGGAGTGATAATTATGAGGTAATACTGGTAGTCTGGGCAGCCTGGGACTATGAACATGGTTGTTTGAGGTGGAAACGGGTGTATCAGGTGACTGTGCATCCGATCTAGGTGGTTCATCGGGCAATAGGACTTGCTCCTTCATCTGAAGCACTTGCTTCTCAGACAGACCATGTTCCATAGACGGAAGATCGGGCACTTCAGGGAA
Source organism: Kuraishia hungarica (assembly GCA_030567555.1). Taxonomy (NCBI): domain Eukaryota; kingdom Fungi; phylum Ascomycota; class Pichiomycetes; order Pichiales; family Pichiaceae; genus Kuraishia; species Kuraishia hungarica. The sequence continues at coordinate 1,313,669 of JAJLSL010000001.1, forward strand.
TGATGTGAGTGCAGAACGAGGCACTGATGGAGATTGGGGCCCTGAATTATGTCCCTGGCGGTGTCCACCGATGATATCATGATAGTCAGGTACGCCACTCTGAAGAGATGTTGGTTCATCACCAATATCCCCAGACATGGGAGTGGAAGCTCTAGTTGACATAGCGGAGTCATTGGCTGACCCGGATATATGCATGGGTGAAGTTGAAGATACCCTACCATACGGCTGTACGGTCCTAGGGGATAGTGCGGGGCTACCACGGCTACCAGCACCACCAGACCCGGTAGTAGATCCAGCACTGGAGCGGGTTTTCCTGCGGCGTGGGACGGGTACCTTTCTCTCTGTCCCCACTATGACCTCACTGGTCAATGTCAAGACATTCTTCATACGTTTGAGCTTGTCAACGTTGAATATATTATTACTGCTACTGTTCTCGTTTGTCCACATCACAGGGCGACCAAATGGTTCAACAGCTCCAATCGCATTGGACCCTGGTCCAAAACCATCTCCATAGGTGGTACCGCTAGAATCACCAATGGGGCCAGGCAATGTGCCACTAAGATTAGAGGAACTTTTCCCTGAAGGAGCCTTTCTGATTTCATCCAAGTCTTCGTCGTCGAGTTCATTCTCCAAATTCCTTGCGGATCGTAAAGCACCAACTGTACGGCCGTTAGCCCTGGTTAAATCAGCAACCACCTCTATGAAGTATTGAAAAGTAACCATCTCACAGCCAACAATGGTGGGGAATGCATCTGCAGGGATTCTAAGAGTGGTGCTCATTTCGCAGTTTAGTGTCTGGGGGTCTACAAACAGTGGCAGAATTGACTGTGACAGGTCTTTACGGAAGGAGTGAATGGCTGAATCTGGCCCGGGGTCCATTCTACATATTCTAATGAGGGTGACGATTATACCATTGACATTTTTCACTTTCTTGATATGCTGCAGTGACACTTTGACTGGGACGGTCTCACCACGGAGGTACCCCATAGACGGCACTGATACAGTCAATTTGAGATGAGATAATGGCTCCGATTGTGATAATGAGGTATGTCTGCTGCCGCCATTGGTATCGTTCGCAGCACTCACATCTGATGCTACCGCTCCAGCAGTCATCCCTACTCGTCCGTTACCGATGGAGCGTTGGTCCTCTGGTGTGGCGGTATTGCTGCTACTGCTGAGAGTGTTGTCCTGAGGTGTCTCGGGTATCATACGGGACGGTGAGCTTCCTCTGCTTATACTACTTGTGGTATGAGTGTTGGGAGAGTGTGGAACACTGCTATGTAACGTATGACCTTGGTTGAAGTTACTGTGAATGTTTGTGCCGGTATTGAAGCCATTTGCGGTCATTGAGTTATCGTGAGATGTTGCTGACATCTGGGAGTTTAGGGTAGATGTAGATGAGGGAATCTTTGCCAATTTCTTCTTAATCTTGGTGGGATATTTCAACACCAGCATCTTCGGTTTGGGCTCAGGCAGTAGTGCAATGTTTATGGGTTTAATTATGTCTATATATTTCTCACATGTGAGAATTGAGTTATTGCTTGCTATCCTGAACAATTTCCCCGCATCTCCCGTACCATTTGAATCTGCTGTCGATTGTGACGTGTTCAGTATTGAGGGTGCATCCTTGATATCGCAGATGGAGGCCTTGAGACTATACTGGATAGATCCCTTCTCAAAGGAGATACTTGTATACACATTTTTCTTTGGAAGTTTTACCACAAATGGGAATCTATGTTCTCCTCTGGTGAGACCACTTGACAATCCATTTACGGGATCAGCAACCGACGCATCAGGTGCAGACGGCTGTCCACCGTACAACACAATGGTATGAGTGAACAGATTGGTCTTTTTGGAAGACCTCCAGGAGGAACCGGAAGACACATGCTTTACACGGATAATGCCTAGAAGGGATAATGTAACAACGGCATTGACAAGATGGCGCTTCAGCAGCAGAACCACCTGGCCAGTAACTTCTTCCCCTGGACGATACGTTCTATGGGGCTCATCCAAAGTGATGTAGAAATCTTCAACACTGCTGAAGTCAAGTCTGAGTGTCTTTGCCACAGAATGACCAAGCAACTTACTCTTCCCCAAGGGGATGAGATTGTTGACGGCTCGCCTCATTGGCGAGGCTGTGTATATATGTTCGGTGCTTGGGCTATGTGTTCACCTCTTTCCCCGGGGTTAATGGATTGGGTGAGGTGGCGGCGTTATATGCACCGCGTTTTCTGTTTGTCTGTAAAGTAGATCGGTAGAGAACTGAAAATCGTGTGAACCGGCATTCAAATGAATTCACACTCAGTGGAGGAAAACAATCGTAGTATCCCTGTATGCTATAGTTCCTGATTTAGATGCCACTCGGTTCCTGATGATCACTTGGAGCTCCCGGTCACCTACAATTACAACACACTGATAACAGCCTGCTGTGATTGAAATTCAACCCAGGCAGCTAGCTGTATTCAAATAAACAGCACCTATATGTATATGGATATAAGTTAATGAAACAACAAGATGCCTCTCAATCAGGTATAGCCCAGATAGGGAGATAGCACGACACGTTGGAATGAGGGGGAGGTGGGTTGTACGCTTCGTGTAACCCAGAGCAACACAGCGATAAACTATCTATATTCGAGTATTTTCCAACTACCCCTTATTTCTATTCAGAGAGCTTCACGGGGCAATGGCAAATGATTTACAAGAGGTCTCGTATGCAATTCTCTTGTCTCCTGCCCTATTCAGCCAACCCCATGGGTGGTAAGTGTCTCCCACATCCAGCGTTATGAGAGGGTAACTACGTATAATGTATGCTGGCGTACATAGTACAGACCGAGGGTGGCTTAGGAACGGAGACAAAGAGGGGGGGGGAAGGGAGGAAACAACAGGTTTTAAAAGTGACCATATGTTTTCTTCCCTCTTTCTGACGTGGGTTTATACTCTCAGTTAATTACTTTCTTGCATGTTATCCGCAGAATATGTTTCCATGCGTGGACACCTAGACACGTATCGGGCAGCGCGCGCCATGTCTGGGCATCGCCAGGTGACAGAGGAAGACCAAGACATCGGATGAATGAACTCTATCCCGAAGGCTCATTACGGTTATGGATTGTTGTTGTTTTATTATTGTCTGAATCAGAGGTTTTTGGTCTGAATTGATGTCGCTGACCTCATTTGGCCTCAATTCTCCGTCTTCCTTTGCTCCTTCACCTCTGCTCGGATCCTCCTTGGCTTGCGTCCATGCAGCGCCAAGGCCCGGTCAATGCCGCAGAAAGCTTGGTGTACGTAGTGCGCTTGATTCAGGCATGAGCCAGCAGAGCGTGGGGCTATGCGGGTAGCGGTAGATTAGAAACATGTCATCGCGCACCCGAGATTGGGTGTAGAACACAATAAGGTAATTAACGTGAAGAGGTTCCGATAGCTGTTGCGAGGATGGCGCGGTTTGATACAAGATACTGAAATAGAAAAAACTGCACGACAAAAACCTACTTTGCAGGATTATATATGTAGATGTATCTGGTACACAAATGAGAATATATTTATACTTTTATGTATCCACTTAGTTAGTTTGGCCCTGACGACTAACTCTTCTATTTACCAAACGCCCTAGTGATGCGGCCATGAAGAGGGCTCAAAAAGGGTGATTCGGTGTGGCAGCTGGCAGATCCTTCATGCAGTCGATTTCAGCATGCTCTTTTGAACGTCATTTGAGTGAGATTTCGGTCATAACTTCCAAGATAAATACACCAAACATATATATGTGTGTATCCAATGGTTTTTCCTGGTCGGCGCGTGGCCATCCTTCACTCCTCAACGAATAGTAATGGCTGGCTGTGTTGCCGGCAGCTTCCCAAGCCTGCCCTACAGTAGTGCCTGCCACCCGTGAAAATCGTTGGCGGCCGTTGACATGCATGTGGCTGCATGCTTAGGCCGCGGACGTTTAGCGGATGGAGTATTTTGCATAGAGAGAAGTGCGTCTGTAGCTGTGTAAGGAGAACTCAGGAAGGAGGGGGAGGGGGGGGAACAGAGGAGAGGGAACAGGATGCAGAAAAGCAACGGAGAGAGAGTTTGTGGGAAAACCAGCAGCTCGTTTTCTTTTTATTTCCTAGCCCGGTACGGTACGACATGCTCCGTACCGCGTGATTATGCCTCATACAGCGTGAGAATGTTCTCTCACTCTCTCACTGCACGCACCCACTGCTATCGAGAGGTGTGTTAGTTGTGTGAGTACGCGATAAGAGATGGAGCCGATGACACACAATAGTGCTATGCCTCAAGTCCCCACGTCTGCAAACCGCTAATGATAACTAATGATCTAACTGGCGAGTACAATTGATAAGTTGCTCAAATTATATTGCGTTTGGCTAAAATACACATGAAACGGAAATGTAAATGATGATAAAATATAAACACTAATGAAAATCTTCTTTTAAAAACCTAAGTTACCCAGTTGCTATAGAATTAGAATGTCTTCTTGGTACCCTTGAAGCTGGCAGTCAATGGGGCACGGTTGGCGCCACTGGCCTCGTTTCTGTCTCTTCCGCCGAATCCACCGCCGAAACCACCTCTGGAACCACCTCTGGCACCACCTCTGGAACCGCCGAAACCACCGAAACCACCTCTTCCGCCTCTAGCTCCGAATGGAGTTCCGGAACGGCTGTTGTCTCTGCTGCTGTTGTCTCTTGGGGTAGAGAAATCGAGTCTCACTGGCCTGCCACCAATGTACTCACCCTTGAGGGCTTCGTAGGCAACCTTGGCCTCATCTATGCTTGAGTACTGAACATATCCGAATCCCTTTGGCTGTTCAGTTTCTGGGTGGGTTGGGATTCTCACACTGATGACGGTACCATGCTGGGAGAAGGTCTCAAAGATGGAGTCCTTGTCAGCGGTGAAAGAAAGGTTACCCAAGAAAAGGGTGTCAGATGGCTGCGATGGAACATCACCGAACTGCTTGGCTCTGTCGTCGTTCTTGAAAGAGTTAGAAGGAGTCTGTGGCTTGGAAGTAGACATGTCAAGGTTGATTGGTCTACCGTCAATCTCCTTACCCTGCATCTCGTTGAGGGCCTTCTCGGCAGCCTCCTTGCTCTCGAAGTCAACGTAACCGTAACCACGAGACTTACCGGTGGCTCTCTCGAACATCACACGGGCGCCAATAACACCTCCAATTGACTCAAACTCACGGTGGAGCCAATCGTCATCAATGGCCCAGGAGAGTCTGCCAACAAAGAGGGTGGCTGGCTCAGAGGTCTTGGCCTTCTTGACTGGGGTCTCATCCTCCTCAGCCTTACGCTTCTTAGGAGCTTCCACTTCTTCCTTCTCGGACTCGGAGTCACTGTCAGAGTCGCTGTCCGAATCACTGTCGGAGTCGCTGTCTGAATCGCTGTCTGAATCGCTGTCTGAATCAGCCTTCTTCTCATCAGCCTTCTTCTTGTCATCCTTCTCATCCTCAGAGTCGCTGTCGCTGTCAGAATCACTGTCAGAGTCAGCCTTCTTCTCCTCCTCCTCCTTCTTCTCCTCCTTTTCATCGCTGGACTCATCAGAAGAGTCATCGCTGGAGTCGTCACTGTCGGAGTCAGAAGCCTTGGAGTCCTTAGAGTCCTCCTCAACCTCAGAGTTGGTGTCGCTCTCGCTGTCAGAAGAGTCGGAGTCGGAGTCAGAAGAGTCGGAATCAGAATCAGAATCAGAGTCAGAGTCAGAGTCATCAGAAGACTCCTCAGCCTTCTTCTTCTCCTCCTCCTCCTTCTTGAGTCTCTCCTCCTCAGCCTTTTTCAATGCAGCAGCCTTCTCGGCCTTCTTGTCCTTCTTAGAAGACTCCTTCTTGGAAGGCTTGGCAACCTTGTCGGAGCTCTTGGAGACACTCTGCTTCTTGGAAGACTTTTCCTTCAAACTTGGCTTTCCCATTGTGTATAGATTTATTGTGTATTATCGTAGCCAAAAAAGTGTCCTCACAATTTGCCTATGCTTCTCAAATATACAGACTCTAATTGCTATATGCGAATCTCTCCCGCTATATACTGCACGCTGCATTTAAGGAAAAAATAAATTTTTCACCTATAAAAAATTAGGAGATGAGATGCAGCCGGGTAAGGCGCCAGAATTGGTTTCTTTTCATAGAGCTGCTCCCTGTGCTGCAGCCCATTTACCAGAGCATATACTCTTTTTGAAGCTCCAACTGTTTCTCCCCATGCATTATTCGTCACACGACGGTAGAAAGCGATGAGCCGATGAGCCCCTTGCTTACTTAGCTTATCTTTGAGCCTGATATGGGATGGGGAAGGTGGTGTGGATTTTGGCGATGGGGAGCTAGCTGATCAGATTGACTTCTGGTTCAAAACCAAGTAAATCTTAACTGTGACGAAGTAATAAAGAATGATATTTATCCATTTGGATCCTAGCCCAACTGTTATTGCCGCGGATCATGTATCTACCGGGAAACACAGACAGTGCAATTTCAGTATCAAATAAATCTTACATGTATCAATCATAAGAGTATATATATTATTGTCAGCCCTGAGTGGGTATCTATGAAGGTTGTAACTAGAAGGATTGACTGCATTGAATTCCCTTTTTTTTTTGCCATAATATTTGTAAATGGATGAGAAACACCGGCTAGTGCTTTCATTTGCGGGAAAAGTCCGCAGGCGTGATTCCCGAGTTCTCGCATAACTGTCTGAATACACCATCCTGTTGTTGAAATAATGTCCAAGGCGTATCAAACTCTAAAATGGCACCCTTGTCAAGAACCATGATTCTGTCGTAATCCAAAACTGTTTTGAGCCTATGTGCGATACAAAGAATGGTGCGGTTTGCAAACTCACTTGCAATAATAGCTTGAATCTTTGCATCGGTTTCGTAGTCCACTGATGATGTTGCCTCGTCGAGAATAAGAATCTTGGAATCTCTCACTAGGGCACGAGCGAGTGCAATCAACTGTCTCTCTCCAAGAGAAAAGTTGCTTCCATCGTCTTCGACAGTCTGATCCAGGTGGAACTTGGGTATGTCGTCACTGTTAGAGTCATATACTGTTCTCTGAATTCTGTCCAATTGAGATGAGTCTATTAATCCACTCTTTCTAAGCGCTTGCCATAGGACTTCATCAGCCTTTTCACCGAATGGGTCTAGGTTCTTGCGAATCGTTCCTCTGAACAGGACTGGCTCCTGTGGAATGATAGAAAGGTTGGCCCTAAGATCCTTGAGACCTATCTTAGATATATCCACTCCATCAATGCAGATTTCACCCTGATCTATTTCCACCAATCTGTAGATAGCAGTTGTAATGGATGACTTTCCCGCGCCGGTTCTGCCACAAATACCAATCCTTTCGCTGGGAGATACATCAAAAGAAAGACCTGAGAGCACATGGGGGAGACCTGGACGATACCGCATTGCAACATCATTGAAAGAGACAGCACCCGCAGTTGGCCAGTTGGATGGTGGTTGATTCTCTGGAGTGGAGTCAATCGCAGATTCTTGGGGAAGCTCAAAGGCATATTGCACAATTCTCTCAACTGAAGTCATTTGATTTTCAACTAATGTCAGGGATCTCACAACAAACGACAGATATCCAGCAATCTGCAAAACATAGGACATCAAAAGACCAACCGACGAAGCACTGATCTTGAACTCTCTTGTGGCACAGAGAATGGCAACAGTGAGCACAAATACAGCACCGACAATGTTGATATTGACCGCAAGCCATCTCTGATTGGCAACAGTTATGAAATACGCCTCACACCACTTGTTTATGAAATAACAGTTACGATCCATGAAACGCTGAGATGAGTGAGCACCATAAGCTTTGATTGTGTCCATTCCTGTCAAGGACTCATTGAAGTTGTTATAAACAAACGAGTTCGACGAAGATTCCAACCGCTTAATCTCTCTTGATGAGGCCATGTAAAAGTCGGCTGATACAACGTAGATCGCTATCAGTATAGGAATGGCAACCGCAAACCATGGCAAGTAGATAACACACATGATCAGAACACCACCAATCAACGCAGTGCAGTAAACAAATAATCTCACCTGATCTGCCATTTCATTATCGACAACGTCTGTATCTTTGGTGAACCTGTTCAGAATTCTTCCCATAGGAGTGGTGTCCATGAAGGCCATAGGTGCATGCAGTACTCGCCTCAGAGTCCGCACATGGAGGTGCCTCGATGAACTATTGTTCATGTATACCAGGAAACAAAACTGAGCCAACAGCAGGAACAATGTAAGAAATGTGAACATAATGTAGAGACCGATATAGAAGATGTTGGAACGGTCGTGAAATTTGTACGATGTCCAGAATGAAAGCCACACAGAGGTGAAAAGCTGACAAAACACGGTCAAAATCACAAGCAGTATATAGATAGGAAGCGCAGCCACTCCGAACATCCCTGACCCCAAGCCAATAAATCTAGTGTATACATTCAACTTCACACCGTTGACTCCGCTGACTTCTTTCTCGCCTAGTACTCCACTGTTGGTATTCTCTGAGAGCTTGGTTTTCTCCGCTTCCTGGTCCTTGGCTTTTCCTGAATCCTCTTGATCAGGCACCTCCTCTAACTCTCCCTGTTCCTCGTTCTCGTTGCTGCTGAATTCCATGAGTTTGGCAAAGAGGTCATTTTCGGCGGTAAGTGACTCCACTGTACCGATATCTAGCGAACCGTTTCCACTAAGGAAGATGACCCTATCAGCCCTTCCGATAAGTGAGAGCTGGTGTGTAGCCAGTATTCTAGTCTTGTTCTTTAGAATGCCCATCAAACAGCTATCCATGATATGCTGTCCAACTCTGGCATCCACAGCGCTGAGGACATCATCCAGAAGAATGACCTCATGATCGGCATAAACAGCTCTTGCAAGGTTGATTCTTGCCTTCTGACCACCACTCAGTGTAATTCCTCTTTCTCCAATCTCGGTTCTGTCACCTGCAGTCAGCATATCCAAATCTGGAATAAGTGCGCAGGCAAAAATTGTATCATTATACCTCTTCTCATCATAGGGATGACCAAATACAATGTTTTCTTTCACAGTGGCATTTTGAATCCATGGGAACCCGCACAAAAGAAGACTGTCGTAAACGTCAATCTTACCCTGTATCTGATTCATCTGCCCTGCAATAGCACTTAGAAGTGAACTCTTTCCACTTCCAATAAGTCCAGTAATGACGATGAACTCACCTCGCTTAACAGTGAGATTGACATCGTAAAGACCTTTGAAAACAACTTCCTGCTGTAGCATACTATCAACAGTTTTTTCTCTGTACAACGAGTCCCTGCTTTTAATCTTCGCTAGGGCATTTGGATCCATCATGGACTCAGTACGCTTCTTCGCTGCCTCCTGAGCTGCCTCTTGGGCTGCTTCTTGAGCTGCTTCTTTGTCGACAGCATCTCCTTCCGTTTCCTCAGAGAAAGTCTGCCACTCAAACGATGCATCAACGAGAGAAATTACAACATCAGATCCCTTTCCATTTGCATGTTCTGAACCATCTTCCTCATCTCTGACGCTGATCAAACGGTTGGGAGCTTCCTCGCTGGCAAGAAGGAGACAACGAACTCTTTCAAGACCAACCATTGCATCTGCTGCGGAACTCAAAGACAATGGTACCATCAAAATTTGTTGGGAAAGAACTTGAAAGAAGGTGAGAGCAGTGAAAATGTTTGCTGGACTCCTCATTCCCTCAATCCTATACATGGCTAAGAAGGCAACAAGAGAGGAAATAGAAGGGAGCATTAGAGAAAAGGACATCACAGTTGCTCTCAGGCTCTGCATCTTGAGCACAATATCCATTTCTTTGAAACGGACATCATATATAGTCTTGAAATATGAGTCTTCCCAAGAGTAGTACTTGATAATTTTGAGATTATTCAAAACCTCCTTGATATAGTTCACTCTTGAATCGGTATACTTGCTAGCTGCCTTCCTGAAGCGAACCAGATACTTTGTGAGGTAGGTAATCACTGCCGTAATAACCAAAAATACTGCAACACCTATGAGGGCGACTGCACCAATATTGACAATGAGAAGGGCGACTGAGATGATAATTGAAATTGGGAATAAAATCAAGACACCCAAATAGGTAAGCGCAAGGTCCACCCTCGACAGATCTGCACCTATGATAGAGGTGAGCTTACCTGGTGGGAAGTTGTGTCTCGCCCTTGCATCAAGCCTGAAAGACTTATCAAAAATTACCTTAGTAAGCGTGGCTTTGATTCGGGCGCCCACTAGACCACCATCATGGAAAAAATGGGCCATTCCAAGTCCTCTAATGAACACAAAGAGGAAATTTCCAATGACATATCCTGCACCACTACCTGCAGAGACAGGGATACCATATGCCCTGTTCTCAACAAATATGATTAAAGCTCTTGAAAGCATCGGATTGAGACAAGTCAGAATATCGCTGATAAGTTTCCACAGGCAACCTTTTGCCCAGTCATATCCGAACGTTTCAAACAATGACCATATCAGTACCCATTTTGAGTACTTGAAACCATTTTCCTCCTCACTCTCTTGAAGATTTGCAATTTCCTCCAAAGTTGGCTGGTACTCTTTCGTATTAACACTTTGTAGATATTTCACTTTCGAGGCCAATATCCTTCTATCAAATGAGGCCTTAAGTTTGGCTGCAGCAAGCTCCACCTTCAAATCCTCCTCCAAATAATACAAGTCTTCTGGCTGAATTGTACGTTTATAGCCGATTTTAATTAAAGGGAGCAACCACCAGAAAAAAGCTCTAGATAAATAGTTTGCCTTCAGCATAGGGTACGGTTTTCGTTCCTCCTCCGAAGGAATTGGAGGCACTGTCTTGTCCAGCATGAATGTTAACAAATGTCTCTGGAGCTTTGGCCCATCTTTACTGGATTCTGGATCCTCCGAAGAGGAGCTCGCAGACGAGCAAGGACCTCGACCACTTTCCAATTGACTTTTTGAAGTTGACATTTACATGCAATTAACTTCTTCGATTGAGAGCCATAGGAATCTTGCACTAGCGTACGATTATAAGAAAACTGGCAAATGATCCCGTATTTATCTAGGCAGACAGGAGTCACTGCATGTCATCTCGTCCGAGATTTCTTTTTTGGGAACGGCCGGCGTTAGTCGGCCAGAAAGCTTTGTGCAGATGAAGAGATGGGGATAAGCAGCGGGCGGAGCGGGAGGTTGCATAATACCGAACCGGCCGGAGTTTAGAAATATTTGTGAAACGGTTGCCCTACTTCTCCAACTATATATATTTTTCTGCCAGATTGACATCCCCATCTGAAAAAATAGCATCGTGTACTTGGGATGATGCGTACATCCCTTCTCTGTTGCCTGGGCAGAGCACATATGTGGCTCGGTGTTAGCTGATTGGGTTTGAAGGGACCCTTTTGCATTCGATCTTTGGAGAGCGTAATTCTTCAAGGGAAGGGATTATGTCAAATATTTTGCTATTCATCGTTTATTATCATTGTAATTGTTGTCTATTCTGGAACTTTTCCTTTATTGTTACTGTTTTGAGTGTTTTGCTTGTGTTGCGTGCCCATTCGGTGAAACTAGTTTTTATTTCTATCTCCTGGAGAATCTCAGTTTCAAATACGAGACACGAATCACTCAGTATTTTCAACAAGATCCAATCATGCGAAAACTAAATATTACGCATGTCTTTTTTTCTCCTTATATCTAATCTTAAAACTGCCGTAAAGAATTAAGATGCTCGAAGACCCCTACTAAGTCTCACAGTTAAGTCAATATATGATTTCCGGCACCTGGGCGAGAAAATCCAAATGGCTTGATGCAGCCTCAGGACGGGACATATGCAGGGAACACCAATGCTCCTAGTAAGCCCGATCTATGCACCTTGAACGGCCAGAGGCGCGATGAGCCTGAGCACTGTTTCCTAGTGAGGCGCACACGCACAGACACACACACATATAAAATTAGTTGAGGACGGAGATAGATATATAATTCGGGAAACAAGATATCCCCATAGGGAATCAGTTTAGCAGCCCGTGGTGCCTCGCCTGGGGACTGGTACGGCTGGGCCAGCTCAGCTCAGGCCACGGCGAGAGACTTCAAGATGCATATAGTGTAGAGTACAGGGAGTTATGGTTAAGGTGGCAATTACGGTGGTTACTATTGCCACTGTCTTTCACGACCTTAGGGATCAGATCAGGATAGGAGGGGGATAAATCCAAAAATTCTAGAAAAAAACAGTCCAACTGAGATGAAACGAGGGTACCATTGAAGGTGCCACCGTTGCTTTCATGCTGTGCAATAACTTTGGGGACTCACAAATACATTCCAAAGGGGCAGCGGCGGCAAAAAAAAAGCGAGGGTATCAAGTTGAATTGACAACTGAAATGAAACACAGTGGCAATCATAACAACCGTAATTGCCACCTGAACCATAACTCCGTTCTTTCTTCAGTGTTTGCCTTCTACAAAATTCCACCTTCTACATTGGCCGCGAAATGCAGGCCTGAACAGCCTAAAGCATATCAGGGGGAGAAAGTTATGTAGGCCTGCATAACAGGGCCCACACAGCTGCAACAAACTGCTTTGCCCCTCTAATAAGTCTGGCAGCGTATGGCGATACCCACAGCCCAGTTAGAAGATGATGTACGGCAGGGTACAACCAATGTAATAATCAGTCTGCTTCCCTTCCTATGGTCCCACAGCGAAGCACGGCTGTCTCATGTAAAAAAGAATCATTGAATCAGAGTACCCATAAACCAAATCGATGCATCTGCCGCGCGAAAGACCGCTCGCAACAACAGGCGCTGTTCTTTTTATTTGCATCCCATAGCTTGCGCCAAACATGAGATTAGGCCCGGATGTCTGAATTTTATCTCCGTATCTGTGACTAATATCCATAAAGCAATTTGCCAAGCTCCGTATTTTGGGGCAAACTAATCGGGGTTAAGCTGCGCCCTTCTGCAGCAGAGCCTTCGGTTAGTGCATTCCTCCGTGGGCCGAGAGGTGCCTCGTATCCGTGTGGGTTAAGATTGGTGGAGATTCTCACATATGAGTGCTGCACACACAACATGCACCATATTACACAGCAATACGGCTTATCAACAGTGCAAGATATACTAATTTGGGTGGTGGCAACTTTATTGAAATAAATCTCAAGCATATAACATATAGATCGAAAGGTTTGCCGTTAAACTGTTGTCTGGTTTTTCTATCACAAAACCTGCTTTATACACTTTGCTTTCACCAATAGGTGCCTTTTGGATCACATTTGCTGCATCTTCTGCTCTGGTAGTGAATCACAGCGCAGTGTACTCCCGGTTGTTTGCACCTACCACCACTTATGCGTAGCGTAGCGGGAACATATAACTTGAATCATACCAAATATCTTTTCGTATTCATTTAACCAAACAAACAAAGACGAGCAAATATACACACAAAATGTCGTCTCAGACGGATGAGGAGTCCAACAAAAGGGCATCTTCCTCCATTGAAGAGGCTCAGCCAGTGGAGATTCAGAGGCAGAAGCGTATGCTTTCCTTCCTCTTTTCCAAGGCGGTGCCCCCCATTCCTCTGGAGGAAGAGAGAAAACCCTATCCTTATAAGCATAGTAATGTTCTCTCCAGGATATTTTTCTGGTGGCTTACCCCTGTCATGGTGAGAGGATATAAAAGAACTTTGCAGCCTGATGATTTGTGGTATCTTGAAGGCGACTTCACAGTTGAGGTAGCTTATGAAAAGTTCAAGACACACTTCCAAGCTCAAGTTGTGAAGGAAAAGGCAAAATACAGGAATGCGATGCTCAAAGAGCGTGGAGAGACAGAGGAAACCTCCACTGTCTCTGAGGAGGATGAATTCTCCGAGTTTACGCTCCCAACAAAGAGTGTGGTGTTGTCTCTATTTTATACCTTCAAATGGCAGTATGTGTTTGCATGTTTCATCAAGACTTGTTCAGATGTTGCCAATACTCTTAATCCATTGCTCCAACGTTCGCTCATTAACTTTGTCGAGGCTGCTGATCTCGGCCTCGAACCTCGCGTTGGTAGGGGTATCGGTTACTCTCTAGGATGTGCATTGCTGGTGCTCTTTAACGGTGTTTGTATCAACCATTTCTTCCATGGTTCCATGATGACCGGTGCCCAATGTAAAGCTGTGTTGACAAAGGCTATGCTTGATAAGTCTTTCAGACTTGATAGTCGGGGAAAGCATGACTACCCTGTGGGTCAGATCAATTCTATCATGGGTACAGACCTCGCCAGAATTGATTTCGCCATTGGTTTCCAACCATTTTTGATTTGTTTCCCTATCCCAGTCATCATTGCCATTGTTTTGCTTCTTGTGAACATTGGTGTTTCTTCTCTCGCCGGTATCGGTGTTTTCCTTATATCTGGTCTGGCTGTTTCACTATCCATGAAGAAATTGATGGGTTACAGAATCAATGCTAACAAATTCACCGATCATCGTGTTAACTCCATTAAGGAGCTTTTGAACAATTTCAGAGTCATCAAGTATTATTCATGGGAGGACTCTTATGCCCATAACCTTGTGAAGACCCGTGAGCAAGAGATGGCTATTATCAGAAATATGCAGATGGTGAGAAATCTCATTACCGCCTTTGCTATCTCCTTGCCATCCATTGCCTCGTTGGTTTCTTTCTTGGTCATGTACGGTATTGGCAGAGCTCAGAATGTCGCTGACATTTTCTCCTCTCTTACTCTTTTCAACGCCCTCACAATGCAGGTTGTGCTTATCCCTATGGCCCTCTCCTCTGCGACTGATGCTGTCGTTGGTCTTCGTAGAGTTGCCCAATTCCTTATTTGTGGCGAGGTTCCGATTGATGCTACTCCACCAAGTGGAATTGATCTTGAAAAGAATCTCGCTGTGCAGGTAACTGACGCTACCTTTGATTGGCAGACATTTGAGGGTGACGAAAGTGACAATGAGGGTGAAGAAGATACTGATGCTGATGAGAAGCTACACAACGTTGACTCTGGAGATGCCGAGCGCCGCCGCCGCCATGAGGAGGAAGCAATTAAGCTGCAGAGACAGATATCTAGACAGCTCACAAAAACTCGCACTGGTGCCACTGGGGCTGATGACATTGTATCCATCGAGTCTCTCAAGCGTACAGCTTTCCCTGGTTTGAATAACCTTACCTTTAATGTTAAAAAGGGTGAGTTCATCATTGTTACCGGTGTCATCGGTTCAGGAAAATCTTCATTGCTCAATGCGCTTGCTGGGTTCATGCATATGGAGAGCGGTGAGGTTCTTATTGAGGGTTCTTCCCTACTCTGTGGGTATCCTTGGATTCAGAATGCTACTGTGAAGGAAAACATTCTGTTTGGTGAGCCCGTGGACGAGCAGAAGTATGATGACATTATCTATGCTTGTGCTTTAGAGAGTGATCTTGCTATTCTCCCGGCGGGTGACCAAACCGAGATTGGAGAGAGAGGAATTACACTGAGTGGTGGTCAGAAGGCAAGAATCAATCTTGCCAGAGCTGTGTATGCTGACAAGGATGTGATCTTCCTTGATGATATTCTCAGTGCTGTTGATGCCAGAGTTGGTAAGCACATCATGGATAACTGTTTGATAGGTATGTTGGGTCAAAAGACCAGAATTCTGGCAACCCATCAACTGTCTCTTATTGGTAAGGCCGATAGAGTTTTGTTTTTAAACGGAGATGGTTCCATTGACATTGGAACGGCAGATGAGCTCAGGTCTCGTAACGAGGCCTTCGTTAAGTTGATGGAGTACAGCACTGAAGCAGCTGCAGAAGAGGAACAAGAAAAGGTCGAGGGTGACAACTTAGAGTCTGATGACAGTGTCGAGGCCGAGGAGGAGAAGCTCCTCATCAGACAGCAGACGGCTACACTTAAGAGTGGAGACGATGAAGAGGACCAACATGTCATATTTGCCAAGACTGGTGATGGTACTTTAATGCAGAAGGAGGACCGTGCTGTGAACGGAATCAAGATGGAGGTATACAAAGGATATGTTGTGTTGGGTAGCGGTATATTCGGATATGCCTTTGTGCCACTTTGTCTGCTGTCTGTTGTTCTGGCCACTTTTTCCCAGCTCTTCACCAACGTATGGTTGTCTTTCTGGACTGAGCACAAGTTTCACGACAAGACCAATGGCTTCTACATTGGTATATATGTGATGATGACGATCTGTGGTGTTGTATTCCTTACGACCGAGTTTGCCTTTATGGTTTATCTCAGTAACACAGCTTCTAGGGTGCTCAACATCTCCGCCGTCAAGAGACTTATCCACGCTCCAATGGCGTTTATGGATACCACCCCCATGGGTCGTGTTCTCAACAGATTCACCAAGGATACCGATGTCCTTGATAACGAATTGGCCGAGCAGATCCGTATGTTTGTGTTTCCACTCGCTAATATCGTTGGTGTTATAGTGCTTTGTATTATCTACTTGCCGTGGTTTGCCATTGCTGTGCCATTCATGGTGCTCATTTACATTTCTATTGCCAACTTTTACCAGGCATCATCCAGAGAAGTGAAGCGTCTTGAAGCTTTGCAGAGGTCATTTGTATATTCCAACTTCAACGAGGCTCTCACTGGTATGGACACTATTAAGGCTTACAGATCGACCAGAAGATTCCTTTCCACAAACGATACTCTCATCAACCGCATGAACGAAGCTTACTACATCACTATTGCTAACCAGAGATGGCTGGCCATCCACCTGGATATGATTGCTTCTTGCTTTGTTTTCCTCATTGCTGTTTTGTGTGTTACCCGTCAGTTCAGCATCTCACCAGCTTCCGTTGGTTTGCTTTTGTCTTATGTCTTGCAGATTGCTGGTCAGCTTTCGCTTCTGCTTAGATCAATGACACAAGTGGAGAATGAGATGAACTCTGTTGAAAGGCTGAGCCACTATGCGTTCCATTTGGTACAGGAATCCGACTATCGTATTCCAGAGAAGGCTCCGGCACCTGAATGGCCCCAGAATGGTGCCATTGAGTTTGAGAATGTTTCAATGGCCTACCGTCCGGGTCTTCCTCTGGTTCTTAAGAATCTCGATTTCAAGATCTCTGGAATGGAGAAAATTGGTATCTGTGGTAGAACCGGTGCTGGTAAGTCCTCTATAATGACAGCCCTTTACAGGCTATCTGAGCTTGAGACTGGTAAGATCCGTATTGATGGTCTCGACATCAGCCAGATGGGTCTTAATTCGTTGAGATCCAAGCTGTCCATTATTCCACAGGATCCTGTTCTGTTCAGAGGTTCTATCAGACATAACCTGGACCCATTTCAGCAGAGTACAGATGATGCCCTTTGGGATGCACTTCGTAGAAGTGGTCTTGTAGAAGGTGGCCAGCAGCTGGCTCTGGCGAGGAAGCAGGTTAAGGGTGATGAGAACATGCATAAGTTCCATTTGGAGCAGACTGTTGAAGATGACGGAAGCAACTTCTCCCTTGGTGAGAGACAGTTGATTGCGCTTGCCCGTGCCCTTGTGAGAAACTCCAAGATTCTCATTTTGGACGAAGCTACCTCATCTGTTGACTACGAGACAGATGCAACTATCCAGAAGACTATTGTCAGTGAGTTTGGCGACTGTACCATTTTGTGTATTGCCCATAGACTCAAGACTATTGTGAACTACGATAGAATTTTGGTGATGGACAAGGGTGAGATCAGTGAGCTGGATACTCCATGGAATCTCTTCAACAAGCAGAATAGTATTTTCAGACAGATGTGTGACAAGTCTAACATTGTTGCTGATGACTTTTCTCGTAAAGGATAGACTCGGTTAAGGTTGAGAGGCGCCTGGGCGCCTTAATGGCCACAACGAAACATGGAATTGGTTTTTTTGATGCATTTTTTTAGTTTTTCATGGTTGTATCTTTGTGTGATTCCCTTGGCGATATTTGTCAGTCAGTCGTTCTCGACAGCCAAAATAATTTTAAACACAAAATATAGATTCGAGAATGACTCTGCTAAGAAGAAGGAATCCAGGGTACAAATTTGACTGTTTTACACTCAAGCATTGGTTTATCCATATGCTTCTATATATCAATTATTTTTAAATTATATCCATATTCCTATATATGCTCGTAGATGAGATTTTGAAAAGAGCGAGCCACATTCATTATAATTTATTAATATTAGGCAACCCTATCTAGGCTCCACCCTGACCGGCCAGTCTCCGTTACCACTGCAGTCGAGGAGGCAGGAGACTTACCAGCCATACTCATCGCCGATATGGCTGGATACACACACACACACACTTGTGTGTATGTAGGTCATTGGATAGGTAGAAGAGTGGATAATTCCTGAAACTATTGTGTATCGACACTTCTCCTGTTGTAGAGCATTGTTACTTTTCAATTGCCTTGCGCTTTTATTTTTGCAATAACACTGTTTTGCTGCAAGGCTACCAGAGAAGACAACTCACCACTTGACCTTTGTCCCTGTGCTATCCCAAAGGAGATATACCATTTAATACACTGATAGGATTACAAAAATGGACCTTCAGACACTGTAAGTATGACCTTAATACAGGTGAGGTGATGATAGATGGGTTGTGTTTAGTTTTTTGTGTGGCGGCTTGGGTGCCGTGCCTCTTCATCATTTTGGGTGTATGATGTATGTCTTCTAGGGCCTCATCTAACACTATCCTTATAGCTCACAGATAACCAGAACGAATATAGACCAGATAAAGGGTGCCATATTGCTGGATGGAACAACCGGTCTGGCTCTTGCTCTATATGGTGCGGCCACAAATGAAGATGCCACTGTACTGGCAAGCGTGGCTTTGAATAACAGCGAAGGGATATATGATCATGACAACTTTGCGGCTGTTAAGATACGGTCTTTCAGAGTGATGTTGCACCACAGCAGCAACAAGGTGACAGGTGTATATATATAGTACGATAAGTGAAATCGTTGGACATTTATTAATTAAAGCGCTTTTTGTCTGTATTGACTCTCCGAGCAATCAATCCATTATACTGTTAAATGTAGCCACCTCCAAAGCCACCTCCAAAGCCACTTCCTCCATTGTGTCCCCCACCAAATGGCCCAGAGCCACCAAATGGATGACCACCAAGTGGAGGGCCTCCTCTCATACCTCCCCTTCCTCCTCTACTACCAAGTCCCATGGAACCAGGCAGCCCTTGACCCACCAGGTCCATATCAACTCCCTCTCCAGCAAAAGGATCATCATACCTGGCACCGGGGGGAACCTGCAGAGGGTCGTGGAGCCTGTTTCTTTGTTCAGGATGGAAAAGAGGGTCATCTGGTGTGGGATACATACCACCCCTTCCTCCTGTTGAGCCACCATCTCTTAGTGGGTCAAGATATGGGGTGATCGTGGGATTACGTCCCACACCTGGCGGATTTAGATCACTGTCGCCATACCCATGAACAGGACCAGTTTGAGAAGACCTATCTACACCTTGTGGTTGGATCTCATATTCATCTTCGAATCCTGGCGGTTGTAGTGAACCAGGAATGGGTTTGGATGGCGGTGCAGTCACTGCAGGGCGTATAGAAGTCGGAGGTTTGGGTATTTGCTGGTCAACTGTTATTACGGTGCTTCTCCCCTCTTCTTGTAGAAATGAAGGAGCCTCGACTGTTTCCTCTTTCTGTTGTGTTTGTGTCTTGGTGTTAAATGTTGTTGAATCTGACTGTTGTGACTGTTGTTGTGATTTGCTTAGAATAGTGCCAAATGCGCCTTTAAACAATTTATAGAGCGATTGCTTCTTTTCGGTTGTAGCAGACCCATCAGACGAGATGAACACCGAAACATCAACCTGTAGGGGAGTTACAGGTGATTCCTGTCCAAGAAGTACGACAAGCACCTTACCAGAGCCTACATCTGTAATCTGGAGAAGCAGACCATCTTCCAACTTAATTTGGGACAACACAGGCAGAGACACTGTCCCTCCTGTTGGTTTAAGATGTGCATAATTTGTCTCTATCCACTCCTTGGCTAAGGAGGAGATGATCTCAACCGAACGAGATACGGACATTTCAAATTCAACCACAGTGTATTCGATCTATGGATATTATTATTATTATTGAATTTAATACGATGATAATTGTCTGATTCTCGAATATTCTGGTGCTCAATTGGATTATCCGGCAGACTTAAATTTATATCAATTAAGTGGCCCTCAGGGTGGCAGTGCCACTCCACTCCACTCCACTCCACTCCACTCCACTCCGTGTCTATTACTGTGGAGAAGGCGCTTCTACTACTAATAATTCCCCCCCCCCCACCCACATAGTAGGGCCCTTACAATCAATCAGCGCCATCTCCCATCCAAACCCAAATAAGCATAGGCCGCAAGCTACTCGATAAGACCCACAGACCCTGGATTCACCAGACCTTGCACGACTGGACTTTGCACCACTCGACTTTGCACGACTGGACTTTGCACGACTGCACGACTAAAAACCACTAGCCCTGACTGAGGCTTGACGGCAAACAAACCGGTCGTCTGCTTCCCATGCCTTGCGTCTTTCTCGCCTCTTGCCCCTCCCTCGCCTCTCGCCTCTCGCCTTCGGACCACCTCCTAACGGTCAAGTCAGGCGATCGTGCCGTACCCACCCGAGGGGGTTGTCCCTTAAAGTATGCATGTAGTAAGCAGGCTTAATGCTTCTAACAGCTTCCCGAGCATTCTCTAGGAAATCTTTGCTGCCAGAAGGTGACCGGGTGACATAGTTTGTAGACTACAATAGCCGGCACACAGGCAGAATCCGAAGTGACGGTAGGAAAGCGAACGAAAGATAAGGCCATTCATAGTGTTGCTCAATTTAGGCGCAAGAGATTTAATTGATACAATTGTTTTCAGATCTGTCTTGGAGAGCCAAATATAGTTCATAATCTATTGGTGCAGTGATTGTTTCGGATCAATTCCTCAATACAGCATCCCGTGTCTATTATATATACATATACATACATATATAGTTATCTATATAGTGATTTCGTATCTGAATACGACTTACACAGGCATATATACACAGATATAGTTCCCAACGAGGTTGAACATTCTACAACATATACAATTTTTGAATATAATAGTGTAATTTGTATCACACTTTTATAGGCAAGAAGAGGTTTTCACAAATAGTAGTCACCCATACAGAGCGAGCTACTGTCAATACACACACATACACCCTTCCATTAAGCAAACACGTATTGTGGTACCAATTGAACACCACTCTACCCAACATACATCACACAGTTCTAGATAATGACAACAACAGTACCTCTTATCTATTCCTTCCCACTTTTTAGTGGCGTGGCCGAAGCGGTTGCAGATCACGTTGTGGCAGCACAGAATCATGCCCTCTATGGGGACTACAACAAGAAGGTCAAGGGCTCCCCAGGGCAAACACCAGGTTCTCGACAATTGCCAAGCGCTGTTTCTAGCAGTGCTGTAAGTGTATCATCTGTTACCGGTAACAACACCCACAGTCCAACACCAACGCCCAATTCGGCACCTACACAGACAACGACAGCTGCGACCGCTACTAGTGGCAGCACCTCAGAACTGAGGAAAAAGAAAAAGGAAGAGAGCCGGCGTTTCAAGATTGCGATAAGTGGTGGTTCGTTGATTAGCGTACTCAACGAGGGCCTTTTATCAAGGACAGATATCGAATGGGGGAGGTGGGATATTTACTTTGCTGACGAGAGACTTGTGCCATTTGAACATCCCGAATCGAATTATGGTCTTGCAAAGAGGAAGCTCATTGATCTGATTCCCGAAGAGAAAGGAGCACCCAGGGTTTTCCATATTGATGAGAGCCTTATTGATGATCCACAGGAGTGTGCTGACACATACGAAAAGACACTTATCAAGGGCTTTGCAAATAAGGACTCTGTGAAACTTCCCATGTTTGATCTGTTGTTACTTGGCTGTGCTCCTGATGGCCATGTGGCTTCTTTATTCCCCAATCAGCCCACCCTTCGTGAGAACTACGCTTGGGTCGTACCCGTTGAGAATGCTCCAGTGGGACCAGAGAGGAGAATTACTTTGACGATACCGGTGATCTGCCATGCGCATAGGGTTACCTTCGTTGTGGAGGGAGCAACCAAAGCACCTGTTGTCAAGACAATTATGGAGAGACCAGACAAGGGATTGCCAAGTAGTATAGTGAATGAAGGGGCCGCCGGCAGAGTTAGCTGGTTTGTGGATGATGATGCTTTGAATGATGTATTTGTAACCAAGAAACGTTACAAGTTCCTTGTTGAGAACAAGAAGGAACAAGACGAATCATAATAAAAAAGCATATGTGCGGGGTTGACTATATTGTGTACTGCAGGGGTTGATTTTCTTGATGGAGAACTTGCATCGTGTGGCATTTTACCTCTAGCATTTGGTTTGGCCGCTCTGTACGACTTTTGTTTCATTTATCACTGTGTTCTTTTTATTATTATTATTATCATTACCATTATTATTACCACTATTGTTGTTGTTATGCAGGTACTCTTTTGCCCGTGTTATCTTATCAACTGCATGAAACATGCGAACGAGTCAATTGACGGCTCTCTGTGTCAGCCGTGTCCTTTTCTGATGGGCCAGCATTTTACCATCTCCAACAACCCCATCATCCCTATCCGTTCCCTATGTCTTCGTTCATTCGTTCGATGCACTTTCTCCATGCACTTTGTTTCTTCTCTTTTGTTTCTCTTTTGCTATACACCTTTTGATGCTGTAACTCCCAGAAATCGGCTGCTACGGCAACGCTATCTCTTATTGCTCAATTACATCGTACACGTCGTTCATTTATCTTTAATAGTTGCGCAATTCGGCAGGTATATACACATTACACTGATTGATAATATTCAAACTATTCCTCTCTCGTTCTTTGTATACTAGTGAGTAACTGACATCCACATATAACTCTATCAATTATCTTGATCATACAGCATTAGCTGACCGTACAATCATGAGCCTACCGTCAAGAGCCTACAATCATGACCTTACAATCATGAGCCTACAATTATGACCTTACAATCATGACCTTACAATCATCTCTTCTATACGTCCAACATATTATAACTAGTAAAAGACTTCTGAAGCCTTCTGAAGCCTTGTGAACCCCTCTGAACCCCTCTGAAGCCTTGTCGCTATTCTCCTAAATCCTCCCAAATGTCCCCACATAATGTGTTGTTGTGATGCGAGTGTCACACATTAATCTTATGCAGTGTGGTGCGCATCTTGCGTAGGCCTCTACGCGATGGCGTCCCAAGGCTTATTCATTAGAGAGAGGCTTGAGGGATATTGAGGGAAGGCTTCCTTCGGTAGGGGTTCTTTCTGTACGGGGGTTGTTAGCTTCTGGTATGCTTGGTATGCCTACAGAGATGAGCGAGGGCGCGCGCATATACACATTATGGGCAGTAAAGCACACAGTGTGGAGAGAGAGAGAGAGAGAGAGAGATGTTCGTATACAATTAACTGCACATATATGATAATAAGGTGAGGAATTATTTTTATCGTTAGCTCTCTGCACCATTTTATAGTAGAGGAGTAATCTGAGTTGTCATAAGCTTGTAATACACATTGCTCCTGTGTATTAGCGTACAACACTAATCAACAGAGGAGGAGCCGGAAAGTTATAGACAGCTAGCTCATTAAGAGGGGCACGGCAGGACACATAAAGAGACCCGTGGTGATAAATTGGGGTTGGTTGTTCCTTGCAGTTTTGCACCAGCACATTCAACAATGGTAAGTGCATTGTTTTTGATATCACGATCAGAACACGTGACTAGTACCTCTATGTCCATCCTACTAATGCTCTTCTATCCTACAGTGGTGGGTCATATTGATCTTCTTCTTGCTGACATTGGTCGTCTCAGCACTATTCATCAACATATTTATTAGACTCACATCACAACCTATATACCTATCGGTATCGCTTATCCTAGCTTTATTCCTTCCACTTTCTATCATCATTCTGCTCCCAGTGGATCTCATCTCCACCTTCATTGATACCAACAATCACGAGACATCTTCCATATTCTACCTACCGGATAATGTAGTGGTGATATTGTGGAGGGTCAACTACTGGATAACCTTTGCGCTCACATGGGTGATATTGCCATTCTTGCAGAGTTGGTTTATTAGTGGCTATTTTAAGCCAGCAATGCGCTTTAGGGATGCCATATTCGATGTCATCAGATTCCAATTGTTGATGGTTGTATGTGGCCTGGCGTTACTGGTCTACCTTCTATTTGTGAGGAGAGAGTGGCTCAACCCTACAACTCTCAAATCATTGGTGATCACCGCTTCTCACCTGTATGCTCTGGTGATTGCTCTTTGGCTGATGACACATGGATTGGTATCTATCCCTAGAATGCGATTCATAGAGTCGGGTAATTATGGCAGGAGACTATTTGCAGCTTACTGTGCCTTGCCAGGTACAAAAGAGAGGTATGATGATTCCAGGTTCAACTTCAAAGAGTGTTGTGGCAAGATCTCTACGATGTCAGCACTGCAGAATACAAATCTAGAATTCCGTGACTGGATAATACATCTAGTGACACAGCTGCCAGAAGAGTTCCAACCCACTAGTGGAACCTCTCAATCAGCGCTCAACGAGAGACTTGCCTATAGAGGCGAGAGAATAACAGGGTCCGATCTCAACTCCAAATTCATGAGCGGGTTGACACGTGAATTCCATGACACTAGGTATAAGCTACAGGCAGACTATTCCAACTTCCAAAAAGCTGTTGATGAGATCACAACGCTAGAAGATAAAGTCAATAGTCAACTGTTGAAGGAATTGAGCTATAGACTACGTCCAGATACATTTATGGGCAGATTCTTGGCACGCAATCCAAGGCTCACTTACTACCTTAGCGAGTATATTGAGCCATGGGGTGGTCGCTTGGCTGCCCTCGCACTGCTCACCTTGTCTGTTATTGTGGTTGAGTCAGAGTTGTTGCATGGAACCAGCGCTTCCTTAATCAACCTTATAATTAATGCCCTCACAAGGTTGGCATCTGTTGCCTCCAATCGCCATATCTTTGTTGTGTGTCTTGTGGCTCTTTCATACATGTTGTTATCGGCTATGTTTTCCCTTTCCAAGGTGCGTGTCTTCAACATGTATCATTTGTCGCCTCACCAGTCATCTGATCCTGTCTCAATGACATTTTTCATCACATACGCTGCCAGATTGACCATTCCTCTTTCTTACAACTTTTTGATGTTGCTGGGCACAGAGTTCACCGAGCAGTCTGGTTTCCAGAAGTTCTTGGGTGACTCCATCAAGCTCATTCCAGCAGGTGTATTCCTCAATAGTTGGTTACCAAGGCTCATAGTCATACCGCTTCTGTTTGCATTTTTCAATGTATGGGACAGGGCGAAGAACTGGTTCAGAGGCAAGTTCTTACTTGAATATCTCTTTGATGAGTTTGAGTATGATGAAACCGCATCTGTTGACCACGGATCAGGCACCAATGATTTGGAGAGCCGAGCTGTGGGAGGAGGCAGTGGTTCAATGACCGCACGTGAATCGGCTTTGGTTCAAGAGGCAAAGGCAATCGTGCAGCGGGAGCTCAGTGCTCATGCCACAAAACCACCACCAGGAATAGGGGTTTCCTTTGACTCAAGGAGAGTCAATGGAGATGCACCAAGAGCATTCCAATTATCGAGATCAAGATCGGCCTCTGTTTACAACTCAACCAGGAACTTGGATGTCAATGGAGAAATATCCGATTTCATCAATGGAGGACCCAGCCAATCATCCTGGATTGGTGATATTGGTGGAACCGTTTCCAATTTTGTAGGTAGGATAAGAGGGAACAGAAGCAGCAATGACAGAGGCATAGGGTTGATTAGTCGCCAAAACAGTACGAGCAGCATGACCACGGATATCGCCGTCAACCACATGTTGTCTGGAAACACATCCGTAAGCGGAGACAGAAGTATTGGCGATGACTACTATGACAGAGATAATAGACTTTTGAGAGATGAGGAGTTAATGGTTATAGGGGATGATGATGATGACAATGAGAACGACATGCTTATTCTTTAAGCAGTGGCAGTTATGTATATTACACATAGGGAATCGTTTTTTAAATTCAAACATATATATATCTCCAGATAACCATATGACTATATAATGAATAGATGTGATATATACAATTGTTCTCCTTCACTGCAAGGAAATTAGGATTATTATGCAAGTTTATTTCATATTTGAGGCAATAAACCGTGCTGCTGCCTCTTTATCAACTTTTGAGTTGCTGGGAGGAGTTGGTTTAGTGACGCGATTAGACCTCAGAGAGCGCTTTGGTGAAGGTTCCACAAAGTCATATTGTGGCTGGACACTTGGTCTTTGCATCCCACCCAATCCCGCGATGCCCTGGTCATCCAGCCGCTTCTTATAAGCATCAATAGTCATGGACGATAGAATATCTGATGAGAGCCTTGTGTTTTCATTCACAATAATACTTCCAGATCGCACCCTTCTTTGCTTGCCACTCCATGCTGGGCTAATTGTGGTAGTAATTGATTGACGGGGATCTGAAGAGGGCCAGCTCTCTGGTCCAATAGGGGGAGTGGTTGGTTTCGGTTTTGTGATACTGGTAGATAGTGACTTTTGCTTGGAAGTTTGCGGCACTACGCCATGTTGTTGCGGTGTTTTGAGTGCAGTTTGCAGCACCAGTGATCTATCAGTTTGACTACTGGAATTCTCAATCAGTTTTGTACTTTGTTGTGATGTCTTTCCAATGCCATTATTGTCTATATTCCTTTTACCTGTATTGTATTTTCCTTCATTCTCAAATGCCCATGCATGGTTTTCACGTCGTTGGTTGTTCTCTCGTATTAGAACGTCATCGAGATGTTTTTGATCTTCCTTGACATAATGGTAAGTCACATCTTTTATCTTTTTGTGGTGGTATTTCTGTGAGTCATTACTGCCTTCTGCGGTATCTGAAGTGATGACCGACGATAACAGAGGAAAGAACTCATTGTTGATGGCACTCGTCAGCCTATCATGGTACTCTTTGGACCCAACCACTTCCCGAGTGTCATTACTGGATATCAGGGGAATATTTGATCGGGTCGTTCGCTGTGCATGAGGATTCCTTTCAGTCATCTTGAGAAGTTGACTGTGACTACTATTCCATATAATTAGACCCTTAACACTCACTGTGGTGGGCCCTTAAATCATGGGATCTGGTGTGGATGTCTCCTCGTAGAATCAGGCGTAGTCTTGCACTCGATATTTAGCCTAACTGGGCTTCAGTTGAGCAAATCTTAGTGCGATGAGTCCTATGCGTCAATCCTTCTAATCCTTCTAAACCTTCTCCACACTCTCAACCATAACGCCTACACGCCCTGGGTAGCATGGTACGCCTCTACCCGCCAGCAGCGCTTGGCCCTGTGGGGCAGCAGACAGGGCCCGGGTGTATTGTTCTGCCCCATCTGCTGCACCAAGGCGGGTTCGGGTGTTTAGCAGTAGCTGTTGGAATCCGGGCAGGTAAGCGAGCCTACTGTTAAGGCAGCAGAGATGGTGGAGACAACAGGCAGGGAGACAGGCAGACAGGCAGGCAAGCAAGCAGAGGGGCATGAAAACGGTTAAGCGGTAGATAGGAGACAGGAGGGAAGAGAGAGGAGGGAGTAATAGCGAGAAACGCAGGGCAGGGCGTCGTATTCGGTTCGGTGGGTAACTTCTATGCAGTGAGAGGGAGGGTTCCTTTCCTCCGCAAAGAGGATAATGGGGTAATACTGTTGTGAGGTGGAATAGCAATAGCGCCAAAATAAGCAGATGTATATATATATATATATATATATATATATTCAAATATATATAATTGGGATCTGAGGTGTTTAGTGTGGCGAATGGTATAACTCTGCCCTGGTCATCTATCTATATATTCAAGCGCTTTATTTCATCGTTGGCTCCCCTTCATATTCACCATTGGTCTGGAGGTCACCCTGGGTCTTATCTATATAGACTGCATTGATCTAGCTAATTGGTTATGCCTTTTAAAGTCACACATTACGTGACAACTTATTGAATTGCATAAAGTATATTTGTTGATTTTGAACGGGTGACATAATTCCTTCATGTGTGAGTTATTCATTTGAAGAACCGCCTTCAAGTTCATCACCATATCACACGGCAGATGAACATCCTTTCATCTCGTGCCGCTAGCAGGCAATCGTTAACCACTTCACACAAACATGCCAAGATAGCGACGCATAGGACCCACTCTTCCTCCCCAATTGAGTTGCCTTGCATCCAATCACAAAACATAGCATTCTTTACAAGATCCAACATTCGAAGCGCGCCATTGCATTCACCAACATACTCATTCACTACACGTTTTTATTCAACATATTCACTAAAATCACACTCATCATTAAATACCATTACAACAAGTTGTGCGCTCATACGACAGGGCCTACCACTGACTGTCTATCCACCACATATCACATCACCTATACGCACGCTGTCCCAACATCTATCAGTGGCTGTAAAAGGTTCAAGTTTACGGTTAAATGTTAATCTCAATAAAGTGCCTTCAAACTATGGTTATTATACATCTCGGGTTAACAGACCGTATAACGAGGATCGCTTCTCTGTAGCTATAGTAGAAGTTGATCTGGCAGAGGATAGGATAAAGGTTGCACCCGATAGGAATGGGGTTTTGGACGCAAAGGCCACTGACACAGACCCATTCGCAGAGGAGGGTGTGTCCAAAGCTGAGAGGGAAAGTAGCCAGATAATCAAGGTGTTCAATTTCAACATTTTTGACGGCCATGGTGGAGACGAGTGTTCTGAGTATCTCACCAACCATCTGTCACAGAATGTAGAATCATATGATATCTCCTCCGGCAGTATAGATAAACTCTTTAAAGCATATGTGAAGTCTGTTGGGGGTTATTGGAGAAGGTGGGCAAAAAAGAAGAATGAACATCTGGAGCAACTACTAGGAATTGACGTACTGAAACGGAGAGACAGGACCCTCCATTCCTTCACAACGACACAAGATAGATCTGCAGTATCCGTTTCCAGAGCCGTTCATCAGGTCAATGGTAATAGTACTTCTTCTTCCTCTTCCAGTGTCTCTCTTTGGGAAAATGAGGATAATATGAGTGGTATAACTGGTGAAGATATGCTACGACTTCGGATTTTCCTTTCTTTCCTCTATACTGACTACCAGTTTCTTACCCATGAGAGACAAGGGGAAGGCCATCATTCTGGCTCAACATGTACAAGCGCCTTCATATATACGGTTGATCCTGACCCACGTATCAAGACTGTAGGTGGAGTGAAACACAAAGCTGATTTTGTGCAGTTTGATGATGTATTCTTTTATGAACCTCATGTTCTTTCCAAGCTTCTTATAGCCCATGTAGGAGACACAAGGGCCATCATCTGTGACCGCAATGGCGAGGCACATGCATTGACTACCAACCACCATCCTTCAAACCCACTGGAATCACGTAGATTAGCGAGATACTCCACAGGACTGTTTATGACTGATTCTTTTGGTGAAGAGAGGTTTATCAACCTCGCCAACACGAGATCGTTTGGTGATTTGAACGGTAAGGATGTGGGTATATCTGCTGAGCCAGAATTCCATGAGTTCCTGATAGGAGATTCCAAAAAATTGACCACATATAAAAGGAAGAACAGGGACACGCTTGCGGGAAGGAAGGTGAAAGATTTTGGGGGAGACGAGTGTTTCCTGGTGCTTATCACGGATGGAGTGTCCAATTATCTATCCGATCAGGAGATCGTTGACCTTATAATGGTTACTACGAACAACAAGGGTATATCGAAGGGAACTCCTCACGAGGCTGCAAGAGAGGTGGTGAAGTTTGTGGAGTGTATAGGAGGTGACGATAATGCGACATGTACTATAATAAAACTGGGTGGTTGGGCAAACTGGCCTATCATCGATAGAACGGGCGAGTTGAGAGAAGAGAAGATGATGGGAAATTCCAGGAAGGATAGAGGGTAAAACAAAAACACAACACAGGCTGTGGAGCATTTAATAAATATTGTGTAATATATTTGTTTATATACAAGAATTAGTCTATGCCTATATCAATTAATAGAAAACACGAGCCATTTTCGGATGTGAGGTGTGCCAATCCACAAATGCCAGTAGCACTCCCCTCACAAACCGCCCTATCATAACAATGGTAGCCACTACTTTCAACTACCAATCCCCAATGTACCCACTCATCTTGATTACTTGTTCTTTGTTTGGGTGTATTTGAAGTTCTTTCTGGTTGGAGCAAACTCACCAAGCTTGCTGCCCACCATGTTCTCTGTAATCTCAAGGTGCACGTAGTCTTTTCCGTTATGTACCTGGAACTTTACGCCAACAAATTGTGGCAATATAGTACAGGATCTGGCATTCGTCCTTATAGGCGTACCAGACTTAAGCGCATTTGAAATGGGGAGTGGAACAACATGTGGTCCTGCAGAGGATGTCTGTTAGTACGAGCACTTATACCAGATATGACTATGTCTATCACGACCCAAATATATGTTTTATAATAAGGTCGGTGACAATTCACAACAGAAAAGAAAGCGAGAGACACTTTTGTCTTCAGTTTTGACTTACCCTTCCATGAAGATCTTTTGAGAAGCGGTATCGAGACTCTCATTGTGAATTGTAGAAAGTGGAATCAGAATTGGAAGTCCAGAGAAATGCAAGACAACAAGCTGGGATGCTTGCTATATAGGACACAAAAATATAATGGCTCGTGCCGAGAATAATAACCGAACGAAGATAGTCAATATCTTCTCTTGATGAACTCAGAATATATGTATAACCTAGCTTCAAATTTCCACTGTTACTTCGGAGTCCTAAGCTATTACTTCAGATAACTAGTGGTATGTCCATCGACCCGTTCGTGCTCGCTACTCGTTTCCTCCTCACCTCTTTTCATCCCCAAGGCGACTGTGAGCTTGTGAAAAGTTGGTAGATGAGGTAGTGAACTCACCAATAAAAAATTTGGATTGTATGCACAATGCCCTAGTGATTATGTATGGGCCAGGAGATAGAGATAGAGATGAAAAAAGACAAAGAGACAGTGGCTTTGAGGTTGAACTATATTACAACATATATATATGTATATTGATAGACTCAAGAGGTTGAGCGACTGCAGTTGTTGGTGACGTTTTGGTAGTATTTCAACCATTGGCAGAGAAAGGGCATGAAGACCAATGTTTGCAGCTAGATATGATCCATCTGCGTTGAGCAGTGGAGTGATAAATGGGGATGGTGAGGGCAACAGATCAAAGAGGAAAAGAGATACAACAGACACTGAAAGTGACAGTGACAGTGACAGTGACAGCGATAGTAAAGTAGATGGAAACACTTCAAATGATAGTGATAACGATAACGGCGGGGACAACAGTGATGATAGCAGTGATGATAGCAAGAGTGATAGCAGTTCTGATAACAGCAGCGAGAGCACTGACAGTGACAGCGAAACAGAAGATATTGCTGGTGATAGTGATATGCAGCTTGATGTTGAACATGGTAAGGCCAACCCCACTATTCCAGAAGCAGTCAGTGAGTCACCTGACTCTGATTCTTACCAGACAGACACTTCTGACTCTGATAACTCGGGTGTTGACGGACAGGCTTCCACTAATAGTGATGAAGACGAAGACATCGAACAGGACCAGCATTACATAAGTAAGCATTCTGCAATCTTCAAGCGGCTGAACAAATCTCTTCCAACAGGTGCCAAACCAGGCCCCATTTCAGACGAAAGTGAATCTGAACCAGATGAGGTGAATGAGTTGGCTCCATTACCACAGCCAGCGCTACCAAAGGATAAAAGACTATCATCCTTGTCTGCATTAAACAAGACCTTAGATTGGCTGGCAAAACCTGTGTACTTCAATGTAGGTGATGTGAAATCATTCTCAGATCTCAATCCAAAGCTTGACCCCCTCCTTGTGAAGAACCTGAGCAGGTATTTCGGTATATATGAGGCCTTCAGTGTACAGATCTCAGTGATTGAGATGCTATTGAGAGATCAGTTGAAGAATTCGTTCTCTCCAACATCACAAGGTGATGTACTTGTGAACTCTGCAACTGGTTCTGGTAAGACTTTAGCCTACTGTATTCCAGTCGTGCAGGCTCTTATGCATAGAACTGTGCCTGCTGTCAGAGCGGTCATATTAGTTCCGACCAAACCTCTGATAAGTCAAGTTTACAGGACGTTGCTTGATCTCACCAAAGAAATTGATCTCAATATTATGGTATTGAAGAGTGATGTCAGAGTATTGGAAGAGGCCAGAAGGCTAAGAGGAGATCCCTCTTACGGAAGGGATCTCGACGAAATGGAGGAGGATGTAAATGATCATAGCAGCCGTTCGAACACCCTCCAAGTACCAGATATCATTATCACAACTCCAGGAAGATTAGTGGAGCAATTGAACCTGGGTAATATTAACTTGCAGCAGCTGAGGTACTTGGTGGTTGATGAGGCAGATAGGCTATTGAACCAATCGTATCAGAACTGGTGTGATACCCTTGCGGAGCAAATTGAGAAACAGCAGTCATTCCGAAACGGCTCCACTGTAGCAAACATGTGGAATATCCGTTGTTCCAAGCTCATTTTCTCCGCTACACTCACCACGGACTCGGAAAAGCTGTCACATCTCAAGCTCTACAAGCCAAGACTCATAGTGATCAATAACTCAAAAACTCTCGTGAATGAGTTGTATCAATTACCTCCAAAGTTGGACGAATATGCACTCAAATTCCCCGAGGGTTTCAGCTTCTATAAGGCGTTGGTTCTTCTACGATTCTTGAATGAGTACAGCATTCACGAGTCTTCCCATCGTGGTTTGCAATTTAATACCAAGGGTCTCATTTTCACGAAATCTAATGAATCGGCTATTAGACTTACTCGGTTGATCAATATATTGCAAGATAACTTCAAGTCTTATGGCCTCACCAATGGCAAGGCATTGGTGGTAGAATCCATCAACTCCACACTTTCTAATCAGAACAGACAGAGGATATTGAAGAGGTTCATTAGTGGAGATGTGGATATGATTATATCCAGCGATCTGATGGCCCGTGGTATAAGTTTGCCAAACGCTGCATTTGTGCTGAACTATGATCTTCCAGTGTCTTCCAGAGAGTATATCCATAGAATCGGCCGTACTGCCAGAGCCGACAACTTTGGTGCGGGCGTAACACTTGCGTTTGGCAGCGGAGAGTGGAAGTGGTTCAAGAGGCTTGTTTACTCAGGAGGTGTGATCAATAGAAATGGCAAAGAGATCGGCCAGATTGAAGTGACAAGGAGCTCGGCGGCTGCCGGAGAGAAGCAAGAGGATGACGATGATGATGGAGAAGAGGATGAAGATGATGATGGAGAAGAGGATGAAGATGATGAAGATGATAGCGAGGCTGTCAGCAGAGCGAAACCTAAGCACAGCAAATCAAGGTCAAAGAGAGTAGAGTTCTTGGAGAGTAAATTTCAGCTCGATGTCTCCGATGAAGAGAAGCGGATATATGAGGAGTCTCTCAAGGCGCTTGAGAAGGAAGTTTTTTCTAAACCGACTTCCAGAGAGTAACCAATTACCATATTTTGGGTAAAGGGTATATATGTAGCATAATGGTTGTAGTGAACAAGACCTACAACCTAACTAATAGAATAGAACACGAATAGACTATCCGCATATAAATCATATATAAAGTAATGAACATATATTTAAATAAGAGGGCTATTCACAGTTTAGTAAACCGACAAACGCCTCTATCTTCATTTTGAAAAGATGTGGTTTATAACTTAAGTAATTCAAACAAACTGCCGTCATTCTATATGGTTTGTCTGAACATTAAATCTTGTGAGTGCAATGACAGATGCCTGGAACAACAACATGCATATCTGAATCATTTCTAAGAGATATTTATTTACACTGACCCTATACCTATCAGTGGCCAATTCCTCGCCAACTCCACCCTCGTCTACTATCAATCCATCTAACAGGCATCATCCTGGTGAGCAATGTAGTCAATGGCTTGCTGGACGGTGTGTATCTCATCAGCCTCATGGTCCGGTATCAGGACCGAAAACTCGTTCTCAATCTCCATGATAACCTCAACGGTGTCAAGGGAGTCAAGGCCAAGGTCCTTGGTGAAAGATGCAGTTGGGGAGAGCTTCTCTGGATGCTTGACGTTGTCGTAATCCTCTAGGAGTTCGAGTATTCTCTCTGTGATGAGCTCTTTCGTAAGACCGGCACCCGCAGAGTAGTGTCTGATGCTCTGAAGCACCTGACTGTTGGTCGAGGCAGAGACCACTGAGGTCTTGCCAATGGTTGATGTAGTGATGTTGGTTCTTGGCACGGCCAAGGTAGCTCTGGCGAGCCTCAACACCGACTGTCTGAACATGATATAATACGGGCTATGTGGGGTGGGGTGGGGAGATGACTTTTTTGGTAGAGCTATTCAAATCTCTCTAAAATTAAGCAAACTTGAGAGACCGTGAGTCTTTTAACAAAGTTTACCGTATATATCAGTGGAACTAACTGATGCAAAATATGTGCAGAAGGTAGTTTTCACTTGTCTGGAGGAGGATCCCGAAGTGAATACTGGACGACAGTATAGAAGCTAGTTGTTTGCAAACTGGTTATAAGACTCAATCGGAATCATATACTCTAACACTGTCTGGGAAATTTTGCTGTTATCTTGAATTGACCGAGACTTCTCCATGTCTCTCTCTGTCTCTCTCTTTCCCTTTCTTCTCACCAATCTGCTTACTTTCGTAGCCAATGGTTGGCCCGTCGATGGATTGGCAGGGCCAAGTGAGCCGGGTAAGATGTGGCAGACTTGTGGTGTCCATAGTAAAGTTCAGCAGAGAGGCCTCGAGCACATTGGGGTGGTGTGCCGATGAGGTGAAAAATCGCACACGGTGATAGATTGACAGAACGAGAGAACGATGGAGGCAGATACGTCTGTAGATAGAAATAGATGGATATAACTGTTATCCTATTAGAGCATAGATTTGAATTTATATCAAACATCTTTTCAGGAGTATTTTTTTATTTGAGATGCTCAAGTTCTTATTTAGAGGCATAGCTACTCCAGCTATGAGGGTGGCCGCTGGTGTGCCGATGAGGACATCCACCACCACCACCACCACCACTCGTGCACCCATCACCAGCATGCTCACAACTATTAGGCCACAGTTTGGGACTCAGATCGGATCACAGCTGCTCAAGTTGAACTTGTCACAACAGAGATACGCTACATTGAACCAGACCAAGCGTGGCTTGGGAAGGATAAAGAAACCAAAGAGAAAGAATGCCTCTCCAGATCTCGAGGGATGTCCTTTCAAGAAGGGTGTTGTGGTGAGAGTGATGATTCTCAAGCCTAAGAAGCCTAACTCTGCCCAGCGCAAGGCTGCTAGAGTGCGGTTGACCAACGGCAAGGTAATATCTGCTTATATTCCAGGTGAAGGCCACAACGCTCAGGAGCACAGTGTCGTTTACGTGAGGGGTGGCCGTTCGCAAGATCTTCCCGGTGTTAAGTACCATCTTGTCCGTGGAGCCATGGACTTGAGTGGTGTTGCTAATAGAACTACTTCGAGATCCAAGTATGGAACAAAGAAGCCAGCAAAGGCATGATCTTAGATGAAAGACAGACACATAACAAGAGATCATGAAGATAGAATGATCCTCATAGATAATCCATACACGAAACATGTATATATATATCCACAGATGAGGCCAAGTGTATGAGAGAATCTTTATGGATCATGTAATCAGGGGGGTGGGGGGTGACATAGTGAGGTGGAAGCAGAGTCTTCTCGCTCCATATTTATGAAGAATACATCATTTACAGTTATATTAATGATTCCCATTGGTAGTACCTACGTAGACTATGCAACACATACTCTTTGGCTACACTTGATTAAGAAGTAAATCCGATGAAGATGCGAATATTCAGCGGTCTATAATTATATACATATATATGTGTATATATAGTGCCCTCCCTGACTTTAAATAATGATCACACTTCTCATATTGTAATCGTACCGCCCCAGTTTTCCTGGGCCGCCCCGGTTCGGTCTGGCGCATATTGCGCACTGCCGCAGGTTGCGTGCCCCGTTGTGAGACGTCCTCCCCCCTTCTCCCCCTACCACCTTATATGCTATCGCATTAGCCCCTTCGTGTACAGCCAGTTTGGTGGGGATGGAGGGGTCTACCGTACTCAGCCGAGTGGGCAGCAGCATACAAGCAAGTGATGATTAAATGGATAATCATCAAAACCGGTACAAAATTAGTCAATTCGTCAATCCATCAGTATATACAAAGACAATTGTATATACAGCTCGAGCAAAATAACCACAAAATGCTACAATTGGAGCCTGAGAACTTGCTCGTTAAGGATGCATTTACATCTGCATTTGCGGAAGACTACACACCAACCTCGCTTGATCGTATCGTGACCGATTTCGATTTCACAACGTACCACATCTCTACGCCAGAGGTCAAGACAACAATTTGGCTATCGATCAATATTAAGTGCTGGTCTGACTTGGTCAAGTACGGTGTGTTGCCATTGGTGCAGGAGAAATATGCCCAATTTGATGTGAAGAGCGGTGCTGAGGCTGAGCCGGGCTGGGATCTCACCATATCTGTTGATCTTACACAGGTGCACTTTGAAAATGACGAAGCCAGAAACGACACTATAGAAATTCTCTCCCTATTGAAGAGAACTTGTTTTGCTGCTCCATTCCTCAAGGCATTCAAGCGCTATGACGAGCTTGCCGTGCAGCAGCCACCTGATCCCAATAACCTCTACGGTGAGGATTCCAATATGAGCATCAATGCCAACGAGGAGGTGCTTCAGATCAACTACCGTGATGTTGAGTCAATGTATATCAAGCCATCCAATGACAGAGTTACTGTGATTTTCTCTACGATCTTCAAAGACGAGACCGACAAAATTCTCAGCAAAGTGTTCCTGCAGGAGTTCAGCGACGCCAGAAAGCGTTCTATCCAGACTGCCCCTCAAGTTATCAATAGCCACAAGGAGCCGCCACTTGAGATCAGGCACCTTGTTGCTGACCCATTCAGCAACCCGGATGCAGAGGATATGTCTTACATCACCTTTGTGCTTTTCCCAAGGCATCTAGCCACCGCCGATAGCAGGTGGAATACTATAACACACATTGAGTTGTTCAGATCCTACTTCCATTATCACATCAAAATTGTAAAGTGTTACTTGCACCAGAGGATGAGATTCAGAGTCAGTGGCTTCATGAAGGTGTTGAACAGAGCCAGGAGAGACCAGGATGAGGAAACAAAAGAAAGGAAAACTGCTAGTGGAAGGAGGTTTGAGGTTGGGGCCTGAAGGGCTGGTATTGGTCTATAGGTCTGGGCTGCTTTAGTTATCAAGTTTCATTAGTTATCTTTAGATAGAAGCTCTGCTCGGGTGATGCTTGGGTGATATTTGGCTGGTACTCGGGAAGTGTTCACTGCACTGAGCCATGTTACAAAATATCAACTATCCGAATTATTTGTTTTCGCGCATTGTTCTTACCTGTAGCAGTAGATACATCGCAGAATAGTCACTATTTCCGTATAGAGGTCGTGTATGAATGCGCTATAATGAGGACAATCAGCTTAAAGCACAGATGGTACGGCATCGTGGCATCCTCACCACCCCCCGCCCCCACCTATCTGACAACCCACATGCACAACACCCAATAAGTGCCATAGTCGCTAATAAGTCTTTATTATTTTAGAATCAATAAGCTGATTATAATCAAAAGATGAAAAAAGCAAATTAGTTAACTGCTTAACTAACTCCCGGCTTATCACCAAGTAGTGCATCGCTCAACAAGTTACCAGATCCCCCAATATACATAGTAGTGTGTTAACCACCCCCACTCAAGGCGTGGATTTTCACTCGACGAAACCAGCCATAGTCAGTGGGCGTCAGTGGAGTGGATGGACGAAAGACGGGCGTTGTGTGTTAATGGGTGAGCGTGAATGTCGGTGGAGAGTGAGTATGGATGCCCTTGGTCAGTGAATGAATAGTTGAACAATACGGAAAGCGGGTGAAGTGATATTGGATTATTCGTTCTTTTATAATAATCGAAAAAGTCACTATATTTCAATCCCTTTTATTTTCATAATAGAATTGTAAAGGAAGGAATTAAGCACTTCTATCGGAGAAGGAGTTATCAACGTCAGTTAGTCGCACCTTTCATCTTTACAGAAGCATGTCCTTTTTCGGATTTGACCCTAGCGGTCAGCCCGGGGCCGGAGAAGCGAAGGATATTGAAACATATGATTTCGAAGACACTTATGATGGACTTGGTGAGGGCTTCAACGAAGATGATGCTCTTAACGACGAGACCTTTGGTGACGCTTATGTTGGAAAGGATTACAACTTTGCCGGTGTAGGCTCTACAGCTGCTCCTGCTGCTCCTGTTCCTCAGGGACACTCAGCCCAACAGCACCAGCAGTACATTCCTGCTCCTCCAAGAGATATGACACTCAGTTATGCCCAAGCTGCTCAACAATCAGTGGATGATGTGTTGAAGCCTATGGCTTCTCTCTGGGACTCTTCTGCTACCCAGCCTGCAGATGCCACTGGTGCTGCTCCAGCTCCTGCAAAGAAAATCCTTTCTTTGGAAGAAATTGAGGCCCAGTTGATGGCTGGTGGTGCCGGTAACGACCTCCAGCAGCAGCACCAACAGTTCCCCCCACAGCAATTCTACCCCCCTGGTGGTTCTGCTGGTTTCCCTCCTTACATGATTCCTCCAGGACTGACTCCACAGCAGTTCCAGCAGTTCCAGCAGCAGTTCCAGTCTGCCTTGGCTCACCAACAGCAGTATCCACCTTCTTTCGCACCTCCACCTTTCCTGCCTCAGCAACAGTATGGTCCTCCTCAAGGTTACTGGCCACAGCAGCCCCCTGTGGATGTCCAAGGCAATTTCCAACAGCCGCCACCATTTCCCCAGCAACCCCAGCAACCAGCAGTGCCACAACAGCAGCAGCCACCTGTACAGCAACAGCCACCTGTACAGCAACAGCTACCTGTACAGCAACAGCTACCTGTACAGCAGCAGCAACAACAACAGCAACAGCCACCTCAGGCCGTACAGAAAACACAGCAACAACAGCCTGCTTCTGGACTCTCTGATTTCCCTATTCTTGGTACTCAGGGCCAGTCCCAAGCACCCCAGGCTGATGTAGCCTCTTCTAAGGAGGCTGTTTCTCCAGTTCAACAACAACCACAGCAGCAGCAGCCTCACCATCTACCTTTGGGACCTTCTGCCACTCATGGTATGCATCGTAATGTCCCACATCCAGATCTTACCCCTGAGGAGCGTGAGCGTCTTATCAAGAGATCTGGCAAGGTTGCACGTATCACCCGTTACTCGGGATTCATGAACCCCAAGGATAAGGACTTTGTTACA
This sequence comes from Kuraishia hungarica, assembly GCA_030567555.1. Classification (NCBI taxonomy): domain Eukaryota; kingdom Fungi; phylum Ascomycota; class Pichiomycetes; order Pichiales; family Pichiaceae; genus Kuraishia; species Kuraishia hungarica. Next base: position 1,353,023 of record JAJLSL010000001.1, read on the forward strand.
AGATTCCAGCTCTCGCAGATTGTCACTGAGGATCCATATAATGAAGACTTCTACTACCAGGTGCACAAGGTGCTGAACGGTGCCGCTGGCGCTGGTGGTATTTCTTCCATTGCTCAGAAGTATTTGGAGCAGTCTGGTCACAGATTAGGTGGAAGAAACAAGCGTGCTGATATTGCCCTACAGAGAATGCAGCAGCAGGTGTCAAGAGCTGTTACGGTTGCAAAGGAGAGAGGTGCAAAGACCGGAATTCTCACCAGAGAAGGTGCCCTTGGTAAAGTCAGTTTTGGAACAGGCAAGACTCCTAGAAAACAGCTTATTATCAAGAAGAGCGAGGAGGAGGAGGGTGGTGCTGAAGGCTCTGAGGAAGGTGCTGCCGATGAGGCTGCAGTTGTTCAGAAGAAGTTCACCACTCCATCTGCTCCAGTGAAACTCTCCAAGAAGAGCACTCTGCATCTAATTGAAAATATCTACTCCGTTGTTTTGAAGTTGGAGTCTTTGGAAAGAGAGAACCAACCTATTGATCATCAGCTTCTCTACGATTCACTTCATGTAGAGAACACCGGCGATGATTCTGGTGCTCATTCCGGAGTAAGCCCATTTGTGGCCACTCTTGCTTACGACAAGGGTATGAAAGGTTTCCCACGTTTGTGGCATTTCCTTGCAGAAGACAAGAAACAGAGTGTTATCTTGGGTGTTTTAGGCCACCTTCAGGAACTTGATGTTGTGCTGCGTGGATCGTACAAGAACTACGAGACGGAAGATCACGCTGTTCCAGCCGATGTTTCCAAGAAGATTGACCTCTTTCAGTTGACTGTGTTGAAGACCCTCGTTGTGTTCCTTTCAGAAGCTAAGTTCCATGAAGTGCTTAATGGTCTCATCACCATCCTTAACCACAGCAATGCTCTCTTCCTTTGCACCACCAAGATCGGTCTGTCCTTGATTACTGTTCTTATTTCCCGTATTGAGCTCATCAAGCAGGAGCAGCCAGGTGCTTTCAGCGAAGAGGATTTGGCAGCCGCAAGCGCTGCCTACGACAAGCTTTTCCAGGACCTTGAAGGTAGGCTTCCAACCATTTTCCCACCTGTATTCTCGAATGCTGAGGGTGTCCCAGTTGTTGCTTCAGCTGCAGGTGAGGATGACTCTTATATTTGGCAGTTCTTTGCTTCGTTGGCCCTGGCTGGTAAGCTGAACCACCAGCGTATTATTGTGGACGAAATCAGAGATGAGATTTTTGGAACAATGAAGAAGGCAAAGGCTCTCAAGGAGCAGATACCACCGGATGAGATCAAGGCTGCTAAACACCTTGGAAATCTTAACTTATTTTTGAATGTTATGGGTCTAAAGGCGACGGAGACTGACATCACAGAGCTCAAGTAGTTTTGTGGTGAGAGAGGGTCTGCCAGTAGTATACATTTTTTGTAAGCTACATGTGTTCATTGTATGTGTACTGAGCTTATGTACTGTGTACATAGGCTGATAAGTCATAATTGTCATTTTATTTGGTCAAGCCTGTGTTTTTTTTGATCTAGTTACCATTTGTAAAAATTCATAATAAGAAGTTTTTTTCTTTGAGTTGATACTCTATATTATCTATATTATAAACCATTACGTGGACTGCATAGAGTGCGAGCACTATTGAGTACGAGCACTCTGTAGAAGATCTGCAAGGAAAATGATCTGGATGGGGACATTCAGTCTTAGTGAATGCTATGCAGGAAGAGAGAGAGAGAGAGAGAGAGAGAGAGAGAGAGAGAGAGGTAGTCAATTGCGCAAGCGGTTGGGTCGTATCCGTATGTATACATATTTGATACTACTGATGTAACCACGCGTCACAAGCTTTTATTTCACCTCCATTTTGCATGAATTGTTCGTTCTCGTTCCCAAGTACAGGTCGTTTCTTCTGAGGAAGTAAGTGGTCAGGTACCTCGCATCAAAGGTTATTATCGGGTGCACGGAGTCGTCCTCCTCCTTCTCCTCCTCCTCTTCCTCCTACTCCTTCTGGTAACATGCGGCCCTCTCCAACCCTGTTAGTGTGCTATTTAGAACTCCGGATCATTTGCCGCCACCAACGTACCGTACGCAGTTTACAGATGGGGGGGCTTATCTCATTTTGCGAAGCGATCGAAGCTAACTTGGATATTATAGTTTCAAAAGGTGCGTACAGAACACGCCTTCGTGCAGAACACACGCAGCAAGACTGGCTAGAACCAAGTCTAAAAGCGTTCATTCCCCTGCCTTCGCATCCCCTGTGTACTGGCTGCTGTTTCGAATTTGACGCTTAGTTCACCTTCCGACCAGTAAGTGAAGAGGATGTTTGGCGCATATGAGCTCTCGTCATTACGGTGCATTAACGAAAGGAAGCCAACACTTGGTGGTTATTGTCCAACACGTATGGATTGGGAGGGGGAAATATGCAGGTAGGAAGCCGTTGCTGCGCACTAAAGTGATATCATTTGCATGCATGTATGCCCTCTCCTGCTGCTTACAGAGCAAGCAGATATGCGTGGTGGGGTGGGGATGGGGAGAGAGAGAGAGAGAGACGCGCAATCTTAAATCGGGGCAGATGGGAGAGATGGGAGAGATGGGAGAGAAGCAGGTGAGAACAAAAAGATGTCTAAAATAGCTACCAACTGCAATTTTGTTTTGTTGTTGTTGTATCGTAGTTATATATTCGTAGGCTGATCCACAAGATTCGGGCTAGCAAGAGGTTGGCGGATTGAAAAAAGCTTCCTGCGCAGATATTTAAGGTTTGCGACTAGCTAGCATTACGTGGAGAAAGGGAATTGAGTAGTGGTGCTGGCCAGCGTTCTGCTCACGAGACCTTAAAAAGGAACACAATTTGATTCCTGGTTATATATCCAGATGGGTCTCTATATAGGCTTGGGATCTTTGTATACAAGAGGGTGATTTAATGCGAGATGCCTCCTGGTTCTCGTTCAATATTGTAAGTTAACCTTTTTTTTGCCGTTTCCAAGGTGCAGATCATAAATACCTCTCAGGTTGACCAGCTTCAAATTTCATGAAAACCTGACACTCCATTCAGGAATGGGATGCTTCTATAACGTCTACTCCAATTGAGTACATGATACTAATGTGATCCGACTCTTTGAATAGCTGCTACGGAACTCTAGTCAATAAGAAGATCTTATGCAGTGTAATGAGTAAAGATGAGGCAGCCAATGTTCTGGTGTTCGCTCCAGCTGTCTTACAGGGATACAAGAGATGCAAGGTAACTGGCGTACAGTATCCTGCGGTTATACGGAACGAAGGCAGTGAAGTCGTTGGGGTTTTGATAAGCGGCCTGGATGATAGAGATGTCAACTTTCTCGACTGGTTTGAGGGCGGAGAGTACGAACGTCGGTCAGTTGTAGTTGAGCTCAAAGGCTCTCCTCCTGAAAAGGTACAGACAGAGGTATACTACTGGATGGCGTCACATGATCGTCTAGAGGATGCAGAATGGGATGCATCGTGGTTAGCGGATGAAGTTCTGGTGAACAGATGGCTCGAGCTAGAAATAGAAGGGCTTAAAGAAAGCGATCCGAGAGACCCAAATTGACATAACATGAAAGAACTTTTATTTAACCCATGAGAAATATGATGATAATACAAATATGCAAAGAAATGTGGAAACTATAAAACAGAGCTTGGGTATATATGCAGATATGAGAGGTGAAAGGGATCCAGTAATGCCATGCAAGCAACAATGATGGACGAAGGCTAAATCAGCACTGTTAGGGGTCAGCACTGTTAGGGGGAGCTGATAAATCAATGTGACGTTAATGTGCTGATCTATGCCTTAGATTCCACTGCAGTGATCTCAGTCTCGAGGATGTTCTCAGAAGTGGCCTTCTCTTCGTCCTCTTGGAAAGATGTGGAAGAAGCAGATGATGGAATACCGGACACGCCCTTCTCAAGATCTGGGCCGTTGATGGCGTCAGTTCTGGTGGCTTCAGGGTCTAGAGTGTCTGCCTCAACCTCTGCCTGCTCCTCCTTCTCAGCATTGCCGAACCATCTGAAACGGCCGAGCCAAATGAGGTGGCTGATAACGATTCCAATCTCGAGGGAAGCACAAATCGAGTATAGAACACAGCCCATGATATCAACATCCTTGGAAACAGCAAGGGAAGCCAGTGAGAAAAGAGCACCCCCCATGTCCATGGCAAGGAAGCCAAAGTTGATTCCAATGATACGTCCCTGTCTCTTGTAAGCCTCAAAGTATGGAGGAAGAAGACCAATTGCCAACAGAATAGAGGCCAGGATTCCAAAAATCAAAGGTGGCCAAGTCACACCCTTCTCCAAGTATAGTCTTCTGAGTGGGATGATGAAACCAATTTCGCAAGCAGCAGATACCAACAGAAACAATCCCATCATCATGAACACCGTCTTCTTTGGTTTAGCAATGGGTGGGTAGTAGAGACACTGTCCCCATGTGATTAAACAGAGAATAGTAAAACATTGTGGTTGGATCTGGACTGGGATACTAGCATCGATAGATACAAAATAGATCGAGAACGGTACACCACAAGCTGTCCACAGGAAGAGCATTATCGAAGGGAGACCTTCACAGTTCTTGTGTCTATAGTTGTGGATGATCTGGGGGACCATCTGGACACACCACAGGATGGTACCAATAGTACCAAGAACATTGGAGGCGACAGAGACCATTTTTATTAGTGATTGACTCGTTAGCTGTGCTTTTAACGATTATATGTATGGTATGTATACAACGTGTCTATATCTTCTGGACAGGTGTTGCACGTGTATGTTGAAGGAGCACTAAGTGTGGAGTGGCTGGCAACGAATGTGTAGAGGGATCAGTGTAAACCTCACCTAATATAAAACTTGAAATGCTTAAAAACTGTTATAGGAGTAAGGGCTCTCAGATCTACAAAACGGGATTTTCCTGTCTTTTAAATAGCTACGTGAGTTTTTTTTTTGTCATTTTATTCTGGGATTGTGGTATTGTCCGTCACGCTTTAGCGAAAGAGGCAAGGAAAGTTTCAAGCCGCACAGGTTGCGTCTCTTCGAGGGGTCCTTAACTATGGCCATTAGTGAAAAATTTTGTGCTTGAGACGCACGTTTATTTCGTGCGGCTTGTCCTAGTCCATATAGGGAAGCTGGTTCCTCTCTCTACAATTCCGTCTGACAAATCTTTAGTAGCAATCAAGGGACTGACATTAAAATAAAAGGAAATGAATAATGAATAATAACGCTGGGTTACCATTTGGGAACAATCACATTGCAAATCCTTTAATCACGCTTAGGATTGTAACATTATGGACTGACTTTCCATCATGCCTTTACCCCAGTGTATGAGCAAGAGTGCGCATCTGGTGGCTCAGAGGCTATTGACGCAGAGGAGCATTAGTGTGGTTCTAGTGCTTCACTAACGGTTTGCGCCGGTTTCGCTCCATGAGGCAACACAGTGCATTCTCAAAGAGGAAACTCGAAGACACACTATGAGATGGCCAGTTCTCACACAATATCGCGGAATATTTCACTCATAGATGCATCTGAGGTATACCACCGAAAAGAAAAGGCAGGTTAAAGGATTCACCTTACAGTTGAAAGACGAAGTGATCTGGTCTGTCTTTCCCAAATCAACCGATTCTATTAATGGTACATCTCAGACGTTCTATGCCGGGGCAACGTCTTCTGCGCTGGGGCGGTAGTGCTGTACAGAGACGTATGAAGAGTGTGGAGAAGACAGAGCGGAAACCAAACCGGATTGGGAGCCTAGCCAGTGAGAGGAGAAATTAAGAACAGTTAGATAGCTGGAATTTACCTCACAGTGGGAAAATATGCAAAAATAAACAGACCAGCAGTGAATGATTTTCTTCTAACTTTTTTTTTCTCTTTTCTGTTTATTTCATTGCTACTCATAGAATAGCAAATCCTCTTTCCTGAATTCTTGAGCATTCTTCAGAAAGCATTTGTCTTTATATAAGTACACGAAACCTTTCCCTATTTTCAAGAGTGCTACTCTAATAACGAAGTAGAGCAAAATAAATAAATCAAAAACACCCAGATAGTGCAGAACTTTATTCCGAACACTAAATAAATGTTCTGGGTACTTAAAGTTTATCATTAACTTTTCAGATGGATATTTTTGTATTGTATCCTGATTTTCGGCCTCCTGCCCCGCGCAGTTAACCATCTGCGGAACGTTACTGCATTAGGTAGTATATGCGAAATACGGGGCAATATACGGGGCAACGTGTCGATGGGGAGGGAAGGGTTCATTCTGCCATTCCTAAACACATGTCAGCAGAGAAGTAAACTAACCATTGCGTGATATATATATACGGTATAGTAACACCTTGGTTAGCCAGATTTCTTGAGACTTTTGGTTTACGGAAAGTACAACTAAATAATTCCACAATGACTACAACATACACACTCGCACAGATCGAGGAGCATGAAGCATCTGCCGTGCTCAACAAGTTTGACTTCGAAGATGCATGGGAACTCGGAACCATTGCGAGAGATCTGGCACTCAAAACAGCAAGAGGTGTTGCCATCGATATCACCACCACTTCCGGCCAATTGCTATTCCATGCCGTTGTCGGGAAGGGCGCTACCGCAGATCAGGATGGCTGGATCGAGAGAAAGAGAAGATCAGTGATAAGGTTCCAGCTCTCCAGTTTCGCAGTTGGGGCTCTTCTCAGGGAGAAGAATGCCACAATTGAGAGCAGGTACTTCTTGTCTGAAAAAGACTATGCAACTCATGGCGGTGCTTTCCCAGTTAGAGTATCTTCTGTCCAGGGTGTTGTTGCGGTCCTCACCATTTCTGGTTTACAGCAGCACGAAGACCACTTGCTGGCCCTAGAAGCTCTCAAGATCCTGCAGGGCAAGCAGTAGAATCAGTGCAGGGGTTGCAGGACATCTTCAACTATATGGAGGGAGAATGAATATGTGTATGGGAATAAAACAATAGATATTGAAAACGATGTAAACATTTAAGTGAACGTAATACTTAGTAATAGGTCTCTAAATCGTCAATTGCCTGGCTGGGTACTCTTGAACCAGAGTGTATAATTATTAGAGGATTACCAGTATCTATTACTGCGGCCAGGTTAGAGGCAATTATATATATATATCCTGTATTGATAATACCAATTAGTTCAGTAAACCCCATTCAAAAAACAAAGCACCTACCAGAGGACGTATCTACCAACAGCCCATATGAAAAAACTAACAACCAATGCACAAAAACCAAGCACCCAAGAAAAACACAAATGAGACCAATATCGATAAAATTGTCAGGGCCAAAAAAAACATTAAATGATGATCCACCCTTTGGCAGTTAGACGCTTCACCTTTACCATCTCTAACCTATATCAACAATTCACCTCCTAAATTATACGTCCCTTAGTGTCTGCATAGACGGACGCTTAGAAGCTGGCTGTGTTGGCCGCCTCTTGCTGTCAGCATCACCAGGAATGCCTCTTTCAGTTCTTTCCCTTGGCTCGTCTGTTACAAAGGATGCTGGCCAGTTGGCCTGTAGATCTTGTCCTTTATCGTGTGAGTTTAAGAATAACGTCAACACAGATAGAAACAAGGTCACTATAACCAGGACGAAAAAGGGTATTTTGGGGTTTACATCAATGGAGCGGGAATATAAGGCTAGGAATCCAGCAGGAGCGATCACAGAAACGATGCTTTTGACCAGTCCAATAGCACCAAACATCTCACCGGTTCTGTCAGCTGGACCGTGCTTTGCAATAGCAGACTGGATGGTAGGGGTAGCCAAAGCGGTGAGGGCCGAGAAGAGCGCAGAGAAGATATACACGGGAGATGAGTTTGCAGCTGTCAGTGTGAAGACATTGAGAAGCTCAAATCCTACACTGAAGAAGATTACAAAGCGGTCAATATTGTCTACATGGCTTGTGCTCAACACGAACCTGCTTTTGAGATGATGAAGGAAGAAAGGGGAAAACACAAGAAGGACAAACGTCTTCGATGTCATGCTGATTGCGATATAGTAACCCATCTCCACAGATGTCCACTGGAACTTGTAGACAGCGTATAGGAACAACACGTTGGCAAAACCAGCAGAGATGGAGAGGAACAACATATCAGCGAGAACCAACACCACGACATTGATCCTGGGACGAAGGTTGATGGAACCATTGGCCGCTCTTTTTGAGACCCATAGCATCTTCAGAGGCGAGAAGAGATTCACCGCACTCGCAACCTTATCCTTGTAGTAATCATATGCAGTGTTGATAGATGAATTCCTTCTTTCCCTTGATGAAATAGACAAACTTCTCGACTTTTGTCTTGCGTTGACAGATCTGGACTCTGGAAGAATAAAGAGAGTCACCACAAGCGCAACACAAGACAAAAAAGATGACACATACATCGTGTTTATGGGAGAGTCGGTGAACTTGACAATTATAGAGCCCATCAACGGCCCAATAGCCATTCCAGAGAACAGAGATGCCATAATGACACCCAGAGAATAAATTCTCATATGTGGCTCAACCACATCTGAAATATAACTGTTGCAGAGGGCCATAAGACCCATAACTCCACCACCAAAACTCTCAAAACAAGTTATTATGATAAAGAGGGCAGGAGAGTATGGTACCGTTGGCAAGAGAAGTAAATTGAAAGCAACCTTAGAGAAAAATATACAAGCGAGGGAGAAAAACAACACAATTCTCCTGCCATGTCTATCTGAAAGTTCACCCAATTTTCCACACACCAAAGTTCCAATTATTCCACTGGCCAATGTCGTTGCAACCTGGAGTTCTGAGATAGCCTTTTGAATCTCTGAGGGAGGACACCGGCCTAAAATAGAGGTGGGGCCCTGGTTCAGCCCCGAATCTGACTCTGCAGGATGTGCCTTGATCCACATGTCTCTACAGATAGATTCCATTGTAAGTTGCAATTGACTAGTAACTGATACTCCAACCGATAGAGCCATGATGAAAACGAGCGAAGCCAGCATATAGACACTGGGTCTCTTGTACCAAACTGTAATCCGATGGTTGAGCCTTTCCTGCCTCAACCATTTGATATCTTCATTCTCATCATCCTGGTCATTATCTGAAAACACACTCTCGTAGGCATCTATAGCTGCTGTCTCGAGAATGGTGTCTGGATCAGGACTCACAGCTCTTCCTATGTCAAATGAAGGTTGTGCTGAATCACCCAGAAGCAAGGTGGTCTCATCGGTACTATGATGACGTTTGGGGGAGGCATCAGTGGATGGGCTCACCATTGTAGTATAAAATTCTTTTCCAACTGAGACTTGGTGAGGAAATGTGAGTTGTGAGATAAAAAGCCACACAACAGAGCTAAGTTCTTGTAACGATTTCACTTGTACAACGAATGATTTGATGTTGTTGCTATGCACCTTGGGTGGTGATTGATTATACAGCAATCAAGTCTGGGCGGAGCACACACAGCAAAGGCAAGTGGAAATTGAGAACTCCTCAACAGCACCGGCACCGACGAATACCTCCTTCGCCTTTAAGTACCTAGGAGGAAAGGTCAAGCAGAAAAAAACACAACCAAGCTATCAAAGGAAAGCAACAACAGGTTCTGCTTGAGTTGAAATCACCGCAAACAAAGAAAAATTAGGGATACCCACCCCAGTATTAGCAATTCGCTTACAATGGTTATCTCCCCAACAGCCAATGCACGGCACAAGCAGGCTATCGCTTGCATATAGAGAGATAATAAGTATTTGTCCTGACTGACACAGGGAGCCGTGCGTACGGGTCGGGCGAATATACTATCCGGGCACGAGCCGGATGCGCAATCTTAGCTCCGCAACGGCCGAATTGGGTGGCAAGTTGATGCCTGGGATGGGATGGGGTGGGATGGCCCTGAGTTTGGCTCTGTACGCTTATGCGGCGTCAGCTGGAACACGACGAAATTTACTTGATGCGGCATTCTGTCAACATAGAGGAAGCCTAAGTGTATGCATGTACAGAACCCCGAACCAGAAGAGTCCACAACATCAGCTGGTGCAAGTAGCGTGAGGGCAGGGTGGAAGTGTGTGTGTGTGTGTGTGTGTGTGAGTCTGGAGGTTGTGTGTTCTGGAACTTGGAAATAGCGCTCACATCTAGTAGCGCAGTCGGGCAGTTGCTCTGTAGTGCCAGCCCTCATAATGAATGGGAGAGAGCGAATAAGAGAGATGCTACAACACCAGCTCAGCGCTGCTGGTGGGCCCAGCTCTCTAAATTAGTGGTGGCACGATAGAAAGGTGTAAGTGCACTACACAAACTTCTAATGACCAGTTCGTACGCCCATCTTCTTTCTAGCTGGTGCAGTTTAGTAAGAGTGATTGATCATTGTGTGAGAGGGCCGGGGAGAAGAGGGCCTGTGAGGCCTGTGAGAAGAAGGCCTTTGAGGGAGCCCAATTGAGTGAGTGCACTACAATTGGAGACGCGTATGTTTCGTGTTTGAATTCCATTCAGAGACACAGAGCTATACAATGTGGGTACAGGCAATTGATTGATTGTACGCTGTCAACTGGAGCAAGAGAGTATTGAGAAGGGTTGCCCAAAAAGAAAGGAAGCGTAATCACAGCATTAACAATACATCTAGAAGAAGTGATTAAAAGTGAATGAAAGTGATTGATTATTCTCTTTCATTTGATCTATAGTTGACTCCCGCGATATATTGTTTGCTATTGCTACGATCAGTAAAGACCACCATACAAAATATACAAATATTGGCTAAGGGTTTCATCTATTTAAATATTTCTCACCATGGTTACGATAATTGGTAACTCAGCGGCAGTGAGTATATCCGACATTCTCTATACTTTGTATCAACGTTGATTCTCAACGATTTACTAACCAATTCCCATTGCTCCAGTTGAGAAAGAAGAAGAACCTCAAAAAGTCCATCAATTTCACCGTTATAGTGGTGGGACAGTCGGGTACAGGTAGATCCACTTTCATCAACTCGTTATGTGACCAATCCATCGTAGAAACCTCATCTTCGGTTGTGGTTCCTGACATTGCGGACCAACCGGTGAGAGATGTACAACTGCGCAAGTCCACGGTGGAGCTGGAGGACAACGAAGGAGTAAAGATCTCTCTCAACCTTATAGATACACCAGGATTCGGTGATTCCATCGACAATGAGTTGAATTTCTCTATTGTTTCAGACTATTTGAAACATCAGTTTGATGAAATTCTGATCGAGGAGTCAAAACTTAAGAGAAACCCAAGATTCCGCGATAGCAGAGTACACTGCTGCTTGTATTTCCTCATTCCAACAGGTCACGGCTTGAGAGAGATGGACATTGAAATGATGAAAATGTTGGGATCACTTGTTAATGTTATCCCTGTGATCAGCAAGGCTGATTCTCTTACTGTAGAAGAGCTCAAGCTCAACAAGAGATTGATAATGGAGGATATCGAGTACTACAAGATCCCAATATACGACTTCAACGATGAGTTCTTTGACACAGCCAATGATGAGGATTCTCAGGAACTTAACAAGTACTTGCAGAAGAACCTCCCATTTGCTGTAATGGGCTCAGATGATGTTGTTGTGGACCCTGCTACCCAAGAGCGCAGGCGGGTTAGAAAGTATCCTTGGGGTGCTGTTGACATCGAGGACAACGAGATTAGCGATTTCCAAACTTTGAAGAACATGCTGCTTGTGAGTCACCTCAGTGACCTCAAGGACTATACTCATGAGGTACTCTATGAGGGTTACAGAACGCAGGCTCTGGGAGCAGATTTGGGCAGAGATAATGGCTTGACTCCTGGCTCTCAATACGAGTCTCAGTTTGAGAATTTCAAGAGCTCTGGGGAGCCAGCTGGTAGATCTTCTTCAGTGGCTGGCAATGGAGACAGCAATGGCCATCAAAATGGTAATGCCAATGATCACGAAGCATACCTTGCAAAGGAAGAGCAAATAAGGTTAGAGGAGGAGCGTGTCAAGGCGTTTGAGTCCCGTGTGCAAAGAGATTTGATGGCCAAGAGAGAGGAGTTAGAGGCCAGAGAGAGAGAGCTTGCTGAGATTGAAAGAAGATTGGCACAAGATGGCCTGCTTGAAGAAACTGGTGTTGTTTAAGATTGATTTTGTTTTTGGCTTTTTCCATTATATAGTGTGGAATATTTTATATGAAGGGTATATAACCAAGTATTTCACGATGACAGTCGGATGTAGGTTGCGTTGCTGTCCCCGCCAGCTGACGCGATGCTTTTTTTTTTATATGTCTCTACGATTGAAACAATATGGAAGAGCATGTAGTGATCGAAAGCTAGAATTTGCGATTATTGAAAAGTATCTTATCTTTACTCATGGCTGGGTAGTGGCTGGCTACCCAGTAGGATCAATGAATAGTCTCAGGCCCTCCTCTGTCTCCTCTGTAGTCCATGAAACCCCACACTTATACCATGCCTTACCCGGACCAACTACAGAGCTCGTGCGGGTTGGCCCTGGGCCGCCCTTTCTCTTCGTGAGACGATGAGCTGCGACTGAATTTTTGCGTGCGAATTTTCAACCCATATAAAATATCAGGACACTGAATGATATTCTGCTGGTTGTCTTGCACTTATTTCGGCATGGTGGAAACCATCGTAGGCCAGCGAATGTGTTTTGTATTCGTCAGGCCTAACATAACTGTTTTAAGAGGTATGTTTTCTTCCCCATTGTCTTTTTTAAAGTGCTTGATACACGGTTTCCATCTATTGGGAGCAGGCAACAAACAGATCAATCGGCATGGCATAATTGAGAAGGCATATTTTTATGATGAGCCTTTTAGATAGGGACAACTGATTGTATATGAAGAATTGTTGTTCAAGATAGTAGAAATATCTGATACCAATATGCTACTCTCTCAATTTTGCCACAAAAGATGCCGTGATATGAACTCTGCTGATATTGTAGAGGTGTATTCTATCATTCGTCTATATGAGGTTATATACTAACTAACCGGATCATTTTAGGTCAAGAAGGTGAGTAACTGTCTTGAATAGCCGTTTCATCCAATTGTTTTTTTTTTTTTTTTTTTTTTTTTTTTACTTACGATCAAGTTTCTTTCATTGTACCTTTTTGATTTTTTTTGTTTATATAGAAATGCTTGATTAATCACCAAGTGTGCAATATAGTTACGTCTTCACCAGCTATAAATATTCCACATCGATAGTGGTTGTAAGCTTGTAGATTTCAATGCTGCATAGTAAGCTCTACCTATACGGAACGGTATAAGGGCTCGGCTTGGCTCCGCAACGGCCCTGTACTGAGATAAGAGCACAATGGACATCTAACAGTCATCTACATATAAATGAGGAAATCCACATCCGCAAACAATTCCGAAGCATCACTAGCCCTTTACATTCTATCGGCTGGCCAAATCACATCTTGTAAAATGCCTTCACCTGTTAAGATCCAGGCCTTGGAACCCGTAAGCATCCACCTCACCCTCGGAGATGGGCATCGGGGCAAGTCCATGCTACGCCAATAGGTGCTGTGATGTTACTAGCACTCCATACTGTTGATCCACCGGTCGAATATGCACGGGGAGCACGGGGAACGGGGCGAGGGACGGAGGCAAAGAGGCAAGGAGGCAAGGAGGGAGGCACTTAATTATTAGAGACAGGAGAATGTAGTCAGGAGAATGTAGTCATTGGCGAAATCATAAATCTCCCGCAATATTTCCGGCTGTTTCCATAAATGGAATATAGAATATAGTCGAGAGATATAGTCCCTCATTAGATAGATAGATAGATGGATACGCCCCCTATTCTAAGAATCACCGTCCTTCTGCTTTCCGTTCCTATTCCTGTTGTCCTCCACATCCCCCCTTTCCATATTCTATTTCTATGGTAACTCAACTGCACGCGGTGCATCTGTTTAGTGGTCACTGCATATATCCATAAGTTTCGATAAGAAGTAACACTCCAACCACCGCAGCGCAGGCAGGCATCTTCAACAATGGCATTGGTCATACAAATGTTTCCAATCATGAGGAATTGTATTAAGTGTCAATGTCCATCTTTATTAAAATCGACCCCATATTTTTTTCCTGCCCCCTCCTCACCCCTTTTGCTACGCGTATTATAGATTTCCGAGGAACCTGGTTATGCCGCTCACTGCCTTCTACCACTGCCTTCTGCCATTGCCTTCTTCCACTGCCTTCTACCACTGCCTTCTACCACACGCATCCAGCCTTAAGCGATCCCCATAGAACACGCACTGCTATGCGCAGTAACTAACAAGGTGTTTTCAAGCCGCATATGCGGATAACGCTAGCAGGGCAAAAAAAAATACAGAGGGCAGATTTCTCTAAGGTGGCTTGGCTTAAGCATAGGCATGCCATATGGACTAGAAGTTAGAAGTAACACCGGAGGAACAATGGAGGGCACCGTTACGCATTATTTGTCATTCAATCTCAAGTTGATATATATTGACTTATTGATCGCCTTATAGAGCTATACAAGAAAGAGATATCCCGATCAATTCTTTGTGCAGTTTCGTATCTTAGAGGGAGGTGTTTCTTGGTTGTAACTGGCTACTTGGTTTGCATATATACAGCTATTGGTAAGCTGCAGGACACCGACCACGTAAGATATTTGACGTGTTTACAGACGTAATCATTGGAAACACTCTGTCTTCTCATGGATCAGAAACTCCGTTATTGATTTTGTCTGGATATTTGGACATTGAACTTTTATTCCATTGAAGTGGGCTGCTTTCTCCATCATTTTCACAAGTTGCACATTTTGCATGAGATAGCTTAACACAGCGAAATAAAGAGACACAGACGGGAAAAAAGAACGCCATTTTCTGATCTCTTCTACATAACTATACACAAACATACACAAACATACATAAACATACATAAACATACACAAACATGTCCTGGATACAACCAATAATGAACATTAACCAGGGATGGTTGCTGGTGCTGCTGACATCACTCATTACTGTTGCTGGGTGTATGATCATTTTCACAGATGTTGCATATTCAAAGCTGTTCCCAAGAGCGTATGCTAGGCATCCATTTAAAATCTCGGAGAGTTCCAGTTTTCTGATCGCCTCATTGTCCTTAAGCAGTGGGTGTCTCATCTTCACCTCCATGTACAGACTTCTGCCTGAGGCATCGGACTATTTTGCGAGAATACCGTATCTGAGTAAGAACAAGAACGCCTTATTGTCGTACCTATTGGGTTTCTATGTGATCGGAATCGGTCTTTGTAGTGCTCTCAATGCGCTGGTACACTTCTTCACTTCGGAAAGCATTGTGCATTGTGTTCATGAGCACGATGAAGAGTTTAATCTATCAGACACAGGAGATAAATTCTATGAGCAGAGCCACACAGATCACGACCAGGGCGGTGCTCAGTTGCATGTTGGGAACACAAACAACAACGATCACACAGACTCTGCACCTTCTGCATTTATTCCACGTATAACCTCAAAGAGCGCAATGGAGATTGACCCACACGATTTCCCGGTGTCTCTGTCTCCTATCAAAGAGCCTTCAGAAGGATCACTTTCAAAAGGATCACCCTCAGAAAGTAATCTTGCTGGCGAATCAGCTGGCTCCGAAGAAACCTACACCGCAACAATGGAGCCCACTGCCGAAGCTCAAGACGATTCTCCCTCTATTGTAGAGGCAGGAGAGGCCACCCCACTCATACCGAGCGATGAGAGGCCCGTCCTGATACAGAGAGAGTCGATTGTTGACCTATCGCTTAGAAAGCTACGTGGTAGCAGAACCGTAGGAGAGTGTTATGGATATGGTTCGATAGAAAAGTGTTTAGCGCTCAGCGGATACTGCCACTTGCACCAGAGAGCTCCCGATGGTCATGAGGAAGCTGTTAGTAGACACCAGTCCATTGCATCCCAACCTACAGATGCCACTACACATCACAATAGGACAGAATCTAGAACAGCTACGACCACTTCAGCCACTGCTGAAAATGTCCGTCCACCCATTGGTTTACACTATTGTGATCTGCCCTCCACCGAAAACCAACTATTCATTGATACCCACACCAACCAGTTGTTAAGGACATCCTCGCAGCTGTCTCTCAGTCATCCCCATTTCCAGGTGAAGTCTCCACTGATCAAGCAAGATGTTCTAATTGAGAGTGGTCAAGAGGGACATTTCCATAGGGTGCGTCCCCCTCTGCATGGAAACATGGTCAGCAGCCATAGTCTTCACACCAATTATAGTGCAATCCGTCACGAGGGTGGTGAACATTCTTCAATCGACCATAATAATCAGAGGCAAGGTGAGATAAATTCTTATCCCCACGCACATAACATTGGCCACTCACATTCTCATCATCATCCTGGTCTGCACCATCAAATGTCTGTGACATCACAGCATCATGGGGGCCATGAGCACGAGGATCACCATCATCATATCACAACACCTCTATCTCGGTTGTTATCGATAGGTGTCCAAACCATTCTGGCGATCAGTTTTCACAAGTTCCCTGAAGGACTCATTATGTACTCTACGGCACAAGCAGATCCACAGCTTGGATGGGCGATTTTTCTCTCCATGTTCATCCACAATCTTGTAGAGGGATTCACAATGGCATTGCCCATCTATGTAGCACTAGAATCACGAGTTAAGGCAATTGTGATAGCCGGACTCTTGGGTGGACTATCGCAGCCAATTGGTGCATTCGCAGGCTACCTTTTCTTCAGAAATAAGAGTATTGACATTAATGATCCTTCGACTGATTATATCTTTGGATGTCTGATTAGTGTCACCGCTGGATTTCTTACTATTATAGGCTTCCAGATGTTTGCTTCTGCTGTCTCCTTTGGTGGCAGCCAAAGAACTGTTCTGTCTTGGATGTGTGCTGGAATATCACTTATCTGTCTTTCCGCTGTCCTCACCGCTTCCAAGTGATCTGCCAGCATGTATTTCGAGATTAATAGTTGATTGCCTTCGTGCAGAGTAAGTTATTTCATCTTATTATTCGCGAAGGACTATCTATTTTGATTGTCATATAACTAGGGTTCATTACCTTTAGACTAATTTGGGCATTTTTCATCTTCTTTTTCTTGTATCTTTGGCGTGATACACTTCATTTTTTTGGCTATTGATGCTGCATATCTACAGGCGCTTGCCGATTATTATACGCGACAATTGGGTAAAGTACGAAATAATATATTAATCTTATCGCGTGCGACAAATATCTATGTACATTTTGGAATATATATGTAATCAAACTTCAAGATCATCCATCATATCATCACTTACAGCTTTTTCACAACCTCTCTATTCAATGACTTATGCGCAGGGCGGACATTTCTGATTCTCTCGAGCTCACCAGTCTTAACCTTTCCATCCAGACCCATATTATCCTTCAAATGAGTGACTGTTTCACCACCATCCAACATATTCGATATTGAAGTATTGAGAATATCAGCCATGTCACGCGAATCACTACCTTTCTCTGTGTCCGAAGGAGCCTCAGTGGGTTCAGGAGCAACAGGAGGTTTAGGTGGCTCTTGAGCTCTCTGCTGTACGCCGACCCGCTGGGACTCCAGATCCTTTGCGTTGTCAGCAGTAATTGGAACGATGGTGAAGGTGTCTTGGTGTGCATCCCAGTCAGGAGGGAGCTTTGCCATCAGACGCGGTAATCCGATTCTGTTACTAAATATAGGCCTTATTTTAGAGTCAAGAAACTCCTGCGTGATGTTGAACTTGGAGCAAAACTCGGAAACAGTGATAAAACCTCTAGCGAGACGAGAATAATCGTAAATCATCTGGGTCAATTGCACCGGGTCTATGAACGTACTCCTGGACCCATTTCGAGAAGAATTGACAGTCTGATTTCCTGGTGGTATTGAGTGCCCAGGAAATGAGTCGTGATCACTAACACCATCAAATACTCGACTGCTTACATCGCCCCTATCACCAATGGACACCTTGTGAATGACAGTATCACTGTCATTAGTTGCCTTGCTTGTGGTTTGAGTCTTGTCCGGGTCATCCCCTAACAGGCTCTTATATTTGTTTTCTATCAGTTTTTTGTTATTCAACCTTCGCAGCGAATCATGGTTAGGGTCAAGCTTAACCGTGGACGATTCAACATTGAGGATTCCAAGCGACATGGCCTTGGAGAGGAAATCAGCCTCTTTTTTGTTTTCCAGTTGCTGCCTCTCAGCCTCAGAGAGCAGGGTCTCATTGCTTTTGTGGAATGGCACTTCATTGGGATTAGGAGTGTGTGGTTTGGGAACCGTTTGAAACTGTAAATCATGAGAACGCTTTAGCGGGGTCCCAACGGAACCACCACTCTGTGCAAATTTCCTGCTGGCCTTGGACGCACTGGAACCCATTTCTACCTATATACAATGCGAGGGTATTCAAACAGGATTGGCTACCACCAGCAATGCCAAGTCGTCTATATATAATATATGATATGTGTTCATGATGTTGCCTTTGGAGCTACTCTCATGGTTCGTTACCTTCTACCGTCTGCAGGCTTTCTCATCTCATATGCACTCTATAGAAGGTCGTGTAATGACCTTATGGTAGACAGACATGCTTGGAGAAACCATTCAGTTTTGGTAGTGCGACCACCAGACCGCACGCAGAGAATTGTTCGGCTTTCTACAGCAAGAGGTGTGTACCACTTGGCAGGCTCGGATTAGCGAGCCAGAAGATGGGAGTGGAGCAGAAGGAGGGTTATTCGAGGAGGGGCTGAGTGAGGTGAGCCCCTACAAGGTGTGATGTGTAGGAAGAATGAACCAGGTGGTTGTGGTTGATCCTCTCCCCATGTACCCAACGGGGATCTATCACGGACCTAGTCAGTCTGATTTATTCATTTGTAGGTTAAGAAGTATCCAGCAAGGGTTCTAGGAGGGGCGTAGGAGCGTGCTAGCGTGCTTCTCCAGAAGCCTGGTACAGACATAGAGATATCTTCTACAAGGCATGTCAATGGCATGCCGTTGGCAGGCTTTGATGTAGAACTAGAGGGTAGTTGTAGACATTTGATGTCTCTCTACGTCACCAACAGCCACTCCACTGTGTCAAACAAGTCTCTTACAAAAAAAGTATCTACCCGAGGTTTCGTTCCTGAATGTTATTTTCTTACAGGGTACGGTCGGGTAGAGTCTGTGTGTACTCCTTGCTTGCGTGTGCTGTGCGTCTTACTCATTTATGCAATATCTTCTGCTTAACCGTTGCTGTGGGTAGCAACTAACTAATGCATGTGCAGACAGTAGAAACCATACTAATGGGCACGCAACGTTGAAGTGGGGACCCAATTGGGCTTTAGGGTTTACTACACCAGATATATTACATAGACCAAGAACACATAAGGCGTTGTCTTTCAGCTTTCAGCTTTCAGCTTTCAGATTTCTGGAGTTTTCTTTTTAATTGTATTCAACTACTACACTCATATCACATAAATCTCTTTTATTCGTCTAGACAATGCCAATGCCTTGAACGAGCGAGGTGCGGCTGCTACATTGTCCACTCTTCTCTCTTCCTTCTCAAGTGCTCTAAGCCCATTTGCTGTTTGAAAGTGCATAGACAGAAAAATCTATCGCACTGAGCCACGCCTGCAGAAGTTGACACGGACCCATACAGTCGTATACACAGTGGTGCGTTTGCATACACACACATAAACCCTCACATGGCTGGGACATCCTCGTATCCTCCTCTGCTCACGCCGTTGCTATCATACAGTCAGTTACGAAGAACACGAACCACTCCTCACTTTCGCCCACACTCACTCCTGCTATGCCTAAATCTGCGATATGCATATCTAAAACTTTTAAGGTTGTAAGGATATTTTTTCTCCTCTTCGGCCTATTGTTCCTTCTGCGCGTTTTGTCATCTGCGTAGTTCTTGGCCCGGCATTCCTGAAGGAAGCCGGGCACCTTTCTATCTGCAGTGCAGCTTTCTACGTCAACCGCATGTGTCCATCCATAACCAATGCCGTTTATAACGCTCACACATACAGTGCAGTGCGCACAGCAAGAGAGGTGCTGGTTTGGAGGCAGGCAAGCATAATTGGCTTCGTCGTCTGCACACGACCTCACCGCCTCTTTTCTTTTTCTGGCCTACGTACTATCTATCTACTACTGCTACTACTACACAGTAAGCCATTCACCTACTGCTGGCTCACAATGGGCGTATGGAGCCGTTGGATAAGGCAGACGTTGTGATAAATATAATTGCATTTATTGCTTCAGCCGAGGGTGACGTCCAGCAAGACTATTCCAGTACTAAGCCAAAGCAAAACAAAATAAAACAGGGGAACTGCACGAAGTAGAAGATATAGAAGTAGTACGCGCTGTTTTTTTTGGGCATATAGTTGATTAGACTTGCTAGACCAGCACAGCACTAATGAACCAAGACGTGGGTGCTGCGGAGCTCGATTTTGGGCGGTTTGACTCCATTCCAAAGAGCATTCCAGAGGCTTCGCCTGAGTTGAGATATCCTTCCCACGGCTCACAACATCTGTCGCTGCAGGAACAGTACGACCAACAACAACTAAAATATAACCATATGTATTTAGAGCATATACAAAAGGTGAGCCGACACAGCCAAGATGAAAGGCAGGAGAGGCTGGACAGACAGCAGAATATGCCGGTGCTTCCTTCATCAAGCTCCACAATACAACATGTCCAAACTTCCGCGCACACCTCTCAGGATAACATAGATATGGCAGACAGCAATAGCACCAGCAACAGCGAAGTAGCATCAGCAGTTACAACTGTAACGGGTAACTCGGCGGTTGCCGAGGCTACAGATAGCATGAATATTACAGACAGAACCACCGACAGAAACAATAGCACTTCATCCGTATTTGCCAGCCAGCTGCCGAAGAAGGTAACGAAAGGAAAGTACAACATTGCAGACTTCCAACTTGTGAGGACCCTGGGAACTGGGTCATTTGGAAGAGTGCATTTGGTACGGTCTGTACATAATGGCAGATTCTATGCTATGAAGGTGTTCCGTAAGAGACAGGTTGTGAAAGTAAAACAAGTTGAGCATACGAATGACGAACGCCGTATTCTCAGCGTTGTACAACACCCCTTTATCACCCGTATGTGGGGTACTTTCCAAGATACGAAATCGATTTTCATGATTATGGATTATATAGAAGGAGGTGAGTTGTTTTCACTGCTGAGGAAGTCAAGAACTTTCCCCAACCAGGTTGCCAAGTTCTATGCTGCGGAAGTATTGTTGGCATTAGAATATCTTCACTCGAAGAACATCATATATAGGGATCTGAAACCAGAAAACATCTTGCTAGCTCGTAGTGGCCACATTAAGCTCACAGACTTTGGTTTTGCCAAAGAGGTGGATAGCAAAACGTATACACTTTGTGGTACCCCTGATTACATTGCCCCTGAAGTGATTGCAGTACAACCTTACAACAAGGCGGTAGACTGGTGGTCCTTTGGTATTCTTATCTATGAGATGCTAGCCGGTACCACTCCGTTCTACGATCCCTCCCCAATGAAGACGTACGAGAATATCACCAAGTGCGATCTGCACTTCCCTACCTCATTCCAGCAGGATGCTGTGAGTATTTTATCTGGACTCATAGCAAAGGATACTACATACAGACTGGGCAATCTCAAAAATGGAGTTCAAGATATCAAGTCCCATGAATGGTTCAAAGAAGTAGTGTGGGAGAATCTCCTGCAGGGCAATATCGAGACTCCATATGAGCCCAATATTCCCAGTGGTGTAGGTGATAGTTCGCAGTTTGAGAGATATGCTGAAGACAATTACGATTATGGCATCACGGGAATCGCTGATGAATTTGGTCATCTGTTCCCTGATTTTTGACGAGATGTCACAATTGTAGGCGGATGGTGTTTTTGACATGAACGACCGAGTCCCATTAACCATATCCACTGCCAGAAACGGAGAGATTCTCATGACAAGAATTAGAATCAGAAATTTGGTATTATTAGAGGCATTTTCAAGCAAGAGACATTGTCTACATACGATCGACCAAGTAAGACAAATCTGTGCTACTATCTGCTTCACACCAACAGAGACATTTGTTTCCCACGTTTCTTTACAGCTTATATCCCCGTGATTTTTAAAACGGCGATACGACTTGATGACCAGCTGTCGGTCGGTTATATATTATTCTTATATAGTATAGCACCCACCCTGTTTTAGAACGAATATTGTACAATATATTTTACATTGCTTTTACGTTGAAAGAAATGGTTTTTATCGTAATGCATTAATTAGTTGTGGATTATACGTGTTGTAAGAAGAAAATGATGAATAACCCCGATTGGTACGGGACAATTCTTATGCTACTGAAAAGTCTCCATACATGAGATTCAGGTTCGTAGAATGAGACTTGGAGGTTCCTTCGGATGGATGCTTTGCCTTACTCTTCAGAGCTGGCGATTCCAGTGCCAATGCTTCATCATATTGGATCATATTGGCATCCAACTCTGCGAAATCGTAGTCTTCATACCTGTTCTTGAGTTCTGTAAGCAAATTATTCAATGTTTTGGAGAGAGCCTGTCCGCCAGAAATGTCAGCATCAGATAAGGAGTGTACACGACATTCTTTAGAGATTGACCGTAGTCTCTTGAGTAATGTGACATCAGACATGACAGAATCATGGCCTAAGAAGTGTATCATTAGCGATTGCGCCAGGCTGAAAGTGGGACCGGTACTGTATTGGTGGAGTAATTCTGCTGCCTCCTTACTGGACGGGTGCTCTTCCCAGAAGAGATAAATGGTTTGAGGGTCAGCGAGTCGCTTCACAGTACTCTCCATTTCTTCGAAAGGAACAGCAAACTGTCCAATATGCCATACAATCCTCTGACATACAACAGTGAGCCCCTTACCAGCGACTAGATGTTCTCTGGCCCTTATACTAGGAATCCATGTTGTAAAGAATCGCTTTTTGACTATTTTCTCCAATTTCTCGAGATCTTTCTGTTTCCATAACTTGAAACAAATGGCAATCTCGGCATTAATGTAATCTGCTCTACTCCACTTATAACACATAAATTTCGCATCCTTCATTGCTCTCGTGATGTGATTGATAGATGTGAAGTTGTCGTTAAGGAGAATACTTGTAAACAGCTCTCTGGACAGCTTATTGCTGTAGAGGAGTCTATCAAAAACACCAACCAGCTCATCATTAGAAGTGGATCGTTGTATTACAGCAAGAATTTTCACCTTTGAAAGCTGATTTGGATCTACATTGGGAAGTGTTTGAATGGAGGTGAGCATTTGAAGACCCGCAGTTACTGTGTCATAATGGCTCTTTTCTATATTGTGCATTTTCTGTTTCCATATTTTGTTTGTCTTTTCTATGCCACTAGTGAGATTCCGCAGTCTTGTCAATTTCTCTTCGTGTGTTACAGGTGCTGTGAGAATTTCAGTTGCTGGTATACTTATTTCTCTATTCAGAGTTCCAAGCTTGGTGGTGTATGAGGAGAGTAACGCCATAATATCTCTAGGAACAGGAGTACCATCATTCGAGGTTACGATACCGACTCCAGGATTCCGCCGTTTATGTATTGATGTTGCATTGTCTGTTAGATCACTGACATCCGAGCTCCCCTGTTGAAGTTTAGCTGGCTTCTTCAGACTATGATATGATGCTCTCTGTGCCGTATTGTTGGTGATTGCTCTTAGAAAGCCGGAGCGCACTCTGGAGGCCAAGGCCTGCCTGCAAATACTACAGGATGCCAATGGCCTGTGGGACATATTATGTTTGGTGAACTAGGAGTTACTATCTTGTGAGACACGTGTATCTTCTGTTCTACTTAAATCCATCATGGATTAATATATCACCTTTTGCATTCCTCGACCCTACTAGATTGCCTCATCTTCTACTGCTATTTCTCTGTATGAGCTCATCTCCTCTAATGCAGCCTGCCTGCCTGCTTATATGTGCAGTATAGGACAATGAGACTGTGTGGAGGGAGCACTCTGACAGTGACAGTATAGGCAATAGATATATACATATATATATATATTAAAGTATAAGAAGAGTCAATTTTACGATCATTCATACATTCAAGACATAATATATACAAACTTCAGACCATCTAACCGGCTAAGCGTTCAGCAGCTCTCCAATAAACTCGGTCACCTGGTCACCCTTCCTCATTAGAGCTTCTCCTATAAGGAAAGAGTGAACACCCTCGTTCTTGTAGTTGGTGACATCCTGTGTAGATGTGATACCACTAAGAGCACAGAGTATTATTGGCTTCTCAGCGTCAGCTGAAGGCAGAAGAGCACGCAAATGAGAAGTGGTTGAAAGATCAACGTTGAAGTCATGCAAGTTCCTGTTGTTGACGCCAATAACCTTAGAACCAATGCTAAGGGCAACCTTGAGCTCCTCCGGGGAGTTCACCTCAACCAGAGGTTCCATACCCAAGCTCTTCGAGTAACCATAAAGTTTCTGCAAAGTGTCAGTGTTCAACATCTTCACAATTAAGAGGACAGTGTCAGCACCTGCGAGTCTTGCCTCTAGTATCTGATACTCGTTAAAGATGAACTCCTTTCTGAGTAATGCTGGTCTGGACGCTATAGAGTCGATGCTTTTTCTGGCAAGCTTCAAGTCATCCAGCGAGCCCTTAAACCAAGTGGGCTCGGTGAGAACAGAAATGGCAGCAACACCCGCTTTGGCATATGTGTAAGCCTGTTTGGCAGCATTGGCAGATATGTCAATGTCTCCCTTTGAAGGGGATGCTCGCTTGATCTCAGAGATAATCGCCGTTTGGTTGTTGTCGGTAATCCTGCTTGACAAAGAGTCATAGAGGTCAACAACAGGTGGAGCCAATCCCATGGCAAGATAATCCTCCAAGTCCCTGAAAGTCTGGCCAGGAGCAGAAGAAATCACTTTATAGTCTTCTTGCCTCTTTGCGTAAATCCTGTCGAGGATAGATGGAGATGAGCCATTCACGGCCTTCCTCTCAGTAACTTCAGAGTCGTTCCAGTAACCACCCTCAGTTCTGAGAATGTTCTGAATCATGAGATGGCCCTCCTCAGTGAGAATAGACTCTGGGTGAAACTGCACACCCTCAATCGTGTACTTTTTATGTCTGACACCCATGATTATACCTGTGTCAGTTGTAGCACTTACGACCAAATCACTTGGAAGGGTCTCACGCGAACCTGCAAGAGAGTGGTATCTGGTTGTTGCAATTCCCTGCGGAACGTTCTTGAACATGCCCTTGCCATCATGGGTGATGGGAGACGTCTTACCATGGACGATCTCACCTGCATACTCAACGTTTCCTCCAAATACGCTGTAGATACACTGCTCACCCATACAAATACCAAACACTGGGATCTTTCCCTTGAAGTAATCTATCACATCACGGGAAATACCAGAATCAGTCTTGGGGTGGCCCGGACCCGGTGATATCACAATGGTGTCAGGGTGGAGTGACTCTATCTCAGCCACAGTGATCTTATCATTACGGTACACATCCACTTCGGCTCCTTCCTGGCACAAGTACTGATACAAGTTCCAGGTGAAGGAATCGTAATTATCGATCATCACCACCTTCTTCTTGGGTGTCTCTTGTGTCATTTTGAGCTTGTGGAACCTCCTCCTCTGATATAAGCGAATAAGGAAAAACTTCAATTGTTTGAGATGTGTTACTCGACGAAATATAAAGCCACCCAAATGCCAAAATGAAACAGTGAGCGCAAGAGAGGAAATTACAATCAAAATAACCTTCGGTCGAAATAGTGTACGAATTTCCTTTCAAACCCAATTAATCATTTATCCCCCCATCTCTATCAATGCACAGGCTCTCCCTGCTCTTCCTTCTCCAACTTTCCTTGAGTCACCGTCACAGCTCAGAAAATCCCATGCATATTACATGTAGGAGAGCGCACCCGGCCAACGGTCGTGAAAGACACCACTTCCCAAAGCGGCAGCGAAGGGAAAGAGCCCTTAATGGCAGAAGCATACTGAATGAGCTGGGGCAGATAGATGGCCTCGGGAGACAAGGCGACTGAGGGAAGGCAGACGCGCCTTTTAGTAGGTGCGTTAGACATCCCACATAGTAAAGTGCGATGAGCGCCAGAGAAAGGCGCCACACAGAGAGAGAGAGAGAGAGAGAGAGAAAGAGAGACGTGAGGCGACACGTCCCTCTACGTGTGCTTAGGGTTGTTTGGAGTAAATAGAGAGATGATTACTATTGCGAGGGGCAAAGAGACGCAGAGAAGCAAACACAACTTTGAGAAGGAATACAATAAATGTACTTGAGCAGGAACACAATAAGCGTACCGGTAGTATATCGATAGTAAAAAAAAACATACTCAAACTTATCGTTAGT
This sequence comes from Kuraishia hungarica, assembly GCA_030567555.1. NCBI lineage: Eukaryota > Fungi > Ascomycota > Pichiomycetes > Pichiales > Pichiaceae > Kuraishia > Kuraishia hungarica. Next base: position 1,379,276 of record JAJLSL010000001.1, read on the forward strand.
TCTATATACCTTTATCTGTTTCAATATCGATAGGTGTAATCGGCAACTATACTATTACACAATGGAATCAATTAGAATCGACTCTACACTGCTGCAGCAGTACAACGGTAAGATCGTGAGGATTGTGGGAAAGCTGACCTCAGTAGACGAGATGTCAAATATAGCCGGGCTGGAGTCGAATGGAAACATCAACTTGATCTTAAACACCAATGCCAGAGAGGAGGAAGAGGCGCCATGGGTAGTTGACCATTTCTATGAACTGATTGGAAAGGTGAACGATGACTTGAGCGTGAGGGTTCTGCAACACATTGATTTTGGCGAGAATATCAACCAGAGGGCTGCTGACAATTTGGTGAAATTCTCACACCAGGTGTCCGAGTTGTTCTATAGCTAGATCTATAGGGCCCTATCTTAGGTGAATTTTAAGGGTTCAATATATATAATAAATGGAATTGCAATGTACCACGGATGTTTTACAGTAACATATGTGAAATGAGAACTTCAATCTTTTGTATGTAATATAAAAATATACGTCTTGAAATAAACCAAACTGATAAAAAGAACCAAAATGCTGAGGCATATAAAAATATTTCAATACCTAAAAGTACACTGTAGAAGAAACAACTCCTCTCACCTCTTACTCATCGCTCAAGAATAATACGACATCATTAAAACCCATTTTCTACGGCGTTCGCCGCACCAAACACATAAGCTTTTACTGATCATCCCATCTCTTTCTGATTCTTCTCTTGCTACCTGAAGAATCCAATGTAGCACTCTGAAGTCTCTCGGAAGCTGGGTAACCACCAGTAGGGAATGCAGCAGGGGTTGCAAAGTTGACGACAGACGACATGGTGTAACTCCAACCAGGGGTGATGGTCGAATAAACAACAGGGCTGGGCAAAAAGGTGGAGTAATAGGTGACAGCAGAACTTGGGTACCTTCTGGACCATGAGGAGGCAGTGACGACGGTTCCTGGCTGCAACTGCATTGGAGCATATCTGGTGCTACCGGTCTGGAGAGTGTATGGAACAGTGAAGGACTTGGAGATCTCAGCAACGTCAACTGTGGTGGCCGAGTTCTCAGATGCTGGTGGACTACCAGTACCAGATGGCTTGACGGTACCGGTCATATCTGCCAAGGTGAATCTGTCAGTGTAGTGAATCGTGTAACCGGTAGGGTATGCTGCGTAGATCTGGATATAATATTCACCAGAAGCACCGACGGTAGCCTCCACCTGGGCGTCGAAGGTGTAATCAGTAACGGCAGAGGCAGACACAGTGGATAAAGTGGCCACGGCCTCAATGTTGGCGTTAGGACCCGTACAAAGCACAAACGTATAAGATGTGACTTCGCTTAGAGGAGGGTCGTCATTATCCTGCCAGACAATCTTAAGATCAACAATACCACCGCTGGCAGTGTATGTATCACCTGAAGTTGGAGAGGTGACATCCACATCCGCAAAGACTTGTGCGAATAAAGTCAATAATGACACCACGAACGGGAAAAAGCGCAATATCGAAAGCATCTTTGGAGGATTTGTCCTTTTTTGAATGTGTGACTGTATAGTGCTTCCGGATAGGATCTGGGTGCACAATAAGTATATTAGCCTGCGAGATACGTTTAACCCCTTTTGCTGTTTATAGCTGTGATTGTACTGTGTGATGTAATGTGACTGTCGAGCTGTATGTTCAATAACGTGAGGCAGTCCGCAAACTTGACTTCCTGACGTGATATATTGTCTTGTCTGATGGTACAGAGAGAGTCAGTAGCAACAGTTCAACGTGTATACGTGCCACAGATATAAAATAGATTTGTATCTATGAACAAAGTGTGTGCGGTCTTCTTGCTCTTGAGTACCTGTAGCTTTATCCGCGTTATTCGGATACGGTCACCTGTATACCAACTCTATAGACAATAGACAAAGTCCAAGACACAAAAACGAAGGAATAGATATTTCAACTAATAACCGGATACGTCTGTCCTTATATTGTTTTTTTATCTTCACAGTCTGTAATATATCAACAAGAAGAATGTCTCTGCCACTGTTCTGTCTTGCCTGTATATTTCGCTTTGCTTTGCGGTGTCTTTCTCTGTCTGTACGTTCCTGAGCCTTTCTGTGTCTCTCTCTGTGTCTCTCTCTGTGTCACTATAAATCTGCCTGTCTCCCTCCTTCCAGCAGTACCATGTAAAGTTAGCGTGTTCTGCTGCGAATGCAAGTCGGAGCAGCTGCCCGTGCTTCTGTGATGCAAATAGAAATGATGCTTAGGGGAATGTAGCGGTTACCCTGATGTCTGTTTCCTGCTGGTAGTTAATCCATCTTGGGAAAGGAGAATCTTCGCCAGGAGCCGACAGGACAGGTAAGACGGCAGGCAAGGCGCAGGCATACCAAGCAAGCTAAACTGACAGGTAAGCAATGCATAGCGGTAATTAGGCTGAGCACCACTAATGACACGGTGAGTTGAATGGCTACATGGGGCTGAGGGGGAGGGGAGGAAGATATGAGGATCTCCTACTCTGTTCCTTACACGACTAACCTACAGACCATACAGACCGATACACCGACCGATGCACAGACCCACACACAAATCGACACACAAACCTATACACCCACCTTAGTTGGGCTCTCTCGAGTGGAACACTACCTTTTGGGGTGAGGAACATCTTGCGGATCTCTCAGTTCAGTGCACTCTGTGAACACTAACTGGTCCACACACTACCTCAAGATGGGTGAAAAATGTACGGTAGTTAGGACGTAAACCAGACAGGCAGACAGACAGACAGACAGACAGACAGACAGACAGCCAGACAGACTGCGAGATAGACGAGACCTAGCTGAGAGTACCACCAAGAGCAATAGAAAGCGATTATTCTGATAATCATAGTCTACTATTAGTAGAGAAGTAGTTGTTATAACTTGTCTCATCATACATATCTCATTCCACTGGTTATCTCGTTGATCAACTCATATCGCTTGTATCACTCCACTCACTTCGCTGCATCAATACCACAGCATAGGCAACATCCATCACAATGATCTACTTGAAGTCCATGGTTAAGGTGATAGACAACTCGGTATGTATACAACAATGAGAGCTGCTGTTCAGTGGTGCTTATAGATAGTGCTCCCTGTTTAAAGTCCAAATGCTGTATTCTCACTCATCCTCTTTATTTCAATGCTAACCATATCCTTTAGGGTGCCCAACTCGTCGAGTGTATCAAGGTTCTTCGTAAGAACCCAAAGAACTTTGCAGCAATCGGCGACAAGATTGTCGTTGTTGTGCAGAAGGCTAGGCCAATTTCATCGCAGATTACAGGTGCATCTGCTTCAAACAGAGTCAAGAGAGGTGATATCTGTAGAGCTGTTATTGTGAGGACAAAGAAGGAGACACAGAGACCAGACGGCTCCGTGGTGCGGTTCGATGACAATGCCTGTGTGCTCATCAACAAGAATGACGAACCCATTGGTACCCGAATTTCGTCTGTTGTTGCTAAGGAACTCAAGGACAAGAACTTCAACAAGATTGTCTCTTTGGCTCCAAAGGTGGTGTAGATTGAACAATCCGCTTGAAGGTTATAAGGTGTGAGGAATAAACTGGTATTGTCGAAAAATAAACTCATTTTGGAGTATGTGAAAATGTAAATAGCGTATGAGCATGTATATAAATGCATAAATATATTACAATTAGTTGGTATGTGATGCTCTAAATATACTGTAGGAATATTCAAAGGTCGCAAAACGTAAAAATACAAGGGCATTAAATATTCCCTGAGTTTATGTTTAACATATTTTCCATGTCTATCTCTACCTACTTCTGGTCCGTTGTGAAGGCCTCGACAAGTTCGGTCAGAGCATCTACAAGACGCTCACTCTTTGCCGACATATCATGCGAAAGGGTGCTGAGCTTAGCATCAACGTCTACTTCCATACTGAGTAACTCCAGTCCACAATTAACCGCTTCTCTGACTCTGAAGATCTCTTCGTGTATATTGCTCTGGCCTGAATTGTTGTAACTTCTCTTAAGGTAGTCAGTCAACTGTAAGTTGAGATCAATGCCGACGTCAGAGGCAATAGACATCAGGGAGCCATCGGCTGAGGAGCGTGATCTATCATCCCCATTCGATCGTAGAGATTGAGAGGCTGCCAAGGGAAAGTCCACCACGGTCGTTCCTGCTGTGTTACTGCCGATATCAGGCACTACTGCAGGAGTGCTGACAATGGCCGATGATCTACTTTGACCTGCTAGGTGAGCATCAAGCTGCATGAGTTTGCTCGCTGAGAGGTCATTGCTCGAAGAACCGAGAATATCTGGACGAGAAATCTCATTCACCCCCACTTGCGTAACTTCTTTCCTTCCTCTTTGCAGATCCGTCTGGAGGGCTTTGATCCTCTGTATTGTAGCATTAATATTGGTATTTTCGTTTTGCAATGCCTCAACTTCATCAAGAAGAGAGCTGTGGACCACGCGCTGACTTTGTAATTTGTGAAGGAGGCTTGCTGCTGGAGATGTTGGTATCTCTGGAACATTTAGCATATAGGGAGGTGTAGAGAAGGTATCATGACGCTCAATGTGAATGGCTTCTTCGTCTTCGAATTTTGGTGAAGTTTCAGCGATGATAACGTCTGACATCTCTTCAAAACTGTTATCAGTTAAATCACCAGCAACACTGTATACCGCCTCTTGTTGAGGAAACTCTACGATCTCACCTTCCAGTGACTCCTCTCTCTCGTCGAACGATTCAGCTGGGGCCTCAATATTATCACTGAGGTCATCATTCGCTGAATCGGATATTGACTCGAAATTCGCTATAACGTCGGACTCAAGATTTTCCCTTGCTCCATCAGCTTCGTCAATGGAGACACCATAGGATGCCTCTTTGCCGTATGCCTGGTGGATCTGTTGGTGGTTGTCTATGGTTTCTTGCTGTTGCGCTTCGTTTACTGAAACTGGTACCTCTGACTCGGGTGTTTTCAAACTTGTGGTTACCCCAGGCTCACTGTGGTTGGCAAACTGTTTTGCAACTTCAGGGATAGATCTTTCGGAACGTCTCATCGATGCCCTCTGAGAAGGACTGTCTTCCACCCCTTGAAGAGCTGCATCTTTCAGATCAATGACCGAAGATTCTATGGATGCATTAGGTCGAACTTCCGGCCACCCCTCAATTGAATGTGCTCTCTCGTCAAGCTCCCCTAAAATACTCTCTTCAATAGTCTGTGATGGAGCGGAGTTGGCACTTGGTGACTGTTGTTGGCCTTCCGAAAGCTCATCTGACAGTGGGGTCTGGGATGTGTTGTCCTTTGACGACCGTCTTTCCTTTGGAGTGGAGAATGATTTATTCACATATCCAAATGCAATATCGTAGTAGGTATCCATATCCATACCTGTTTGGGGCGACACTGTTCTTCTACCAAGGCTAACCATTGGACTCATCTGGCCAATAAAGGACCCCGATGTGTTAGGGTACGGTCTCTTTCCTTTCCCCACATCTGGTGAAGGTCGACCTTCTTCTTCCACAGATGGGAGCCGCTGACCTGTCATCTTTTGTTACGAGCTCATTTCAACAATGCTGCTACAGTATATCTGATATACGAAGGCCTGTCAAAAAAATGATCATGATCTCCTTCCACACTTTTTCAATGAATCCGCTCTGCTGTTAGTATAGATACACCAGACACGCTCCCTTCTACAATGAGCCTCACGATGCGTATACCACCTACCTACACACACACATACACAGCCAGTGCCATCCGTTTTGGGACACCCGTGGGGCCTTGATGAGCTCGTTCGGTTATGGCATCCAATGTATTTGGCTTACATAACCCTTGCCTATTTTTCAATCTCATCGCTTTTCACTCTACTGATGGTGGTGCTTGAGCTTGATATGTTGAAATATTCCAGGAGGTAGAAGATCCAGAATGATATAACACCAGCGATATAATCAGCATCTTTCTGAAAAGGAGAAACAAGACTAGACGGGGTTTTCATTGTATTTCTTGGGTCACTATATACATTCGTTCGGTATATAGATTGTCGTTTTTGTCACCACTTTCCAATCACATTCACTCCCCCATTATTGCACTATCCAACATGAGCGCTCAGATGTTCAAGGGCCTTCCATCCGGCCGCTTCACCAAACAGATAATGAGACTTAATGCCATTGCTAACTTTGCTGGCTCGGCAGTGAAGGTTAGCAATGTGTCAGAAGTAGATATCATTTTCAAGAGACTTAACTCTCAGGGCCATATGGGAGCCAAGAAGTTCTGGAGGGAGAACTTACCAACCATCCAATTCCACAACCCAAACTTGCCAATCACAGTGAGGAGGATAAATACCAATACACCAGATGAGGCTGAGAAATGTCCAGCCAAGATCACTGTTAAATTTGCTGATGGTTCCAGTAAACAGATTGATTGTAAATATAAGAAGAGTGGTGAGATCCTGGCTGAGTTCGTGGAACTCACCAAGGCGCAGGCTGTTCCGCAGGAAGATATTCCAGTTATGAAGAAATGATTTGCCAGTCTAGTTGACGGGTTTTTGGAGGGTAATGATGATAGAAGGATCCGAGGCGGTGGAATGATCCAAATAGTGACTGCTCAAATAGATGAACTAGGATGAATGAGCTTCATATAGAAATATTATGTATATAGATAGTAATGACACAAGAAAAGTCATAGATAATTTGAGGTTAGCTTTCACGCAAGCAACTGCCTCCCTTGACGTTGGCGTCTGGATTATGTAGACTATTTCCAATGTTAGAGATCCTAACTCTGAGATTTAATTTTAACTCACTCATAGAAGAATATTCATGTCGGTTGTCGTATCTCTCGATTCCTAGCAATCCATCGTTTATGCCCAAATAGGCAATCCTACAAAGTGGTGTTAGTCCGTCATGCAAGGTTAACACCACATACATACAGTATGCAAAGCAGGAGAGTAGAGTAGGCTCTCGGACTATGGCCAGTGGTTAGTTGGCCATTCATGAAACCAGACGTAGAAGCAGACGAAAGGGGAATATGGTGTATATCCATGCATCGCCCCGCGGGGGGTTTAATGTGAATCTCAGTCTCCGGAGCACTGTGAGTGAGAAGTACACCTCACCACTACTTCTCTCTATCTGATGATATACCTGATGTACTAAGTGGAGACCAAGCGAGGGAAGCGAGGGAAGCGAGGCTACAGTTGAAAGGATATGCTGCAGGGTAGGATACACTGATATGGTGGACTGATACAAACTACAAACCTGGAGAGGGAGAGGAGGACAAACAAGCCCATACCTTTTGTATTTCAGCCACCAGAAGTGTGCTATTATATAAAATCGGCAGACTGATGCTGTGATACTTTACAGTCATTCAAATCTATAAGCTGTCTCTGCCTCTGCCTCTGCCTCTGCCTCTGCCTCTGCCTCTGCCCCTATGCGCTGCCCCTAAAGCGCCCATACTTGAACTCTGCTAGTAAAAAGAGCCGCAATACTGATTACCCAGCACCCTAACGTGTAGCACACAGAGCCATCGCGTGTGGTCCTCGGTCGTTTGGTGTTCCTCGAGGGTTCGTTTCTGTCGTACCGTGAGAGGATCGTATCATTTATTTTGAAGCGCAAGTTTAATATCACGAACTGGAAATGTATAAGTACAGGATATAATCAGCAAGGAGGATTGTGTCTATTTGATTTGTTGTGTGTAAGGGCTATTAAAGGGGATTGCTTTAGCTGTATCTCCGGTGTCTTTTTATACATATTTATACATACATATATATATATATATATATATCTATACGTACATACATACACTCTTTCATCATTGGTTGACAGCATTGCGTGTGCAGTTCATCAAAAGCATAGCTAAACCAATTACTTTTGACAGGTTTTGTTTTCCTTTTTTTGCGTGATTGAGATCATCTTCCATCATGGCTGTTGCTCAGGAAATTGCATCTCTAGTCCATTCGTGGCTGCTGATTTCCTTTGAGTTCCTCCAGAGCTTGTCTCTTGGACAGCAGATCTCACTGGTTGTGGCTCTGCCATTTGTGTACTCCATCATCTTCCAGTTTCTCTACTCTCTCCGTAGTGATAGAGTACCTCTGGTTGGATACTGGATCCCATGGGTTGGATCTGCCATTCCGTACGGAATGCAGCCATACGAGTTCTTCAATGCTTGCCAGCAGAAGCACGGGGATGTGTTCTCTTTCCTCCTGTTAGGTAAGGTGATGACCGTCTACCTCGGCCCCAAGGGCCACGAGTTTGTTCTCAATGCCAAGCTGCAAGACGTTTCTGCTGAGGATGCTTACTCCCATCTTACCACCCCTGTGTTCGGTAAGGGTGTCATCTATGACTGTCCTAACTGGAAGCTTATGGAGCAGAAGAAGTTTGTGAAGGGTAGTCTCACCAAGGAGAGTTTCGCCACTTATGTTCCAAAGATCAGAGATGAGGTTCTTTCTTACTTCAAGAATGACCCCCAGTTCTTCGGTGACAACAAGCACAAGAAGAGTGGTGTTGCTGATGTCATGAAGTCTCAGCCTGAGATCACCATCTTGACCGCTTCCAGGTCGTTGCTTGGTGATGAAATGCGTGCCAAGTTGAACACCAGTTTTGCCAAGCTCTACTCCGATCTTGACAAGGGATTCACCCCATTGAACTTTGTCTTCCCAAACTTGCCTCTCCCCTCTTACAGAAGAAGAGATGATGCTCACGAGACCATTGCCAATACCTACCTGTCCCTTATCACTAAGAGAAGAGCAGAGAATGATATCCAGGACAGAGATCTCATTGACACCTTGATTAAGAGCTCCAAGTACAAAGATGGTAGCCGTATGACCGACAGAGAGATTTCCAACCTTCTGATTGGTGTTCTCATGGGTGGACAGCATACTTCTGCTTCCACCTCTGCTTGGTTCTTGTTGCACCTTGCTCAGAGATCCGACCTCCAGGAGGAGCTTTATCAGGAACAAAAGAAAGTATTGAACGGAAGAGAGGTCACCTATGACGATCTTCAAAACATGCCCCTTGTCAACAACACAATCAGAGAAACCCTCAGAATGCACATGCCCCTTCACTCTATCTTCAGAAAGGTGATGAATCCACTCGTTGTCCCTGGCACCAAGTATGTTGTTCCAAAGGGTCACTACGTACTGGTGTCTCCAGGTTTTGCCATGAACACTGAAGCATACTTCCCCAACCCAACCCATTTCGAGCCCCACAGGTGGGAGCAGCTCGGTGGTTCCGGTGGTGGTGCGGGTGGCGAGGAGACTGTTGACTATGGTTTCGGCAAGATCTCCAAGGGTGTTTCCTCTCCGTACCTTCCATTCGGTGGTGGTAGACACAGATGTATTGGTGAGCAATTCGCTTACGTGCAGCTCGGAACTCTGCTTGTCACCTACATACAGAGATTCAAATGGGATGGTGAGTTGCCTGATGTTGATTACACTTCCATGGTAACTCTTCCAAAGGAGCCGGCTCACATTAACTGGGAGCTTAGAAATTAGAGTGGTGGGATATGATATGTTAGGTGTGAAGTTATGAAGGGGAAGATTCCAAAAGACCCAAAACGTGACCTGGAGTTCAATATCTATGATCTATCTGTTTGGATAAGTCAGGTGTTCTTAGATGCCATATGCGAAATGTCTGTATAATTAAGGGCAATAATTAAATGCCTGCACTTTCACATGTTTTCCTACATAGTAAGATGAGGTTGTGTGTAAATAATGTAAACCAACAATTAGAATTTAATACTGATACAATAAGCAAAAAACAATTCATGCTAATAATATGCCATTGATGCTATACCCCATCCCATTCAGTTCTATATACGCCACTCTCCATATCTACCTATCATTGGTTGCCTGTAATTCTCTGACCTCTATTGGATTCACCCTCTTTGTCTCATCAGCCTTCAACAATTCCTTGATCTGGATGCTTATCTTTTCCACCAGTGCGTAACCAATTGTAGCACACGCCATTATTATTGTAGCATCAATAGACAGCCCACCAGCTTTACTTATTTGACAAAGTTCTCTATTATTGTTCATGGTGAGTGTAAGAGAACCAGAACTCAACATTTCCTCTTGCATTGTTGAATCCACTACAATGAGTTCGTTGTTCAAATCACCCTTGATGTTCTCCTCGATGTCATTGGGGTTAAAGAAATTGAAGGTGATGGAGATAGGCACATGCAGCACAGATAACGGGACTGGAGCCCTCTGTTCCATGGAATACACCACCACCTCGTCGCCATTAACCACAACGTCTGGTTTTCTAAAATGCTGTAACCCTGTCATGACCGCTATACATGAGGCATCTAAAAAGTTTCCATCGTAATCGAGAAAATGCACATCTGCTCGAATAGACCAGCACTTGCTACCGGCAACTATACAAAGACTTTCGAGGTCCAAGGCACCTGATCTCCTTACTGCTTTCTCGATTAGCCGACTTAGCAGCACCTCGTCAGTTGACTGTCTGCCTGCTTCAAACATTGCACCTGCCATTGGAGAGATCTCGGTGGATATAGCAAATAGTCCCTCAAATGGACGGTCGTCATATGGAGTTATAATCTCTGCAGAGATTCTCACCACGACGCGAGTTCTGCCCAGTTTCAGGTCCACGTAACCGTACTCATTGCCTAACTCGATTTCTATCTCTCTCATCTGGTTCAACTTCCTACCATCAACCCTCAGACCTGCCTTGAGAGTTTCCAGGAGAAATTCCTGCTGGTTGGACGATATTTCGTAGCCCTTAACCATTGTCAATGTGTGAAATGTGAATATGTGTAGATCACTCTGGATCTTGGTGATTGCAACCTGGAAAAGTGTGAGATTGGTACGATTGATGTTGTTAACCTTTAGTCTGATATACCTAACATATATAACGTGCTATGCAATGTGGTTTCCGCTGGGTGAAATACAAGGTGTGATATACAACTCCAAATGGTGAAATTGTTCTATTATACAAAAAAGACAATTTGGCCCCTCTAGAGAAAACAACTACACCACACTTACTATATGGTTTGTCTCTCTTTAACTAACATCGTAAATGCCTAAACGCACAGCACACACTACGATGAGATGGACTGAATATTTCATTGCAGTTACCCGGTAGAAGCAGAGCAGAGAAGAGAAGAGCATTGCACCGCACAGCGCAGCACAGCGCAGCAGAGGCAGAGGCAGAGGCAGAGGCAGAGGCACTAAGACAGTACTTACCACGCCTTCCTCTCAGAGAACCGCAAGCCATAAGCTGTAGGAGCTCATCTCTCTCTCTCTCTCTCTCTCTCTCTCTCTCTCTCTCTCTCTCTCTCCCTGTCTCTCTTTGCCTGTCCTGCGATGGCCACCAATTTGCCCCCTCTCTATGGCAGCAGTCATGCCAGATGATGACGGTAGGGTTGGAGTTGCTCCACACATAGTGAGTGAGACAGCTGACTGCCATCAAGTTACTGTGAACGGGAGGGAAAGTTCACAGTAAAGTGGAAGGTGAGAGAAACCCAACACAGTGCAATACTTTTGATTCTTTTGTGTATTGCAGTGAATTAAGTGTATGCATAAATAAATATATTGTGGTCAATCTACTTAAGCAACCATACCATTTCTTTGGCTCGTGTATTGAATTTTACTCCACAATCCACCACTCGTCGTCATGCTTGCTACCACTATAGCATTGAAGCATGGAGCCAACAGTGCGGGCTCCATGGCATTGAGGTCCACCACATCTGGAGCACTCAGATCAGCTGCGATGACAAGCATTGTGGGTGCTCGTTACTACAACAATGGAAACCCATCATCTCCTTTAACCTTTTTCCAGAAGGGCCAGCTCCCAGCAAACACGATTGTGAGATTCGTGCCTCAGCAGACGGCATGGATAGTTGAGCGTATGGGTAAGTTCCACCGGATACTTGAACCTGGTTTGGCCATCCTTTTACCATTCCTCGATAAGATCCAGTACGTTCAGTCGTTGAAGGAGTCTGCTATTGAGGTTCCTTCCCAGAGTGCCATCACTTCTGATAATGTCACTCTTGAAATGGACGGTGTCCTCTACATACGGGTGGTGGATGCTTACAAGGCCTCCTATGGTGTTGAAGATGCAGAGTATGCCATTTCTCAGTTGGCTCAGACATCCATGCGTTCTGAGATTGGTCAGCTTACGTTGGACCATGTGCTTCGTGAGAGACAGTCGCTCAACACCAACATCACCGCTGTCTTGAACGAGGCTGCACACGATTGGGGTCTTCAATGCCTTCGTTATGAAATCAGAGATATTCATCCACCATCAAATGTTTTGGAAGCCATGCACAGACAGGTGAGTGCAGAGAGAAGCAAACGTGCTGAGATATTGGACTCTGAGGGTCACCGTCAATCCCAAATCAACATTGCCGAAGGTCAGAAGATCTCCTCCATCTTGGCGTCTGAAGCTGGCAAGACTGAGCAGATTAACTCTGCTGCCGGTGAGTCTGAGGCTATTTTGTTGAAGGCAAAGGCAACAGCTGAAGGTATTCGTCAAGTCGCTGATGCCATCCAGAACACTCCAGGTGGCCGCGATGCTGTTTCACTGCAGGTGGCTGAGAAGTATGTTGATGCCTTTGCCAAGTTGGCCAAGGAGAGCAATACCATTGTTATCCCAGCTGGCTTGGGTGATGTGTCATCATGGATGGCAAGCGGTTTGAGCATATACGATAGTCTGTCTCAGCGCAACAAGATTGGAGGTGAGAATAAGCCGGAGGTATTGGCACAGAAGGCCCTCAAGCAGTAGTTGGGTGAAGCTGATGATTGTTTTTGGGTGGTGATTTCTTTACACCCAATTGGGTAACTAGTATCATCTCCCCTGTATATAATGCTATAAGTCGAATGGTGACACGACGAGAAATAAAAGTAATCAAGTATAGTTTTGACTACAGCTGTAAAATAATCTATCGTAAACAATATACTCATCAAATCCATATCTATTTAACCTGCTTCTTAAAGAATCCATCTAATGCACCCTTGCCAATAGCCACCTTTTTCACCACTTTCTTAGTTGGTGCAACTGGTGCTTTGCGCTTCTTGTTTCCTGAATTGTCCACTGTTAAGGACTCATTGAGGCTTTGCAGGTTTTCCTGTGCAATCTTCTGCTTCTTGAAGGCATCGCTCACTTCGGAAATATGACTATCGAGTTTGTACCAGTCATTTGGTTCACTCTCCAATTTACTCGCATAGTATGGTGAGATGTATGAGGACAACAGGTGAATGGCATACCTCCTTTTCGCTAGATCAATGATATCACTTGGAATGGTTGGGACATCGGAGGTGTCATTCAAAATACCCGATTCTAGTGAAATGGGGGAAGTGAGATGCTCTTTGGTGACATGGTCCATTATACTTTCTGGAAACCGCTCCACCATCTTATCCACTCTTCTCCTGAGGAAATCAAATGCTTTGGCTTCGCTTACTTTGTAATAAGTTTCATCACCTTCGACTACTGTCTCACAGATGTCACTCAATGCTTCTTTGAAGAATTCACCGCTTTCAAACAACTCGCCTGGCAATTTACTCAGTATGGAGTCATCTTCTTGGAATGACTCCAGAAGAGAATCAAAGTCCACGAGTCTTGTGGTTCTCTCGTTCTTCAAAATGGGTTCAAAAAATGCTAACAACAAATATGCCATGTTGAATTTAGTGGCTACAAGAATCTCTGGGTCTTCCACTATATAGCCGCTCTTTATATCACCCGCATTACTGTGGAGCAGTAAAGATTTGATCACCTCGCCCTTTTGAGTTTCAATAGGACGTTTCCGTTGTGGGAGATGTGCGTTCTTTGCACCTATGCTCTTCAGCTCATACAGCTGAGTGTTCTGTGAGAGTGTGTCTGTGGTGATGATATACTTTGAGTCTTTGAGTGTCCTTGGGTGGGGGAGTGTTATCAAATTCAACGTTTGCGAGGGGATATCTTCAGAGTGTCCCGTTGTGACTACGGTATTCGCTACCAGGAGAACTTTGAATGAAGATGAAGCAATCGGCCTCAGTGCAGTATCTACCGTCATGATAGAATGGGAGAATGTGAAATATATCTATGGTGAGCCTCCTGAGATGAACTAATGGGCAGTTATGTGTTCAGATAACCTCGATATTTTCAATGAGGAAAATATCTAATGGAACTAAACAGTGGGGCTAAAAAAAAAGTTGAACCCAACTTAATGGTAACCTATGCTTGGAGTTTATGTCTCGGTATCAACGACGCGTCCCCACATATGTAAAGCGTGTAGTGCTCTGCCTGTACTTAACCTTCCTCTGAGGAGTGATGAGTGATGGTCGTGTGCGCATACTGAAAACACATTGAGCATGCGATGAGCCAGGATGACTTCTGGACTTCGTGGGAGAGGAGGTGGGGAGGAGGTGGAGAGGCTAATTACAAATCACAACAGACCTAAGCATCCAAAGGGAACGGCCCATTCATTCTATGTAAGGATTTGTTGTGAAACTATCCATAGTTCAAATTGTTAATAATGGTATGTATGGTATACTTGATTGATTTGTGTTCTCAGAAGCTGTTGTAGCTGTAACGATTTGGGTATATCCACGCTACGTTAGTTTCACTGTTATCATATCGTCGCTTACTCTACTAACAATGACGGTGTATTTGAAGTCTGTTTCGGCTACTGGTCTGCCTGATGGGTGGAGTGTGAGAGTTTCGAGATCTCGTAATGCTGAATACTACTTCAACAAGGCTACTGGCGAGTCTGTATGGGAAGCACCAGCTGGCACAAATACTGCATTGCTCCATGAGTATCTCTCCAAAAAACTGCATACCCCAGAACAGGTGAAATGTAACCATCTGTTGATCAAACATAGCGGTTCAAGAAGACCCGCGTCCTGGAAATCTGAGAGCATTACTAGAAGCAAAGAAGAGGCAATTGAAATACTAAAAGGATGGGAGTCCAAGATTAAGAGTGGAGAGGTGAGTCTCTCTCAGGTGGCATCTACAGAAAGCGACTGTTCCAGCCATTCTAGAGGAGGTGATCTGGGTTTCTTTGGAAGAAGACAGATGCAGCCAGCATTTGAAAAGGCCTCTTTTGCCCTCGCTGTTGGAGAGATATCTCCTATCATAGAGACAGATAGTGGGGTCCATCTTATTGAGAGGACTGGCTAACCCCAGAGTTGCTCTATATACCAACAGCTGATTTAAGGAGTGATATCAACCCCTACTTCTAATGATTATGTACAGAAAATGAATTACTTTTGCTCATTGATATATATTATAGTATATAGAGTAACGCCCTTGTGTAATATGTCGGTAGGAGCCGTATTGCGGGTTTAGGGCCCCATGAGTACATGTCAAACGTACCGTATTTATTCCGCTAATGCAAACTCCGAAGCGCGGCGCCGTACAACTGTTTCATCACTGGAAAAGCCGAAGGTGTGCGTCACTTCCGACACTGCGAAGAATCTTGAGCATAATCTTGCATGGAATGAGCCACTTACAGCCTTTTTCTGGACTCTTGCTAAATGTCTCCTGAATATTCGTCTCTTTGTCTAGGTGTGCCGCCGTTTGGAAGATATCTCCGAGGAGCACATGCAGGGTGCTGTTAATGCTACGTATGCTCTACAGTAGGTTGCCGGATACAACCACTAGTTCGATTGCGACACGGGAGGACGAACTTCTTCGGCTTCCATACAACCTCTATATTCCTTCTCTCGGGAGTTGCCAGGCTATTATTAGGCTCGGCCAGGCTCGGTCAGCCTCGTTCTCCGTCCGGTCCACACTCCCTCCTCCAATCGCTTTCATATCAGTCTACATGACAATTTCATTGTGAATCTACCTACCGTACATTGTTAAATGGATGCACGCGATCACGACTTCGGCTTTATACAATTGAATAGCTCTCACGACTCTACCAGTTCTCTTATCTTGTGTATATCGATCAGGAATCTCGAGCATCAAAGCTCCCCTCTTTAATTCGTATATTCAGAGCGGGAATTGTTTTATGTCGTACCTCCTCTTGCATAGGGAGTTTGCCAAGCGCTGTGACGTAGCTCGCAGACAACTGCTGAAAAGGCGCTAGGTTAGGTTAATATGCGAGAAGGTTGGGCGTTGGTGCATGCTGCAAGTCCCAACGGCTAGCAAGATGGTTATTTTCCACTCAGTGGTATCCACACCAATGTAGTACTCACCGAGTCCCTTGAATCGATGCCTTATTTAAGGAGACTGTTCAGAGGCCGAATTAGATTCGATACCCAAAATCAGAGCGGGAATTGTTTTATGTCGTAATCCCTCTTGCATCTAGTTTGTGTTGAATGATCCTACACAAAAATTGGGGCGGCTCCACCACTAGCTCTCCAGTAGCTCTCTCCACCATCGATTTGTCGCGGTGCAGGGCTGGGCGCGGCCCATACCAGTTGCCACCTCCACCACAAGCCTACCTTCTGCATGAGCAGAGATGAGGCTGTGTACTACCCAGTCTGCACCACCACCACCACTACCACCACAACCAGCACTGCACTACTACCAATTTCCCTTCGTGGAACAACCCATGCTATCGCTCAGAATTCTGCCATCGAATCACTTCTCGTGAACATGGCCTTTGACTAGACGAAAAGGATGACAGAACCGTGTAAATTGAAGCCCCAAAACGACAATTGAACATTAGGGGTCCATTATAAAATCATTGGCCTTGGTTTTCAAATGGTTTCTCAGCTGAATAAGAAGCTGTGGCAGGTGCTAAGGCCCACCACTGTGGGGGCCCTGTTCCCCTCTTCGACAAAGTTCTTCCCGAAGTATCAGTTCCCCAACGTCCGTTCGACACACGGCTGGGCGTGCAAAGCCCAGCCACGTATAAGCCGTTTGGCGATGCGCCAGCTTGCCACCACTAAAAGTGTGGGTGAGCGTCCCCCACTATTTAGGTTTAAAAGAGCACACATTCCTCATTTTAGTGTAAGGCATTACTGTCTAAGGCATAGCTCAGCACTTGAAGGTATGTGTTCGTCAACGTAAGTATACTTTTAAAGATTTAATGATGAGATCTAGTGATGCCAATTGAACCTGATGAGAATTGTTCGGCCTCGTCATTCGTGCCTTACTGCTGGCATACAGATGCTCCCTGGTGCAGGGAGGTTTTGTATGGTAATGGAGTGGTCAGCTCATCTTAACGCAGAGGCGATGATGCTGAGGGGCAGCAGGGGTAGTGAATATTGGTATCGGGCTAGGAGTGGTGTCAATTGATTGTCTGTGACTTTATATCGCTTGGTGTGTGCGCACCCCTCATTATTCCGTGTCTGTTATAAATTCTCCCGTCTTGCTTCATGAAACTAACACAATTCAAGTTTGCCAGATCGTCAGGTTCTGCCTGCCCACGTTAAGCCAATCCACTACAATGTGGAGTTGGAACCAAACTTTGAAACATTTAAATTCGCCGGTGATATCACCATTGATCTCGAGGTAAAGGAGGATGCTGATTTCATCACTCTGCATTCCCTTGAGATTGAGCACCACACTGTTTCTCTTAAGACCCCAGCTGGTGAGTACACCCCAGCTGTTACCAGTGTGACTGAGGATGACCAGTCAATCACCTTCACTTTCGCCGAGAAGGTTCTGAAGGCTGGTGAGAAGGTGAGTCTTGCTATTAAGTTCACCGGAATTCTCAATGACCAGATGGCTGGTTTCTACAGATCCACCTACGAGGAGAACGGTGAGACCAAGTACCTTGCCGTCACACAGTTTGAGCCTACTGACTGTAGACGTGCATTCCCATCTTTCGATGAGCCAAGTCTCAAAGCTACCTTTGACATTACCCTTATCTCCAACAAGGCTTTGACCTGTCTTTCTAACATGGATGTCAAGTCTGAGGAGGAGCTTTCTGACGACCGTAAGAAGGTTGTTTTCAACACCACCCCAATCATGTCTACCTATCTCGTTGCTTTCGTCGTTGGTGAGCTCAACTACATTGAGGCTGACTACAACTACAGAATCCCAGTCAGAGTGTATGCTACCTCCGGAATCGAGGACAAGGGTAGATTCTCCGTGGAGCTCGCTGCCAAGACTCTTGAGTTCTTTGAGCAGAAGTTTGAGATTGATTACCCATTGCCAAAGATGGACATGGTTGCCATCCATGACTTCTCTGCTGGTGCTATGGAGAACTACGGTCTTATCACCTACCGCGTTGTTGATCTCCTTTTCGACGAGAAGAACTCTACTCTTGCTACCAAGCTCCGTGTTGCTGAGGTTGTCCAGCACGAGCTTGCTCACCAGTGGTTCGGTAACCTTGTCACCATGGACTGGTGGGAAGGTCTTTGGCTCAACGAAGGTTTTGCCACCTGGATGTCATGGTACTCTTGTAACCACTTCTACCCAGAGTGGAAGGTGTGGGAAGATTATGTTGGTGAGACTCTCCAGCAGGCTCTCAACTTGGATTCTCTCCGTGCTTCCCACCCCGTGGAGGTTGCCGTGAAGCGTGCTGATGAGATCAACCAGATTTTCGATGCCATTTCTTACGCCAAGGGAGCTTCCCTGCTTAAGATGGTTTCTCGCTGGATTGGTGAAGATGTTTTCATCAAGGGTGTCTCGAACTACCTTAAGAAGCACCAGTACGGTAACACCAAGACCACTGACTTGTGGGCTGCCCTTAGCGAAGTATCCGGTGAGGATGTTGTGACTGTCATGGAGATATGGACTAAGAAGGTTGGATACCCAGTGCTCAGTGTTGATGAGGATGGTAAGCATATCCACGTTAAGCAGAACAGATACCTCACCACCGGTGATGTGAAGGCTCACGAGGATGAAACCGTATACCCGGTTTTCCTTAGTGTGAAGACCAAGGCTGGAATTGACGAATCCGTCGTTTTGAATACCAGAGATGCAACTGTTACTGTGGAGGACCCATCTTTCTACAAGCTCAACGGTGACAGCGCAGGTATCTACAGAACAGCTTACTCTGACGACAGATGGTCCCAGTTGGGTGATGCCGGTCGTGACGGTCTCTTGTCTGTTGAAGATAGAATTGGTCTCATTTCCGATGCTAGTGCTCTTGCTGTGTCTGGTTACACTTCCACAGTCAACCTCCTTTCTCTCGTTTCCAACTGGCAGGAGGAGTCCAACCACATTGTGTGGAGCCAGATGCTTGCGCGTGTGAATAGCATCAAGAAGGCTTGGTTGTTTGAGTCTGAGGAGACCAAGAGTGCTCTCAACGTATTTGTTAGAGCTCTTGTGTCTGAGAAGTGTGCTTCCCTTGGTTGGGAGTTCAAGGGGACAGACTCTTTCAACGACCAACAGCTCAAGTCTCTCTTGTTTGGTGCCGCTGCAGGTGCTGATGATGAGAAGGTGGTGGCTGCTGCAAAGCAGATGTTCGTCGACTATGTCGCCGGCAACAAAACAGCCATCCACCCAGACCTCAGAAACACCGTGTTCTTCACCGTTGCTAGAACCGGTGATGAGAAGGACTACGCCGAGCTTTTGAAGGTATTCAACAACCCACTCTCTGTGGATGAGAGGCTGAGTGCTTTGGCCGCTCTCGGTCGTTTTGAACAGCCTGAGCTGATTCAGAAGACGTTGGATTCCCTCATGGATGGAAGTGTCCGGTCCCAGGATATCTACATTCCTCTGCGTGGTATGATGGCCCACAAGCCCGGTATTGAGGCTCAGTACATTTGGCTCACCACCAAGTGGGACAGCATCCACAAGTACCTGCCACCAATGTTCACAATGCTTGGTAACGTTATAATGATTTGTATCTCGAGTTTCTCTTCCTTTGAGAAGCTTGAGGAGATCAAGGCTTTCTTCGAGAACAAGGACACTAAGGGGTACAACCAGAAGCTTGACCAGTCATTGGACAGCATTTTGAGTAAGGCCAACTGGATTGCCAGAGACTCTGACAAGGTTGACGCTTGGTTGTCCGAGGAGGGTTACAAGAAGTAATTTAGAAATTTCATCGTGCAATTCTTTGAGATGATTCTGTATATTGTGGTAAGTCTTTGAGATGATTCTGTATATTGTGTTTGGGTAAGTCCGTTAGAATCCATTTGACGTATTTAATTATATGACTGATTAGAAAGTAGTTTATATTTGTATTTATATTTGTGATACTCGTAGACTACCAATAGATGGACTTATGTCTTCTTAAAATACACATTCTATACTTAACAATGGGCTGCCACAACGTTATGGTTGACTCATTATAAACAATCAGCACACATTGATCACATCATCACCGTGTCAATCCAACGTAACGCAATGCATTGGCATCCCTGTTGTTTTCCCACCATTTCTGACCCGTTTGCCTGAATCCCCAATCCACAGTTATGTCTGTGTCCGACCCTGTCTCGTGAAAAGAAGAATATTTAGAACCTTACTAAACATCCGTACCGCACACTACTGCAAGAGAATCCAGAACCTGCAGATTACTAACTATGTAGGGGCATATACCTGCGTGCCCAGAAACTTTTTTGAGAAGATATGCATGCCAGAAGGGAATGGGATGGCCAAATGGAAGCGAAACAAACGTTCATGCATACAGTCATCAGCCGGCAGTGTGTGATGACATAGATAAGTTGTGAGAGTCAGAGAGTCATTATGTGTGTGGAGTATAAATATAGAAGGTGACCCACTTGGGACAGGTGGGATGGAATTTCTCGGATGATATAGGAATTGAGTCGAGCTTCCAAAGCATTTCAGGTGTTTACTCCACAGTGGCTGTTTAAACTTTATTCACACTGCGTAGCACAATTAACTGGTTGTGTTTGCATTCCCATATACATACCTGTTCACCATACACAATGAGTTCTATTCAGTCAGGTTCCTTTGGAAGAATATCCTATCTTCCGCTTTCGGAGATCAAGAGACCTATTCCACCGGTTCTTGATTACACCAAAATAGAAGCCATGGCAAAGACCTTGGATGGTTTCCCCACACCATCTGCTACGTGTCCCAATGTTGACGATATCACAGCTGGTGAGCTTCCGCCTATTGATGTTATGTGTGTTAGAGAACAGGGAGTGAACTACTACTTTGCATTTGGTGGTTGCCACAGATTTCAAGCTTATGAGAAGAGTGGGAAAGACGTCAGATGTAAGATCTTGCCTGCTACTAGGAAGCAGTTAAAGCTTTACCTAGGTGGATCGGTGGACAAGTTCTTCGAAAAGTCGGGAGAAACTCAGTAGATCATACCCAGTTGTAGTGTGTATGGTACTTTGGTTGTTAATGATTTTTTCTGTTATCGTTTAAAAATGCGTGTTTGGGTATATAGTGGACATTTATAGAATTGCATAGAGTCTTTTAGAAGTTGATATGATACAGTAGTCATTAAAAAATGGTCGTTATATACAAGTGTTATACTGCTACCCCTATGCACCTTGCTTCCTTTGCTTTTGCTTTTGCATGGTTTTTGTGTTCTGCCTCAAGTTTCTCAGCTTGAGCTTCTCGAGGTTGACATCAACCTCCTTTCGCTTTGTCTTTGGAATCACCCTCTCGTCTAATGAATGCCCACAGCTTTGGAGCATTGTCAAACGTACATGGGAAAATCCCGTTCTCTCATTCAAGTTGCCGTTATTACTGCCCTTTGCTGCGGTTGCGGGCACCGAGTTGGTGAAAAAGTACCTAGGCTGAATTGGAACATGTTGTGGATCGTTCAGGATACTGTCTTCAATCAGTTCCCTCAGATATGTCTCGCGCTGACTGTTCTTCACTTTGTCTATCTTGTTGAATATTACTTCAAATGGAATGCCCATATCCACCAATGCACTAATGATTTCCTCGTCAAAGTGGTTGAGACCATCCTTACCATTGAGAATGAGGAAACATCTCTTCAACTGTCTTCTTCTGCTCAGATATTCCATGCATAGCTGGCCTTGCCATGTTTTTCCTTTCACTCCATAACCAGGACTATCAACCAACCTAAACATTCCTCCCACATTATAGAAGTTCAAAGAGGGTGTATATCCTGCAAATTGCCTCACTTTAGCATATGTGTCTGACTCCTTTGATCTGCTGTTCGTCAGAAGACTGTTGATTAATGAGGATTTACCGACATTGCATCTTCCGAGTAAAATGACCTCTGGAAGATCATCTTTGGCTTTCAGAGTGGTTGGGTTAGGTTCAGGATCATGCTCGAAATCAATCACACTATCGTCTTTCTTCTCTGAAGCGTTGATTGTCCACTCGTCATCTTCATTGGCATTATCAAGCAGTCGCTGTTCCCTCTCTACTCTCTCCTTTTCACCAGGAATATTTTGAAAATCATATATACACCAGTCCAGATTCACCTTTGCATGATTGAAAAAATCATTGGTGAATGAAAGTTGCTGCTGGGTTGGCTGTGGATAGGAAGGGTCTCTGAAGAGCGCATTCAGAGCTGAGCCATCTATGATGTTTGTAACTGAGGTTGTCAAAGATGGCTGTTTCTTCTGCTTTAACTTCTGTGTACTGTTTTCAGAAGAAGTCTTATTCAATATCTTTGAGAGATCAAGACTTCCAAGGATAGCTGGCTTCTGTTGCTTTGTTGAGGAAGTCTCGGGATTAACTGCACTGGACTCTTGAAACGAAGGTGCACATGAGTGATACTCGAGGCGAGTTGACCGAGCAAAGTTGGACACAACACCACAACGAAAGGATCGCACACACAGCACAGATTCTCTATGTATCATTCTTAGAAAACACGAACAGGTGAGTGAAAATGGTCTGAGAACTACATTATAATTGACAAAGCTGAAAAGTTTCCTCTATATTTTGATAAAGGCTCCTCCTTGCATGACATTACAGTAAGAGAAGATGAGGTAGTGCGTGTGCCACCGTCTAGCCCTGGATTTCCCCATCTCCAATGCAGATGCGGTTCCCATATTAAGAGTGTCATACCAAGTATGCCGCCATAGAAAACCTCTGTTCTGTAAGGCGACTTGCATAAGACTCAACCGTTTCTCACAAAGGAAACTCTATACAGGATGAGGAGTGAGAGCCACAATGTCCATATTCATCAAGCTGGAATACACCCGTACGTAGGTTCTCGGGACAGAATGGATGTGAGGAGTTAAATCAGCTCCACATCAACCCCACGCCCACCCCTCACGAATTGAGGGGTATAGATCCATCTGGGCAAATCATCGTCGCTGGAGTCTGCGACATGGAGAACGGGAACCCTCGTTGAAGCTTGCGTGCTCCACTCAACTCAGCCGTTGTGCCAGCCGAAGGCTTGGTTCGACAAGGCAAGAAGGAACCGCTTCTTCTGGAGAGCCTAGACGGTCGGTATTTCGTTAGCCGGCCGCAACAGTAACAGAGACGCTTTGGGGCACAGCGACAGCTTCCCATCCTATATGAAGGGACAGCTAGCTTAGCTGCTCATGTTCTTACAGCCCGCACTACCCGGGCGGGAACCGACTCTCTCCCATAGGCCAACACTACATACCTCCAGCATGTTCTCCACTATAATTTAGATGGATCAAAATCTTATGTCTCAAGTCACTCCTTGATGTGGGAGTGGTATTTATTACATATGTAACCTTTATGAATTTTCTCTCTCTCTGTGCGCTAATTGATTGACCTCTGCCGCTTATGTGAACCCTCTCATCTGCCTTATTTCCCTCACCTCCCCCATGCTCGTCCTCATGCATTATGGGGTCATACAAATCTGTTCAACTGCTGCACGACTCCTGCATGCTCTTCCAGCCTGCCGGCTCCAGTAAGAATGGAGGAAAAATGGAGAAGGACTCGCCCTGAAAAATCAGGTAGATAGGCGATGGGATGGAGTGATCGAACAGGGGGGGATCATTGCAATTTCTGTCAATCCTGTTCAATTACCTCACAACTCGGTCCGGCGCATTGTGCATTGTATTTCTTCTTGACTTATATATTGTGTGTTTCCGGAATATTTATTATTTCTGAAGAAACCCAGAAAAAATCAGGATCCAATCCCTTGATAAACTAACTACAAAAATGTTCAAGCTCGCTACTCGTCGTTTCTCCACCACCTCCTCCGCTGCCTACAAGGTCACCGTCTGCGGTGCTGCCGGTGGTATTGGTCAGCCTCTCTCCCTTTTGATGAAGCTCAACCACAAGGTCACCGACTTGGCTCTTTACGATTTGAGAAACGCCCCAGGTGTTGCTGCCGATGTTTCTCACGTTCCAACCAACTCTACTGTCAAGGGTTACGGTCCAGAGGAGAACGGTCTCGAGCAGGCTCTTACTGGTGCTGATGTTGTCATCATCCCAGCTGGTGTCCCACGTAAGCCAGGTATGACCAGAGACGATCTCTTCAACACCAACGCCTCCATTGTTAGAGACTTGGCCAAGGCTGTTGCTGACTTTTCCCCAAAAGCTGCCGTCTGTATCATTTCCAACCCAGTCAACTCCACCGTTCCTATTGTCGCTGAGGTTTTCAAGTCCAAGGGTATCTACGACCCAAAGAAGCTCTTCGGTGTCACCACCCTTGATGTTCTCAGAGCTTCCAGATTCCTTTCTGAGGTGAAGGGTACCGACCCAGTTTCTGAGCCAGTCACCGTTGTCGGTGGTCACTCCGGTATCACTATTGTTCCTCTCATCTCCCAGAGCAAGCACAAGGACCTTGCCAAGGACACCTACGATGCTCTTATCCACCGTATCCAGTTTGGTGGTGACGAGGTTGTCCAGGCCAAGAACGGTGCTGGTTCTGCCACCCTCTCCATGGCCCAGGCCGGTGCCAGATTCGCTGGTTCCGTCCTTAACGGTCTTGCCGGTGAGACCGACGTTGTTGAGCCAACTTTCGTTGATTCTCCTCTCTTCAAGTCTGAGGGTGTTGAGTTCTTCTCTTCCAAGGTTACTCTGGGCCCAGAGGGTGTCAAGACCATCCACGGTCTTGGTTCCCTCTCCGCTGCCGAGGAGGAGATGGTTGTCACTGCCAAGGAGACCCTTATCCAGAACATTGAGAAGGGTGTTGAGTTTGTCAAGCAGAACCCATAAGATGCCTGAGTCTCAATGGTTTCCGTGGTTATCTAGACAACCATGCATACTTTAGAACATTAAAGTTTTCTGTGTGGTATGACCCCAGCATGCGTGCATGCTCTGGTGTGTGTATTCTGCTAGGTGTCTTATATTGTTCTTCTTTGATATATTCTTTTCAAATTTGATTTATCTTTATATATATTCAATGAATATAAACGAATTACGTATGATAATTTTTCCTTGCCCGGTCTTAGCCTGTTATCTCGGGTCAGGCATGCATGCTGCAACAAAACCCCGGGATCCAAAGCGATTGGCTGATTCGAAGGTATTCCAAACATGACGAGAAGTAAATAAGAGAGCTTGAAACATAAATCTTTTTGCTTAGATAGAACTTCTATTTCAACATATACTTGAACATAATCATAATAAAGCGTTTAAAATAATATTTTGCCTGGTGAAGATTTTAAAGCAGCCTGCTTGTAATAATTATCAGGTTTTTCAGGTTTTTCTGGCATAATTTTTCAATTCTTAGATTTACAGAAGAACTACACCTTTATTTCCGGCAAATTCCGGATTGATATTATTCTGTCAGAATATAATATTGCTTTGAATGTCCAGAATATTTGAATACTTGGACATTGAGTTGAATGTACTGATTTCGCTGGAACTGAACTAAACTCTCTTCAACGGAGATAACCGCTTGACACCCGTATTCATCCCCACCTCCTCAGAAGTAGGAGATCAGCCTGTTACTATGGTGCCCCAGCACCATATGCACGCATGAATTGGGAGATTCCTCATTCGAAGGTAGTAAGATAGGTGGGTAGATGGCTGCCGGATTTCTACGGGAGCCCCAATTCGATGAATAGGACCGAAAAACGCGACACTAACCATGAAACGGCAATACCTACAATTTTATCATGTACTGTTCTTTGGTCGAGACCTCATTCAGAAGGGACTCACAGGTACAGTTCAATATTCTAAAAATATATCTCTATCCTCTGTATTCCTTTTGTGGGGTTGCGTGTATGTTTGACAGGAGGAGTGCCCACACCCACTTTTCCTCCTCTCTCCCTCTCCCAATAGTGAAAGGTTGCGCTATATGCTGCTGCTCTCCCTCGGTGGTTGTTCTGCGCTCGCACTTGCAGTTCCGGGGAAAGCAAAAAATAGCATGCAGGCCGAGATGCACATTGGCGGTGATGCGCTTATTGTACACGTTAGATGTGCAAAATCTTTTTTCCTTGTACGGCATACAGTTACAGCTGATGCAATTAATGTAGCTGCTACAGCTGATGCAATCAGTAGAAACGAAATCAATTGCTACATTTGTAACCTACCACGCTATGCACAGCAGACGTGAAGCACTCCGTGAGTGGGGGCATATACGCCTACGCCCTTAGGTTTGGATCTAGAGTATGGTTACCAGTCTTGGGCTGGCTCTAATTATCTATCTGCTGAGGGGGGATATCAAGGTCATATCTGAACCCTCAGTATTGGAACTCTGCACGCTATCTCCACATGAGTTTGTATATATATAACCACTGGTTTCTCAACCCTCCACTCGGCTGCTCTGTGACTGAAACCTCTTGTGTTTCCAGATCTCCTGGAAGCACTTCGTTGCCGCAACTATGTCTGCACATGTAAACTCCGCTGCCTTAACAACCCCGTAACTATAACTGCCTCGCAGCAGCTGCATCTACACAGAAACGGGCAGAGAGCATCTGTTGCCGCCTTTCCACACATCCTCGGCGTGTGCGTTGACGGGAGGAGCGCTGCGCAGCCTCTCTCCTTCGGTGTGCGCAGTACGGTTGGCACACGGTGCGAGAGAGAGAGAGAGACACACACACACCACACTCCGCCCATGCCAGTTTTTCATTACGCGTCCTACGAATTTCCTCTTCGGGAATTTGCTAGGAAAGCCTAACCTCAAATCAGGCGTCAAGGCTCGAATCAAATACTAGGATGGCTTGAGAAGGAGGTTTGGTTTGCCTTGTGAGATCTCCAAAGTGCAACCAAAAAGGTAGTCGGTTTATTATCTGAAGCAGTCTACAACAATATTGAGGACCAAGCAGCTTGTATTTTTCGTCTCTGCAAATAAATCACCTGTTCTGCTCTACATTCACACTCTTGACAATAGCTTTTGAAGGGGACACACGTTTGGCTATATTGCTCTCCCTTCCCACATACTATAAGCTCACACTCCTCCTCGTTCTTGTATATGACTTCTCCTCGACTCAGACTCCACAGCGTGAGGGACAGTGAACAGGATTTGTGACTTTCACATTATTCAGGCTTTGGCTATTACTACTTTTTTGCTCTTTTTTTTTCGATATCCATATTTCTATTCATCCCGGCTTGATACTCCTTCGCCAGGCAGTCAGCCTTTAACACAACAGCTTGACATACACACTTCTTGACACGATGAGCTCACCACCATCTGAACTAGCTCAGCCATTGTCAATGAGTTTGCTAAACTCTACTCCAACACACAACCGCCATTTTGACCTGGACCATGACTTTCAAAGCATGTACTCCGGCAAGGGTTACTATGGGTGGGATGATCTCTCTGGAGGTGACCATTTCCACGTGTTGGACAATAATTTTGGCACGATGAACAATGGGATACTGCTGGATAGTCAGCAGTTACAGGCACAGTTGTCGGGAAATCACGCCAACATCAACTCAGATTTCAATGGCGACCATCATACCAGTGAGTCGAAGAAGAGCAAAAAGGAAGGTGATGGACACGCCATGGCTGCCAATTCTTCTTTGGATGATCTGGACCCTAATGTTGTTCCTGCTAGCAATAACCACAAAAACAACCATGGCAACCTCCAGTATCCTCCAACTTTCAGCTTTCCAGCTGCTACTCAAATGGGTAACACCGCCGCTCTCAACACTGGTGTAGTGAACGCACGGGATGCAACTACAGCACGCGATGCTTTTGGCGTTATTCCAGAATCCATTTCGACCTCAACTATATCGTCGTATGATTCTGTACCACCACCGCTGTCTACCTCCATTTCCAACTCTTTTTCAAATCAATCTCTCCATACTGCCCAGGATGGTTCTCCCATGATTCTATCGCAGGGCCAAGGGGGCTTGCGCTCCAGGAGAAGAAGCTCCACTACTACAAATCACACTGCAAATGCATCTGTTGCTACAATCACAAGCAGTACTTCTGCGGGCAATGTTTCCAACCTCAGCGGCAACATCTTCCAAACGCCTATTCGCCGCAACAACTCTGTCACCCCTAGGAGAAGAACCCACACACGGACCAAGTCTAGGTTATCCTTAGATGCTACTGGTTTAGCTTCCATAGTGTCGTTGGCTTCTGCCAAGTCTCCTGCTGGTGGCACCAATCCTTTCTATACCCCACCGTCGTTTCTGTCACCAAGGGCTGAGAGTCCACAGAGTACACCTCTTCAGACACCCAACAGGATGGCTGCTCAGCAAACACCACATCAGATTGGCAGGTTCAATAGTGACTTGAGCGCCCTTTCTGGAGGCTTTGGTGGGTTTGCAGTTCCTAGCATATCACCATATATGCTGATGAAGGGTGGAGAGGAGGATCCAGTATTTCATAACGGTGTTGGCAACCAGGTGAAGTTGGACACAGACACAGAGTTAAGCCATAGCGGATTCCGTGCAAAGAAGATGAAGAGTGAGAGTGCACTTTCACTCTCTGCCATTGGCAACTCTGGCGTTCCAGATTTCTCAAGGGCCGCTGATATATCATTACAGCTTGCTTCCAAACTGCTGAACCAGCAGAACAGTGATCAGCAGCACGCCGCCCGCCAAGCCCAGCTTGGCCCCAATGGCATATTCGCCCAGGGAAATGGCTCTCACAACTACCCTAATGGTAACTCAGATTTCCAGGGGGGTCTTTTGCTAGATCCAGAGAACTCTGAAATGCTCGTTCAAGGAATGCCATATCATCTTGCTAATAATTATGCCCATGCGGCGGCTCTCCATGCAAACTTCAATTCTGGCATTAGCCAAGGTTCAGTCCCACTGAATAGCCTCGGTGGTCACTTTCAACCACAGCTTCCCAACTCTACAACTAATGGGGGTGCTCCGCAGATGCTTTCTAACAGCTTCCTTGCCAGTAACCCCACTTACCTATCCAGATCACGCAGCTCCATAAATCTATCTGCTATTGCTGCTTCCAAAGAGTCAACATTGGCTGCGGCTGCCGCGGCAGCTCACCTTGTCCATCTAACCCCTCCTACCACTGCAGACAGCACAATCATAGGTATTCCTGTAAATACGGTAAATCAGACTGGACGGGTCCTTTCGTCTGCTGGGGAAATTAGTACTCTTGTACCAAGTGTTGTTCCGGAGGTGGATGAGGCTGACACATCTGTTGTTTCCGTCACTGCTGACGATGCAGCCGTAAGCGATACCGCTGGCGGTGTTACTGATAGCAGGAGAAAGAAGACACATGAATGTCCATTGTGTCACTCAAAGTTTCAAAGACCAGAGCATGTGAAGAGGCATATGAGGTCCCACAGCACAGAGAAACCTTATCACTGCATGGAACCAGACTGTGGTAAGAAGTTCAATAGAAATGACAATCTGAAACAACACATGAGAAAGATTCACCGCAAGGAGCCTTGAACATAGGAAAAACAAGAGATAGACTCATTTCTTGATTGCTTCCTTCATACACTGTCAGGATGTCAGTACCATACACACCGATGATGAGGTCCAGCTTTACAGACAGGTGCTTTCTCTTCACTTTTCTTTTCTATTTGGAGTGTATTGTTTAGGGAAGATCTCTAACAACACCTGCCTTCCGATTCCATCATTCGTCACCCTTTATGTTTTAACAGCCTGCCACTTTATGTTTTAACATTTTCTTACAGGTATAACATTCCAAAAGTCGTTGCAGCATCGCATTAACACATTCACTCTACTGTCTACAATCTTATTGCATCTCTGGGCATACAGACTCCATCCACTCGCTGCCACCTCAACAGTTTTCCATTTGTCTTGAGCTTTTTTTCTCTAATCAGCTTAATTTACAGAGTTGTTAGTTTTATATTTTTGTTATATTTTTATCTAGATGTTTCTTTTACAGTTCTTGCTTGTGTTTTTTCCTCTTCTTTTTTTGCTTATCATGGGTCGAGTGTTTGTTATCTGTTATTTTTATACCACTCTGTGGCTTTACTTCGTGGCTTATAATAATATACTGAGTGTTCAAACATGTTTTCTTTTTCTATATGTGGCTGTAGTTAAAGTAAGATTCCGAGGTGAAAATAGAAACACTCGTTGGAATTTTGTTCAAAACCTAGTTATAATGAAAAGGAAAGAGGAAAGAGGAAAGAGGAAAGAGGATACACGGAACAAATACAAAAACACGACAAATTGCAAATATATGGTACTGAATGTAAGTAATCCCATGAAGAACTATTGGACATTCCAGACTTGATGAGCATCGCATCTCACCAGTCATAGCCGACATGAAATCGGTAAACTTCTGATTGAGTTTTCCTATCATTTGACTGCTTCCGAACATATCCTTCGTTCCTCCTTCCTTCGCCCTTTCTACCTTGATCATTATTCTTTTGTTTCCCCCGTTTCAACCAATTAAAGGATGTTTCTGACGACGGTCTCAGCTGGGATATCCACACCACCAGCGCTGAAAGTAGGAACCACGTTGGAGTTGTGGAATTCTTGGTGCGTAACAGCAGCAACACCGTAACATCCGGCACAAATGGTGAGAAGAATAGCCAACACTAACAAGGAGGTGGCCATTGCCAATAATGACAACCATTGGACGAGAGCCATAATAACATAGAATATCACTCTGGGCCAGTTCTTGTCGAATCTGTGAATGAATTCAGCAAACTGCTCGCTCATTGGGCAAATTCTAAGCAAGAACGGAATCTCCACAAATACCAATATGAATCCTTGCACTCTAAAGAAAGGGAAGGTGTGTTAGTTTGAGACAAAACCGTGTAAACAGACAATGTGATCCAAATAATAAACTTACATGGCAAGTATACCAAACAATATCACAAGAGAGACATGGAACACGTTAGCAATTCCAAGAGCGAAACTGAGAAACATAGTGAGGATTCCAATCCTATGGATGTTAGTACAATAATGGAGGAGAAGTGGTTGATAAGCGTCACGTGTGTCGATCATATACTAATGACAGCTGGACCTCGCAGCCCATTCTTTATCAGAGTCAACTCTTGTTGTTGTGTATAATTTACCTCACTTACCATTGACCATAGAGACTAGAAGGAGTTAGAATTGGTTGCAGTGAAATAGGAATTGACCGTGACTGCGAACGTAATGGATGATTCCAGTAGGCTCTTATGGCAGTTCGGGTGCGTCATCCCAATTGTATGTATACTCACCTGAAGTTCTTGCTCTTCATATCATCTTTGAACCCGGATAGAAAGCCGGTCAAATAATCTGTTATAGCCATATTCAGGAATTGTTGTTTCTGTTACTGTCTGTGATGGTAATAGTACCAATTGAGTGGTGGTGTGTTATATTATGCCTATATATCCTTGTGTGATGATCGCAAGAGATAAACAATAGAGTGAACTAAAGCGCCACAGCTGAGTAATGGGATCGCAATAATAACTCAACAGTAGTCGATACAGCAGCAATTGTAGCAGTTCTGATTTACGAAAAGTATCCCGAGGATTTCAATATCCAATTGGGTTTCACCGTGTGATCAATCCCAGAGATTGACATTGACACCTGTTCTGCAATGCCCACACCAATTGGGCCATACAATGAGAAAGAGGCAGTAGAAGAGGTATGCCCCTTCGCCTTGAATCTTTAGATGCGCCTGCCCGATTTCTCTGCATGGGGCATCCTCTCCATCGTGCCGGCACCTCTCCACAAGGAGAGGCTGATCGCATCGCTTAATGCAGCGGCTGCTCTGTTAAGGTGCAGAACTGTACGAAGGTGCGATGGGATGGATGGGATGGATGGGAAGGAGGCTCAGACGGTAGTGGCCAACTGTATATCCCGAAAAGTGTAACTTTATCTACAAATCCAATTGTATTCAACAAAGTAAGAGATACCAAGAAAATGCCATGAGGGGAATTTGATGCCACCAGGGGTCATTTGTAGTCTTTTGCTGGTGATTCTTGCCCTGGCCAACCCCTGCTCAACCCCTGGCCAATCCCTGGCTAATGAGTAGCGGTTCTAAGTTCCTTGCTGTCCTAACCAGTAGTGGCTGAGTAGGACGGTACCTCTGCACGTATTTTGTAGGCGATGCCACTATTGCAGGGTTGGCAGTTGCGATGGTCGGCCCGGCACAAGGTAGCTGTAGCTTATAGCTGTAGCTGTGGCCGTTGCTGTAGTGTCTGTGCTGCTACAGCACCTATGTGGCAGTACTAGCAGTTGCATCTCGCAGTAGCAACTGTGAGTACACAAGCCGAGATTACAAGCACATAGTGCATAGTAGTGCATAGATGCCAATTTATATGCTGAGTAGATGGTGTTGGACATGGGATTTGCCAACGATCAGGGTGCATAATTAGCTAGCTGGTAGGCCTTGAGCGATAGTGGGGGCACACATTGTCCCCTGCTCTGCTCTGCACCAGTTGGTGGTGGTGGGGTGGGCTCCTCCATCATGTGGTGTATGCAGAGATAGCGAGAGTGGGCCCAATCTGTCTGTTGGCCCGAGACATCCATCACGCGTTGAAATATTGAAGGGAAAACAATCAAGGCCCATTTTCACTTTTCATGACTTTCATGTGTTTGAGAAAGTGGATAGTTGATCGACTGAGATAGCAACATACTGTAGAGCACTGGGTGTATAGGGACCATCTCGATTTTTCATACTGTCTGTCAGATCATCGCCATCGGCCCACGTCCATACCTATAGAAACATAGATACCCATAATTACATACAGCCAGACAGAAACAAAATACCCAGTATCGGGTCATCTGTGTTACATAACTACTCTCAACACTTACTACTGTCTGATGTACTGCAGATTCTGTTCCATGTGGTATTGATTTATTTACCTGCATTTCTCTTTTTGAGCTACATTACATCTGTGATAACAGCTGTGAAACTTTGTTCCAAATGAAGTCCCCCACTCCAACCAATGTGGAGTCCCCAAATTCCCAAAAGTCCCCAACAGCTCCACTGACACGTAATGCACCGTCAAAGAAGACACGAACTCTGAAACACAAAAGATCACACAGACGCAGTAGCGGTCTCGCATCAAGGAAGATACCAGATGGGCTCACCTCCAGTGATTCAGACGATTCCCTCACATTTGATCTAGAGCAAGTGGGGCGATTCTCCCTTCCTGAACTATCGGTTGGACGTCTAGCAATGCCTGATTTTTCACCTCTCACAAACTTTCCTCAGCTCTCTAATACACAACTGAAGATTAATAATTATCTGAATGATCTTGCTACCAATAGTCGCAAGAATTGGCCATCTGTGCCCACAGCCAATGCCATCCCGGACTACATCAACGCTAGGAGGGAAAGATTAACGGAGTTTGTCAATGATCTCACGTCTGGATTTTCCATTCAGTCGGCTTTGGAGAATTTCAGACCTCTAACAGATGTAGTTGATGCGGCTATCCATCTACCCATCAACGATGACGGTATAGAGCGTGGTATTACAGAACCTCACGGAGTGGTGCCTGTGGTTCAGCATGCAGACCCTCCTCCTGTGGGAGAGTTTGTGATTCCAAACGACATTGATACTTCAAAATCAGCACTGGAGACTTCTCGCAACATAAAAGATACCCTCACACATAGACACAGCCACCATCACCATCACCGTCATCATAACAACGCAGAGAAAATGCGGGATGACCGGTTATACGAAGATCTCTACACAAAATATGCACGTCTTACAGACCTTTCTGTTAATGAATTCAGTGATGATCAATTTCTTCGTAAAAGGATCCGAAACATCCTTTCATTGCCAGGCATTGATTCCCAGGGTAAGGGTGCCCTGGTACAACGTCTAATGACGCGGGGTTACTATGAGAAACAGAAGAGTAGGGAGATTGCCAAGAAAGGTTTCTCCAGTAGTGTCAGAAGGCACAGCCTCAGCAGTAACCGTGACGATGATCTTATAGCACAACCTGTTTCCACTACCTTCCAGAGAAGGTCCTCTGTATTATCGTCCTCTTCTTCATCGTCCTCAGTTGCATCTCTTGCGCCGTCTTCAGAGGAAGTAATTCTCACGGAAGAGGAAAAAACCCCTAACTACAATAATGAAGCGCAGGGTATCCTGGGTTGTACTCACTACATGCGGAATTGTAAAGTTGAGTGTGCCATCTGTAGAAAATGGTACACTTGCCGGTTTTGCCACGATGCCCAAGTGAGTTCTCACCAGCTTCCTCGTAATCAGACCAAACACGTTCTTTGCATGTACTGTTTCACACCACAGAGTCCTCAGCAGTACTGTGTTAATGAGAGTTGTGGTAAAATACTCAGTGAGTACTATTGTGACAAGTGCAAGTTGTTTGACAATGACTTATCTAAAGATATATACCACTGTGATGATTGTGGGATCTGTAGACTTGGGCTGGGAATCAACCAGGATTTCTTCCACTGCAAAAACTGCAATGTTTGCATATCCATCGAACTTCAACACGATCACAAGTGTATTGAGAATGCTACACATAGCAACTGCAGCATTTGTGGTGAATACATGTTTAACTCCATGAAGACGGTGGTATTCATGTCTTGTGGCCATGCCATACACCAAACATGCTATGATGAATACACCAAACATGCTTTCAAGTGCCCTCTTTGTCAGCGCAGTATCATAAACATGGAGGCACAATTTAGGGTCCTTGATAGAGAGATCGAAGCTCAGCCACTACCTTTTCCTTTTGGTGAGTGGCGATGTGTGATCCAGTGTGTGGATTGTAGCGGGAAAAGTGAGGTGAAATACCATGTGTTCGGTTTGAGATGTGAAAATTGCAAGAGTTATAACACCCGTCAGTTGAGTCTAATCAAACCCGAAGAGCTCAATGGGGAGGTTAACAGAGCACAGACTACACCTCAACCACAGTCTGATACTGTCACCGAGGTCAGTCTTGATGTTAACATATCCTCTCAAGCAGTTCCAAATGCGACGCCAGATGTAGTGCATCACAATGTGATCCCGGCAGATCCAACATCCTCCCTTTCACATGATATTGGCCACCTATCCCAGTCACTCAAGTCTCCATCTGGTTTGTCACGTGTAATCCCCAACTCCCTCAACACTAATTTCGGATATGCCCAAGAAGAGGTTGAGGACGACAAACCCATGAACTCTACCAGTAGAAGGAAGCACCGCAAATCCCACCGCACTCCATCACATGACGACACTGGATCACAAGAAGATTTCGATGATAATGAATCTGTGATTTCTTCTGGGGATTCCATAGATGAAGACTACATAGATAACTTTATTCGGATCAATAATAATTTTGAGAGGTATGCCTCTATTGGTGATGCTGTTAAGGATTGGATTGCCACTACTAGGGGTAGTTTGGGAACTAGTCCTAATTTTCGGTTAATCGGTGGATTAGGATCAGGACTTGGCGGTGGCGTGAGCAACTAGGTGAGGTGGTTATGGAGTGAGTATGTATAGTTAGCGTGTTAATAGAGACCAAATATCAGTGGAGGTACACACATTCCTCTAAGGAGCGTAATAAATGCATGTTTTACGAATATATCTTCTTGAATACCCAAACCTTGATATAATAAACTATATGCCCAAAATGTCCTTGGTTAGACATTAAATAAAAAAACAAATATAACCTAGCAATAAATAATAAATACAAAGAAAGGAACAATCAATCTCAATACTTCCTCTGCCTGGAGAGATTAGCAATAGGAATGCTCAAGACACGTGAGGGCCTCAATCCTAGCCCTGACCGTGTAGCTGAGTCCTCAGAAAGTCCAAGTTTTGTTCTGTCGAATTTTGTGATATCTACATTTTCCAGACTCTCAGCACTATCGTTTTTGGTATTGTATAATGTGTTGAGCTTGAGATACATCCCTGTTGAATTCTTTTCCCTCAGATCTCTTAAAGCAGTTGCTGGTGATACAGGAGGTATTGACTGAGTGTCATCACCACCAGCGTCTGTGTTCACAGTGGAGTCAGATACACCTGTGACAGTTGAGGAACTTACCTCTGAGTGTGTTCCGTTATACAGGGATGGTCTCTTCCTGAGATCTGCAGAAATGGTGCTATTGCTGGTGCTGGACCCTGGGGATGCCAGAGGGACTGAGCCTCTAGATGCACGGGATGGACTGGTCACCGATTGTCTTCTCGAAAAATACCCTGGACGCGATTGAGTGATTGCTGTAGTTGCAGGAAGCCCTTCTCGTAGATTTATAGCACTTAGAGAAGGAGAGCCAGAAGATAGACTTCCATAGCTGGTTTTGCTGGTAAGGGAATGTGTGATGCTGGAGATTGCAGAGGAGATAGTCCCAGACTTGAGGCGTCTGACATGATGCGAACTCGTACTTGGCGAGGCAGACGTGATACTGTTGGTGGTGGAGTTTGTGAGAGTGAGAGTCAAGTTGAGGTGGTTGCTGCTATTGCCACGGCCGGGACCAGAGGAGGTACCAGCGGAGCCACTGTTGCTATTACCGTTGGTAGAAGCGATATCGGAACCACCAGAGTTTGAACGGAAAGTTCGGCTGCTCATTGACGACCTCTTTGAGGAAGGTGACGCCGCGGGTGAATTATTGGTGCTAGTACTTGCATGCAACAGAGGCTGAATGGGCGGCTGATCAAGCGGGTTGTGACTGGCAGAGCTACTGCCAGCTGTCGAAATCGATGAGTTATCCGTCTGGGTTCTCCTCAAACCATTTCTATCCGAAGCGAGTGTAGACAAGGACATCTTCCTCGAAGAAGAAGCCCCATAAGTGGGGACGCCATTACTGGACCCCACCGCTCCTGCTCCTGCTGATATGTTTGACTGGGAAGCATATGATGCCAGTTGTGTTGACTGTGACTGTGATCTTGCCACCATGACTGGAAGTGCCGCTCCATGTATCGTTGTAGGGAGTGTGGTTTGTACCGGCTCATTGTCATGAGACTGATAACTGCTGCTACTCCCACTGCTTATGGAACCAATTGTGCCTTGACCTGATATGTTGTGATTGCTGTTGTTGCTGCTAGCAGTGTTTCTGTGTCTGGGACGAGTCTGAGGTTGTTGCTGTGATGGGTTTGCGGAGATTTGCGAAGAAGAATTCTGAATGGGCGACTGATAAGTGTACACACTATCTGCGTAACTGCTGCCTCCGTTGACAGAGCTAGATCCCATCAAGGGTGTCAAGGGCATTCTTGTGCTTGAACTTATACTACTAGTTCGGCTATCATTTGCAGCAGACGATTGAGAATAACGGCGACCCGTTGTTATTGATGGGAGTGGTGGCAACGAATTCGAGTGACCACGTATCGATTTGGGGGATGAGAACTTGGAAAATGCTGAGTACGGAAGGTTGGGAGTATGCATGCCAGGGAACTCAACCGCAGCTGTGGGGGTCGAAGGACTTGCATTCGCAAAGGAGATAGTGCCATTAGGAACTCCACCCGGGATACTGTCGAGAGTTGTGTCCTCTGAGGCTATTGAAGGGCGATGAGCTCTGATCTCACTGTATTGTGCTTTGATCTTCTTGAACTGCTTTTCCACATCAAAAGTACATGCTACATCATTAGGTACCCAACCTTCATTATTTATCATCTCTGTGTCTGCCCTTTGAAATACCAAAACTCGTATGACATCCACATGACCATAACTTAGTGCAAGATGCAACGCTGTATTGCCGTCTTTATCCTGGGAATCGGGAGTGGCTCCATTATCCAGCAACAGCTCCACACATGGTGCATGCCCTTTGATGGAGGCCATATGCAGTGCTGTACGCCCATCTGACCCCTTAATGTTCATATACTCGGTTGCAGTGGTACCACCTGCCGCGGTTTGCCCCTCCTTTTTGTCATGATCGTCGTTTTCCTCTCGAAGTGCATTATCCTGACTCAAAGTTATATGATGGAAATCTGCAAAGTGCTGTAGCAAAATATCCAAAGCCTGCTCACTACCATTGGCAGCAGCCAGGTGCAGTGGCGTGTTACCTTTAAATGTTAATTTCACCTCTTCTTTGGCAAGGTCGCCACTACGAGCTTCCATCCACTGTAAAAGTACCTGCACCACATCTGACCTGTTGTGAAATGCTGCGTAGTGAAGGTTAGACCAACCGTTGGAAGCATCGACGTTGTCGATCAGCTCTGGGAACCTTTTGAGAAGCCGCGTCGCTATTAGGAAGTTGCCTTCTATAATAGACTTTCGCAACCTGCTCGATGGTACGAGCATTGTGAATATTTGTGAATATTGTTTATGTCTGAGGGGTTTTTAGATCCTCATATGTTTTGTTGTGTGTTTTGTTGTTTTAATATGGGGAAATGCCAGACTTGAAAGAATGGCCTGATGTGTATGATGATACGCGAAGACCTGCTGCCATATAGGTGTGTCTGTATGTTGCAAAATAATAAAATGAGCTTTTGCCAGCTGCTGGAATATAGAATATTCGATTACTGCTGTTATATCATGGAATCATTCAAAGCCTATGTCGTTTCCCACCTCTTCTTGACTCTGGGGAATGTCACCGGAGAATAGATAGTGTATGCCGTCAAATAGGGGGGAGGAGCGCGAAGCACAGTCGTGGGGTTTGACAGGGGTGACGTGACTTTCACAGAAGGATGATGTTTGTTCGATCCCTTACATAGACGGTTGAACCTTGGAGTGAAAGAAATCACAGTGTTGAAAAAGTATACGCAGATTGTTCGTAGGTAATGCAAGAGTAGTAGTGGTAACAGCTTTGACACTTCCTCAGCTCACCTCTTCTGTTGGCATGCTGCCCAGCAGGTGGTGTGGTACTACTCTACTGCCATAACGTCCCTTTGAGCGGTTGCATCAATTAAGTTACCCCTTTGGGATGTTCGCACGCGTGGAATTTCAGGTCGTGCATCCCAGGAAGGACTGATCGAGGTGTCTCGCGACAGAATGGGGAACACTCATCAGTGATGCGGCTCGTGGTTGATCAGAGCACGTCCATCAATCTTCTTGTTGGGAACTCTGCCTTAACACAAGAAAAATGACGGCATATAAGCAGGCGGTGTTTGGAAGGCAGGCAGGCTGCCCTTGAGAAGGAGGACAACAGGAAACAAATGTGAACACATGTGTGAGGGTCCGGATAGATACATGACATACTTGTTCTTGACAGTAATCCGATGATGCATCACAAACGGAGGGGATTGTAAGAATGTCACATTTACTTTTATTATCAAATCCTTTAAGGTTCGTGTTGCTGTAAATGGTTGCAGAGCTATAGACCATGGGGAGGAGGGTATGTGGTGTTGTTTGCAGGCAGCAATTTATCGGTAGCCAAAAAGGGTTTGTAAACCATTACGTAGGTAGGCACAAACTGATAACGAAGCTGTGATCCTGTATAGATACGCACATAAAGTTGGAGTGCAGGCTTTGAATTTATTGTTTTGACATCTATCTAGTATAAGGTTCAATTCCTCTGCAATGATAAGTGAAATACTCAAAAGCTTAATTAGAAATTGTGCGAAGTGGGATGAAATACAGCAATCTGGTGGTATTGCAATGATTCGCCCTGCATGTAACCTGAAAAAAATATACACAGCCCTGTGGGTTCCATTGCTTTTGCTTGGCATAGTCAAAAATCACTTGCAGCACATAGAAGGGCCGCATGTAAGCGTGTCTGCTCCTTTGGTCCCAGACCAAATTTCCATACTGTGTCATATGCCGTCCTCTGCTGCACCACTGCGCGTCTTCCATTCTTCGCAGTAACAACAAGAGAATATTATTCTGCTGCCGACATGCTACGATGTTATGTGGTATTGATGCTTTGAAGAGATGCAAGTGTTATTTCAGTTGCATATTTCTGATGCCGAATGATGCAGTTATCCGGCAGCGGGCGTCCAAGACGAAACAAAAGGAGCGAGGCTTACGGACCATAGGCTGAATTGGACAGCACTGAAGTTCATGCGACTCTTGAGATTGATGATGCAAGAATGATCGCCGAAGACAAAACAACCCGGTGGCCTCCCGATGTACGAGTACCCCATCAACGAAACTATTGGCTACCAATTGTACAGTCTAAACTTTTAATGCCTAGCTGTTCTAGAAATCAACAGAACCCAAAGACATTAAAGAATGGGCTCTGTAATATATGAGAGAATTCTAGTGGTTCTGTTTCTCGCTTAGTTTACAAGGAAACAAAAACGATTCATCTGCCTCACCGAGACCTGGTGAGGATATTTATTCCCGGAAAGGTTAGTCTACCGCAGGTTCAGAGAGCTTCACCTGCATAAAGGATGGATGCAACCTGCTACGAACGTTCGCCAGAGGACCATGCGTAACATCATATTTGCAGCCATGGGGTACAAAACGAATACCCGAAGTTTTCTTGCCGCGGTATTTGATTGGAGGTATCGGTGACCCATGCTGCGTTCGAGCACTGAATTTTATTATTATTTCTACGCTAACTTCTCACACAAGCAATTACCTGCACGCAAGAAAAAAATTATGTTAAAAAAATCTGCGCTGGGCCAAATCACCTCAATGATCCTGACTGCTCAAGGAGAGTGCCCTCGTTTCTTTTGCAAAATGCTGCATGATACGCACTGCTAACGAAGCAGGAGAGATATGCTGCTTGTTTCCTCTCTAATTACAGGACGCATCATCTATCAATGGAGGATTACGTGCATATCGCATGGAGAGGCAGGCACACAGGCATATGATGGTGCTCCTGATGAGAGTGGGGGCAGTGGGGGACTGGTTGTTCATCTCATATGCTAAGCGTGTGCAAACCTTATGCAGGCCGAAAGTCGAATCTACGCACGTATCTTACACTCAACTTATGCTATCTCTGTGTGTAATGAATATTTGTAAACGTAGAGCTACTAGGCCCTGGCCATAGATGGAAATTTTATGCTAGGGTATATCATATTTTGTATACAGTCTTTTGCTATGTTATGGATGCGTGTTGCCTGCAATCTGGAGGTTCACTGAGTTTCAGCGCAGTAGCATTTTCCATTCACTTTATGTTAAGCTCCTGAAGGTGTCGCATTTGATACCACCTACTTTTTTTATTCCTCTTTTTTCGTCCCCCGTGTTCATCTTCAGAGTTCTATCTT
Organism: Kuraishia hungarica; assembly: GCA_030567555.1. Taxonomy (NCBI): domain Eukaryota; kingdom Fungi; phylum Ascomycota; class Pichiomycetes; order Pichiales; family Pichiaceae; genus Kuraishia; species Kuraishia hungarica. The sequence continues at coordinate 1,420,302 of JAJLSL010000001.1, forward strand.
TGGCAGCCACCACCTTCATCTCGGATACATCGACAGACATATCCATTTCTTCGTCAACAAATTACCACAAAACTCGAAATGTCGACTAAAAAGCGAACTGTTGAAGGCTCCTGTTGGCAGTGCAAAGACCGTAGAGTGAAATGCGATCTCATCAAACCAAATTGTTCGCGGTGTTCCAAAAACTCGCTCTCTTGTGACTATGACCGTGTGAGATTGAGATGGAACCAACAAGTCGTTATGGACAGTGGTCACATCACCGTCTATGGAAGACCCTTGAAAAGAGGCAACAGTAATATCGTTGCTAGAAGTGCCAAGGTTGACACTGAAAGCTCACAAAAAGAGCTTGAGATCACAGAAAGGATAACGTTTTCTTCAGATATTGGTATAGATAATCCAACTCTTGACTACAAAGATCCATCTCACGTCACCACTTTTGACACCACAACAGCTCACGATATCCACTCAACCGTTACCAATTCAGCAAGAAGCAGCATCATAATAACACCTTCAAACTCAGTTTCATCCATGGAAAGTGATGGATTTTTGTTTGATTCACAAACTGACATGTCACTTCAGAAGCTTGCCACACCATCAACCACTACCTCTGAGTGTCTTCAACCACTACCATATCATACTCTGCCATCCCAGCGCAAAACAAGTGACCATCAGATCATGTATTTCTCATATATCTTATCTCCATTGCTGCATGCTCAAGGGATGCCGTTCGAATTGGACCTTACAAATTCCTCAATCGACCCCTTTTTAAGCCATCTCATAGATGCTCTCAGCAGCGCACATCTCTCCTTGAAGCATCACTGTGCGGACACCAACATGGTGCTACAATCCCGAGAAATCAGCAGGGTGAGTGCCATCAAGACGTTTAGCAAATACCTCAGTGGCCATCGCAAAGCATCTGAAAACAGTCTCTTTGTTGGTTCCGTATTGCTCTGCCTATTAGATGGTGTGATCGAACCGGCACCAGGTAGCATAAATCCATCCAACCATTTGAATGGAGGGGCAGCTATTCTGAATCACTGGAATTTGGTTGATTCAATCCTACACAAGAAAATAGGAGTGGATGTGATCATGCTTTCCACATTTGGATCCATTGACCTTATGAATGCCATATTTACTGGCACCAAGCCACATTTTGAACCAAATTTGTGGTATCGCTTTGCTGATTGTCATGCATGGTGGGGCGTGTTGGACATTGGTGATCCTTTTTTTAATATTCTGGAGGTATTAACGAAACTGACAAATCTCGTTTACATGTCTAAGGAAACCAGCAATCCTGTTACGATGGAACAACTTGTTTCGCTGAGAGAGGACCTATATGCGTGTCTGGAACCACATAAGGAATTTGCGGCGGCTGGGACTTTAACTTCGTGGATGAAATTCTGTGCAACCTATGTCCATACTTCCATCATCTATATGTATCGGGCCCTTTGCCAACTTGACTACAGAGATGAACTTATCCAGCATGAAGTGAATTGCTTCTTCGCGCTCTTGGGAAATGGAGGAGACAGCTCCTTGAGACACTGTCTATTATTCCCTATACTGGTGATTGGAATTCACACACGTGATGAGAAGCAGCGTGAAATCCTTCTACAGGCACTGAAAGTGTCATATCTGCACCTGTCGTTTGGTAATATAACTGCAGTATACACTTTCCTCGTGGAATATTGGGAAAAAGACGACACATCCAACGAAATCGATCAAATGCTTTTCAGCGTCGTAGAACAACCACCGTTGGGGGTGTCATGGTGTGAAGAGTTTCAGGTACTGGCCAATAGTGTTTTCATCTTTTGATGGTGTGTATATGCATGGAATGCGGCTGAATTTTCGTATACCGCAGTGAGCCTACACAGCGTGCGCGCTGGCTAAGGAATCACACGAATATTTCATTTTTTGGGTTTTTATATTATTGATTATGAATGGGCAGCTTTACGGATTTTCTGTTATTTGAGTTACACATAAGATAGTATCATTTATCTTCGTAAGATTTGTAGGGCCCTATATTTCTTACATGTCCTGTCAATGCAGGGCAGGGCCATCGGATCGTCTTCCTCTGTAAGAGCCAATGCTACTAGCCTGTCATGCCTGTGGTGCATGTGGTTCCTGTGGTTCCTGTGGTTCCTGTGGTGTGTGTGTGATTGCTCTTCCCAAAGGGAAATATTTCCATGTAACTGTCAGTTGATAGTGATACGACATGCCATTTGGAGTTAATGCAATCTCCGAAAAATGAACTACATCCGCTATGTCTATATTTCTCAACTGGTGCCCATACACTGACTTGGCAATTCGTCTCCACCTTCCCAAACAGGCACCTCTTCAGCATGAAAGACATACTGTTAGTTCGGGCCGAGCGTGCAGCTAGCTTCAAATGCCCTGTTTTTTTTGCCTGTCCTGCCTCAGCAGCTCAATCCACCACTGCAGCACAAATAGTTCCCTCCTCTTGTTAACCACACAACCGGTCAACCAACCAGTCAACCAACCGGTCAACCAGCCAGTCAACCAGAGCCGGCCAATGATATGTATATCAGATCATGGTAGTTCAATCATCGACCGGTAACAATACTGCATAGCATCCTAGAATCGCCTCTTCCTCCTCTCCCTCTCCCTCTCCCTAAGCCTCTGTCTGCCAAATCAGAATGCACACCCAAGAGTGTACGCACCGCTCTTGATCCTTATCTCCCCCACAGTTAGCATGCGCATGGCAGAAGAGCTCTAGCCATAAAGTGTCTCCTTTTGGCAATACCGCGGAAGGTTCTGATGGCCTATGCAGGAGATATCGCCGTTGGAGAGCGAGACCAAATAGAGGTTGTCACCGAGGGATGATATAAGGAGAATGCTTTGGGCTCATTCATTTATACTGGATACTGAGAAGTGAATTTACTCGGATCTTTGAATTGAGTCTTCCAAGTTGATACTTCATACTGGAAGAGCACTTTGAAACATTGAAGTGGTTGTGGCTACAATAAACCATATAGGCTTACATCACATGGTATAAGCCCCTATCTCAGACCTAATTTTCTACCCAAATCGCCCCCGAAGACGCTCAGAGAAACACCATGTCTTTCACTACAATCACACTTCCCAATGGAGTGGCTTATGAGCAGCCTCTTGGTCTGTTCATTAACAATGAGTTTGTTGAGCCAACTACCCCAGCTACCATGCCAGTGATAAACCCTTCGTGAGTATATGTCTCTGATGATGAACACCAGGATGTCTTAAAATGCATTGTCGATCTTTACTAACTTCTGTTCCCCAGCACTGAAGAGTTGATTGTTGATTTTCCTGCGGGCTCAGCTGCAGACATTGACAAGGCGGTGGCAGCTGCTCGGGCTGCATTCGAAAGTGCTGAATGGAGAGGTATTTCAGCTGTTGAACGTGGTTCCTATCTGTTCAAGATCGCGGAACTGATTCAAAGAGATACTCAATTGCTAGCTGCCATCGATTCCTTTGACAATGGAAAGCCATTTTCAGAGGCAGTTGGAATTGATCTCGATGAGTCCTACAACGTTTTCAAGTACTACGCTGGTTTTGCTGATAAAATCACGGGCAAAACCATTGAAACTTCTCCCGCAAAGATGGCATTCACTCTCCAGGAGCCTCTTGGTGTATGTGGCCAGATCATCCCATGGAATTACCCATTTATGATGCTGGCATGGAAGGTTGCACCTGCGCTTGCCTGCGGTAACACGGTGGTGCTGAAGCCATCGGAGATCACCCCTCTCTCTGCAGTGTACTTTGGAAAGATCTGTATTGAGGCTGGTCTCCCTGCTGGTGTTGTCAATGTTGTTCCTGGTCTCGGCAGCACTGCTGGCAGTGCCCTTGCCAGTCACATGGATGTTGATAAGATTGCATTCACAGGCTCCACTGCAACTGGAAAAAAGGTGATGCAGGGAGCTGCATTGAGTAATCTCAAGAATGTCACTTTAGAGTGTGGAGGTAAGAGCCCCCTTATTGTTTTCGCGGATGCCGATTTGGTACAGGCTGTCAAATGGGGTCGTTCAGCTATCTTTGACAACAAGGGTGAGGTGTGTACCTCAACTTCGAGAATATTTGTTCACGAGGCAGTTTATGAGGAATTCTTGAAGGCGTTTGTGGCAGAAACAAAGGCCGTAGCCAATATCGCTGATCCTTTTGGTGAGGATACTACTCATGGTCCTCAAGTTTCCAGGGCCCAGTATGAAAAGGTTCTTGGCTACATCGAGCTAGGTAAGGAGCAAGGTGCCAAGTTGCTCAGTGGAGGAGTTACCGCAAGTAAAAAGGGTTACTTTATCGAGCCCACTGTTTTTGCCGATTGTACTCCTGAGATGAGAATCAACAACGAAGAGATCTTTGGACCTGTTGTGGCCATTTCCAAGTTCAGTACTGAAGCGGAAGTGATTGCCAAGGCCAATAATACCTCTTATGGTTTAGCTGCTGCTCTTTTCAGTAAGGATATCACTAGGTGTCTTACTGTGTCGTCAAAGCTGCAGGCGGGAATGGTTTGGATTAATTCCTCCGGCGACTCTCATTTTGGTATTCCATTTGGAGGCTACAAATCTTCCGGTATTGGTAGGGAGCTGGGTCCATACGCTTTGGACGCCTACACCCAGACCAAGGCCGTTCATGTCAACTTGGGTGTTACTTTATAGGTTGTGTAACCTTTCTATAGAATATGAAATAGAACATGAAATGTAAGTATGCCATTATGGTACATAAATGCTGATATATATATTAATCCAGGACCACTTGGAATTTAGGTGCACTGTGGCTGTGTATAGACCCACCCATCCATATGCATGCGCGAAAGGCAGACGGCTCCTTTGACACTGCATGATGTGATAACCGCCTCCTACTATCGACACCGCATTGCTACCTTCGGACCACGTCAAGTTGATTGTATGGCATTAATTATGCTTCCCCACCATCTTGCTCTTTTATCTAGATGACTCGGTAAATCCAAACCTCCAGGTGCCCTTGCGTGTGTTCGCAGAAGGGTGTCACTATCTACTCTCAACAGGCTCTCTATCATGCGTCTCCCCCACCAGTACGTGCCAATTTTGGTGGGGGCGCGGGACATGTTGGCAGGCAGAAGCGGTGCAGGTGGGGAGAGTAAGGCCGAGCCAAGCGCATCTGGGTTTATTTATGCAGGGTGCAGGCCAAGCAGGCCGACAGTGGAAAATTATAATGAGGGAATTTATGAAACAAGTTCCTCGAATAGTTGAGGAGTGCTTGATTTGTTAATCTATTGTTTTGTACATTTCGAAATATACATAAAATAGCTCTAAAATTGATATGAGCTATAAAATCGGGTCGGTGACTCAAACTTTGGGGATATGATGGCATGCAGGCACGCGCATATACCCCGGCAGGATCATTAATTCTGTATCTCTGCAAGAGGCACCTATTCCTCATCAAAAACAATAATCGGGGCCCAGTTGGGGTTGACGTATCTCTTGCCACCCTTCACAGAAGCGTATTTATCAAGGGCCTCGCCGTCCTCGTCGGAAAGATCAATAATCTTCAGGTTGGTTTCAATTCTAGAAGCACTGACACTCTTTGGAAGAACAACTGTGCCTCTCCACACGGCCCATGACACCAGCAAAGTGGCTGGAGAAACACCTTTCTTCTCAGCCAGTTCAACAATGCCCTCATCTGTCAACAGAGGGGCACCTGTGGAACCCAACGGAGAGTAGGCTTCAATAATAATACCCTTCTCCTTAGCATAGGCCAGCAACTCGTGCTGTGGAAGCTGTGGGTGGAGCTCAACTTGGTTGGCAGCAGGCACAATGGTGATTGTTGGGTGAGCTAACAGAGCCTTGAGACGCTTGACAGTGAAGTTGGAAACACCAATTGCCTTGGTCTTTGTCTTTGGTAGCTTCTGCATCAACTCATAGGTCTTAATGTAGTCCCATCCCTCTACAACATCTCTGAGACCGCTAGGAAGAGTGGGAAACTTAGGGTCATTACCATGTGGGTTGAGTGGGACTGGCCAGTGCATCAAATAGAGGTCAATGTAGTCCAACCCGAGCTTCTTGAGAGAAAGGTCAAGACCAGCTTCTGGATCCTGGTGAGCAGTACACCACAACTTGGTGGTGACAAAGATCTCCTCACGTGGTACGCCAGAATCCTTAATGGCCTTTCCAACATACTCCTCGTTACCGTATGCGGCTGCGGTATCGATGTGTCTGTATCCGGCCTTCAAAGCAGCTACAACGGCACTGTAGCCTTCCTCGGCTGTGGATTGCCAGGTACCCAGTCCTACTGCTGGAATGGCCTCGCCATTGTTGAGCTTGAAAGTCACTGTAGAACTGCGAGGTTGAAGGTATGCGTTAGTAACGGAAGAGTATTTCCTGGAATCGTAGCCGGGACAAAAAGAGATAGGAAAAGGAAGATGCACAGATATTTCGGATTTGCAACCCCTGAACCCTAATTCACCTCCCCTTGAAACGAAAAGACAGGATCTGAGACTATTCTTAAACATACTTCTCGGCAACGGTCATAATGAAAAACCTTTGGTAATAATCCTGTCTATATATATTTAGCAGTTAATGAATAACTAATTGTATTAATATTCTGAGATACAGAAAGCGGGGATGTTTGCTAAAAAAGAAAATCAGATCATAATCATAATGGCTATCTTGCAATAGCAATTCACGTGTGGAGGAAGACAATCCAACCAGCGGTGGGTTAGCACAGTGGTTGTATCCCCTAGAGGGAAAAAACACCGCAAGCGCATTATCCCCAAACTAGCAATGACGTATGTGCGTGGGGTGGGAAGGAGGAAGTGCTAACTCTTACAAAGTGCTCACCCCACCTCGGTACCCTTCTTTGTTGCTCTCGGTAGGCAGGGTGGGTGGGATCCGTAATCGGGATGTAACCGTTGCAACGAGCCGTGTCCGTTCTAGGGAGGAGCTCCGATTTAGGGTTGCATAATTTGAGGTTTACACACATAGAATCCAAACCTACTACAACTGACAACTTTTCAATGCACTGCGTCTAAGCCGTTCTCTCACTGTGGAGCTACCCCACCAAAAAAGAGCCTAACATTGAACCGTCTGCATGCATCTCGGTCTGGCATTTATCCGGGGTAATTGGTGGTAGCAAGTTGTTTGATGCAAACTGGTGGGGAAGTCGCAGCTCTGTTCATCCCCCAGTGGGGATATATAGATATGTATCTCTGTATATATATTTGCAAAGCGACAGTCTAAGGGTCCTACTTTTTTGTCCTACTTTCGTACTATTGACTATATTGTGTTCTTCTCTGTCCTTCCTATAAGTCATTTCCCTATAATGTCACCATCTACCATAAACATTTCGGGAGTAGAAGCTCCACCGGCCGGGGTCTACACCCCTGTCACCACTTTTTTCAAGGGAGCTACTAAGGAGTTGGATCTCACGGCACAAGCTGCCCACTCCAAATTCCTCTATGAGAGCGGTATCACCGGTCTCGTTGTTGCGGGCTCCATGGGTGAGTGTAGCAACATGACTCGTGAAGAGAGAAGTAGACTCTTCAGTGCTATCAGAGACGCTGTGCCTGACCACAAGTTCAAAATTGTTGCTGGTATTCCACCTTCCAGTATCAGAGATGCCATTGACGAAAGCATTATGGCTAAAGAAGCAGGTGCCGATTTTGTGATTGTGCTTGTGCCTGGTTTCTTTGGCCCAGCAATGGTATCCCAGGAAGGTATTGTCGACTATTTCAATGCTGTAGCTGACAGCTCTGCTCTACCATTGCTGATCTACAACTACCCAGGTGTGTGTAACAACGTGGAGATCACTATTGATACTTTTCACAAACTCAGCGCTCACCCAATGATTGTGGGTGCTAAGTTGACTCACTTCAACCTCTCTCTTTATACCATGATCGGTAAGAGTGTCAAGATCTCTTCTGAAAACAACTTCCATACATTCACCGGACTGGGCCAGGTGCTTGTTCCAGCCCTTAGTGTCGGGTTGTATGGAACAATTGATGGTCTATCTGGAATTTTCCCCAAGACTATGCTCAAGATTTTCTCTCTTTACAAGGCTGGCGAATATGAAAAGGCTGCCGAGCTGCAATACCTTGTCTCAAGAGCTGATGAGATGTTGGGTGCTCTGAATCTCGTTGGTACAAAGTATGCTATTAAGCAAATACACGGTATTGGTGAGAGTGCAACCGATAATTCTAGACCACCTCTGACTAAACCATTCGATTTGGAATTGTACAAAAAGTTCCAACCAGATCTGGACGCTGTACTTAAGGTTGAGAAGTCATTGTAAGCGGAACTTGATCAGGTATCTTCATTCGAATCAGGCTGTGTATCAGAAACGAGCGAGTTCTCTTTAGATCTGGTTAAATAGTTGTCCAATGGTTCTTTAGAAATTAGTATATATTAATAGTTCATGCGTTTATGTATGCGTTTCAAACAAAAATAAAAAATATGTGCCAAACAAAACAGTAAAATTATTATAATAAAGTGTATTCCATACTTTACCACCCAATAAACTTGATCACGGCACTTTTGAAATCAGGGGGGTTATCTAAATAAACATGATGGCCAGCTCCGGCAATAATACGGAACTTTGCAGATCTATCGTGGTTTCTCCTCAAATCCTCCTTGTTGATCTCCTTAACTATTTGCATACCGCTTGTCTTGCTCATCCAGTCATTCTCGCCGTATAGCCATAATGTTGGGATACGAATCTCTCCCGGTAAGCGGTCCAGAAGTGGTAACCTTGCCAAGGCCCCTGGTGCAAGGATACGTGTTAGTGCGTACTCACCTGATCCTTTTGCAACAAAGGTCTTGTATGTATAATTATGGATGGCCATGAGCTCGTTGAAATCGGAAATAGCACCAAACCTATTAAATGACCAGTTAGAGACTAGACGGGGAGCAAGAGGACCAAGAGCACGCACTATAGTGAATGGCGATACATTCTTCTCCCACAGAGTGGTGATGAACTTCCCCAACTTTGGGGCTCTCCTGATTTGTCTGAGCTTCTCTTCCAATTCCGTTTGGGAAAGTCTACCTGATGAACCAGAAGAAATAGACACTGCATCAGAGCGGTCAGCCTCATGTGAAGCAGCATGGCCATGTCTCTGCATAGCCTCGGTCTGAGACTCATAGAGCTCATTTGAGATCGTAGGTCCTTGTTCATTGGCTACCCGCACCTCCTCAGAGATTGTTTGTGGGTGCGAGGTAGTTCTTGTCACTCTGTCATTATTTGACTCTTGAGTTTGTGATTGGTCATCGTTATACCCACCAATCATGGAAAAGTCATTCCTCTCTACACCAACAGGTGAGACAAGCACAAGTTTATCCACGACATTCTTACCATATTTGAGAGTATATACACTGCTCAAATAACCCCCTAGAGAATGACCAATTAGAACAAAATTATCAAGTTTCCTCTCCTTTCTCCACTCCTCGATGGAATCCACAAAGAAGTTCTCAGCTTTGTTAACATCATCAATAGTATGACTGCCTATTGATGGGAACCTAGGACGAGACGATAAACCGTATCCAAGCATATCGATAGCATGTACCTTCACACCGGGAATGGAAGACAGCCCTTCAAAGTTCTTGTAGAAGAATCCAAGCGCCGCACCGTAACCATGAATTATGACTATATGCTTTTCAGGAGTTGTTGCAACTGCTGGGTTGCTTCTGGTTTTCTCGATGTTTTGTATGTAGAACTCATGGATGTAGTTGCCCTTTGAATCTACCGGTGTATCCATGATCTGAGCAATACGCTTACCATCTGACTCCGGATAAAACGGCAAGGATGATAATACGTCTCTCTCACACTCTTTGAGAGGTTTCGTGGACCACCACTGTCTGAAAGAGTCCTTGTAGGTCATCTTCAGCTCCCGTGGGTCTACGGGATGGGAAGTTGTTGTTGCTGTTGCTGCTGCTGCTGACATGGTGTTGTAACTGCGTAAGTGTGTTTGTGAAGGCGTGAAGGGAGATAATTCGGGTCTCAGTGAGGAAGAAGGTCTAAATGGTGCTGAATTAGTGGAAAGCAGGTGACCCCGTTTTGTAAAGCCTGGTTGAATTAAAGAGCCGTTAGAGGCTATTAGTGTACGCACTCGGTACAGATATCTCAAAACAATGAATGCAACGATGGAGACATTCAGGTGGGATAAATATGCAGTGGGGTGTCCTTGTGATATGTTTTGTGGCTTTGTTCTTCTATATGCCTCCTCTTTTCGCACGGCTGGTGCTATTCGTCCGATCCTTTTTATATTTATATTCCCAACCTCCGCAGCAGTTCTTTTTCTTTTTTGATCAGTCCCCATAGTATTAGTATAGTGGCGATACTTGTGGTTATGCAAGGCTAAGTAAGCACCCTCAGAAGCACCACACTGCGTGTATACAACGTGTTCCGCTACTATATAACGTGCAGCTGCAACACCGCCACTCCTCGGCGCCATAGTTGATTAACTCCGCACCGTGCGTCTTCTGTGCGTCTGCTATTTGTACAAGCCCGTTAACACCGCCCTCTGCATGTGAAATAAGCGTTGGGGGGGGGGCTGTGTGGTGGAAAGCGCCATAAAGTCTATTTGCCTTCCAGGCGGTGTGGTCGGTTATCCTTACTTATCCTTGCGGAGCTGGAGATCTTTTGCTTCCCGGCCGGCTTCATGGCGGAGCTGGCCGTTGTAAAGGGCTCGTAAGGAAGAAGAAGTTGACATATGTCCAAAACATGCAGGAGTAATGACACGAGAATAAGTTGATTAATGGTTAGGTTTTTGACTCGTTCATCGTCAAAGAAAAAAGAAATCTCAAATTTAAACTTTTGTAAAATGGAATGTGTGGACATATGTTCATGTCACCTATTGAGACTTGTGTTCACCACATGAGAGTAATGAGTAGCCCTGTATGTCTTATAGTGAGTGGGCTGTCTAAACCCCACTGGTTACCGCGAACTGGTTACCGCGAACTGGTTACAGCGTACTGGTTACAGCGTACTGTGTGCTGCGAACTGAGTGCCGAGCTATCTCTTCACTATGGAAATGGCCATCGCCCGCCATCGCCATACAAACTGAAGTGTCCCGGATGAACGTATGCCTATGCCTCAGCGTGTAGCCTCAGCATAGTAGGACCCGCATTTGCCATCGCGTGAAAGGCACAGAGATGACTAGCTGATAGCCTTAGTGAGGAGTGAGTGCTGGTGTCATAGTGAAGGAAGGGCTTCAAAGGGCTTCACAGCAGGACTTGCTGAGCACTCGGATGGATGATTGGAGTAAAGAAATCTGGGGAATCACCAGCAGAGGAGAAGTTTGGTAAGCAGGTATTGGTAGCAGTTATTGGTAAAAGTTATTGGTGTATTTAATTCTGATCGGTAATAACCAGACAATTGCTGTTTTATTTCATTTTATTTTAGGTAGCATATACTTTATAGCAGAGCCATAATTATCTAAACGTTTGTTAGCATCTCCCCACAATGTCATTCACATTGGTATATGGTGTGCGATCGTATAAAGCCAAGGCTACACCTTCTACTCCATTGTCACAATTGTTGACAGAAGGATGTACGCATTTCAAACTTGATTATACACAATGCCAATTGAGACACAGCAAGAACACTCTGGACTTGTCGCTGCCTGTCAGGTTTGCTAATCTGCCCCAAGGTGCTAAGCTTATACTGGAGGTGAAAGAGTCAACCCCAGAATCTGCTTCTTCAACATTACAAAAATCAACCGCCAGAGTGACCCTCAAGTTACAGATAATTGATAGCGCTTTCCAACAGCCACAGGATCCTGGTGCATTCATAGGGCTGGTTGACAGCAGCGATGCCATAGTGGATATACTCAAGTCTTTTGAGAGCAAGTCTGGTACGCAACTTTTAGTCAGGACAGAAACAATCACTCGCAAGGAAGGCACACATCTGCAAACTGTCAATGTGAAGTATAAGCCTGTAGTGCAAAGTTTCACCAAAGTTATTAGTGCTGCCGAAGATTTGGCCAAACCTCTCAATTCATTGGGATTCACATCAGGTAACGGTGTTTTGAGGGTGAGATTCGAGAAGATTTCTGAAGAAATACTTGCAGAAGAGGTGATAAAGGGTGAAGAACAGGTCAGAGAACAGATAGCTGCGGCAACCGAGACACTTGTTGAGGCTCCAGATGCTGTTGACTCTGATCGGGCGGTTACTGCTGACACTCCAATGGAAGATGCAGCTGACATCGATGGTTCCAGTAGTGCCACCTCGGCAACCTCTGGAACTTCAACCACAACTAAAGGATCTACCCCATCCGTCCCTTCGGAGCAACATCTGGCCCCAGTTGTGCCTAGCGAGCCCACTGTGTATATTCCCTCCAGTGAACGCCCAACTCATTTTGAGCATGATGATTCTACATATGACCTCTCTGTCTCCCAGGCCAAGAAGTATCAATCCATGCTTGCGAGCAGAGCGTATTCCGGGCCCATGATGAGCAGATCCCAACGTGAAAAGCACAATGCAACTCTACATGCGCCTAAGAAGGGCCTGTCTAGCTGTACGATCAGAATTAGATTCCCTGATAGGTCCAACCTGCAGTTCACCATGACTCCTGAGGAGACACTTGGTGATATGTATAAGTTACTCATAGACAAATTCCTCGCGCTCTCTGTAGAACAGAGACACATTTTGGAACATAGCAAAGGAGAATTGTCCGAGCCCTTATTTTCATTATATACTCCACATCCTCATCAGGTGCTGCTCGCTTCAGTAGAGGATTTTGAGAAGGAGTTAGTAGCCCATTGTAGTTTTGGCGAGCGTACCTTGTTGATCTATGAAGAGCATAACACATCGAGAGGAAAGTCAGGACCATTCTTGCGCGAAGAATTCCTAATCTCGGCAAAGTCTTTGAATGAAGCAGAGGAGGTTCAATTGGACGAGAAGAGAGGTGAACTTCCTGATGAGGAGGTATCTGGAAGTCGTTTAGGGGGTGGTGCACAGAGGCATTCGAATGGTGGTAACAGTACAGGTGGCCGCTTTACCTCCTCCGATGGAGATAATGAAAAGAAAAAGATACCTAAATGGTTGAAGTTTGGTAATAAAAAGTAGTTGTTAATCAATGTATCTAATGGTATGAATGTAACAAACAAATTTGATTCGTCACTTTATATATATATAACAAGTATCATTATTCATTAACCGTATATAGAGGTAAATTTACTATGTACATCATCCACTTAAAGGTTCCTGAGGATAAATCGCGCTGTCGACTCCAGTACGGGGACCAGCTATTCCAAACTGTTTCTGTACAGCGAAAAGCCTCTGTTCGAAACCAATCTTATTGTTAATTGGGTCTTCTAATTCTGGGGCCACTCCAAAGCTCAGACTAGGAGAGTAATCAAAGGTCTTGACAAAGTGCAGTATAACTGTGATAGCTCCTCTCCAGTTTTCCTCCAACTCTGAATGTTCCCTATGCCTTATATTATCTTCGAGACTCCGATACTGTAGAAGCAACTCGGTAGCGATTCCAATATCTGGACCAGCAGTGGCATTGCTATTTCTGTCCAGCAATTTGCTAGTCTCAATAATGTTTTGGATTGCTCCCTCGAGCATCCGTGCAGTGGCAATCACAATTTCCTTTCCTAATTGCACCTCACTGATACCAGCCAACTGCAAGGCCGCAATTGCACTTTCGTAGTCATGACAGACTATAAACAATGGTACGACGGCCTGGATTAGTTTGCGATCTACGGGGACCAAGGTGCTATTTGCAATGGTGCTGAATAGCTTGCGAAGTTCTACGGAGCGAGCTCTGCAGATATCGGAGTAAACGGAGTCTCCTCTAGAGAAACCACTCGTGGCAATCTTCTGAGAGTAACCTCTGGATCTGAAATAATCGGTGTACAATTGGAATATGGTGTTTGCCAATTTGTGTGTCACCTCAACAGTATCTGTGGTTGTGGCTGCGGCTGTAGCAGCATAAGCATCAATTTCTTGTGGTATAACAGTTTTCCAGAGATACTGAAATGCCATATCGAACTCCTTTCTCCTTAAGTATGCTAGCAGTACCTGGTTTACAAAATGAGAGTTGGCTTCAATCTTCATACTATGCATCATCTCCACAAGTGCTTCAACCTGTGGGATTCTATTCTGCTTATGTCTACCTAGGGATTGCACTATGACTGTGTATATATGAGCATTGACTGGAGGGATCAGGCCAAATGGCTCGCCCCGCAAAGAAAGCCTATGGGATTTGTTCATCTCCTCAATTACACGGTGGGCGAGTTCAATGCTGTGTTGTCTTCCGTTCTTCAAAAGTGCCTTCAGTATCAGACGGTAGTCGTTCGTCGAGACTTTATCACCACCAGCCAGTTTTGAAATAGCCAATCCAAGGGGCGAAAGAGATGAATCTCCTGTAACTTCCTTTTCCCTATTACCACTGATATTTCGCTGAAGAAGACGGCGCAATGGAGACTGGTGTTGTTGTGGGTCAAGGCCCTTCAGAGCTGCAAACAATTCAGCATTGACTCTCGACTGAGCTTCAGTCGATCCTTCGATTCTGTTGCTCTCTATTGCCTTGAGAAGTCTTTTGCGAGCAAAGGGAATCAAATTATGTGACGAGGTGGTAGTCAAGGCCTTGTGCAAATTTTCCCTTACTGAATAAGATACGTTGTGCTTCAACATCCTCAAGAACGCTGTCAACGACTTGTTGTCGTACTTTACAAATACATTCATTGTGTCTACTGCCAATGAATCAAAGTTGCTCTCCAGTAAACCCACTACAACCATAATCGCATCTCGATACGAAACTGCATCCTCTCTATCTAGATACTCGTAAACCAGTCGCTCGTTATTTGACATGCCAATGTTCAGTTCTTCGACTTGTTGTTCAAGCCCCTTTGTCTTCATAGTTTCGGTCAACTTCTTCAGCCATTTGAGAGTATTCTCCCTATCACCTTTCTGTGAATACGCCAATACGAATAGCACAACGACGTTGGGATGGATGTATTTGTACTTTGTCTCCACTTCGAGAGCAACGTCCTCGGCACGTACTGTGTCAAATTTTTCAAGAAATATTCTGATACCATTTTCCAGCCAGAACCTATGCTCTTTCACGTCATTTTTGTCTTTCCGTGATTGCCAGAGATAAACGGCCTTATTGTACTGTTTATGCTTGATCAGCGAGTCGATGTAGAATGCCTCATTAACAGGATCTGCCCTTAATTTGGGCAATGAGTAGATGAGGTTACCAGCATAGAAGATGGCATCACGTCTACGGTCGATACCATTGGTTTTGTTCCCCTCAGGCAATTGTGCTGCGATGTCAAATGCTTGTGCAAGTAGTTCTACAGGAACCTTCGAGGAAGACTTGGTTATGTCTTTATTGAGCTCTTTAAGCAGCGGAATAAAGATCTCCAACCCAGAAACCCGATAGTCGGATGCAATATCCGCCATGAAACGCTCTAACCTTTCAGCATCATCGGACCGGTCTACACCGTAAGAATCATTGTCATAATTTGATGCTTTACCTCGAAGATCGCTCATTTGAGAGAGCCTTTGCTCACAATCTCGAATAACCCATTCAAACAGCTGCAGGAATTCTTCTTGAGCTTGCCCTTCGATCTTGAGTTTATCTGCGGTGAAAAACTCTTGCTCGCGTTGTGAGTTTTCTATGATTGCTTGTACAAATGAAGGGTCGTAATCGATTCCGTCAGCTGCAAATTTGTGCCTGAGTTCTGATTCAATCACCTCTGGTGACTTCACAATGTTGGAAGGCATTATATTCTGTTGATCTTCTTGTGATGTTTGGGCGTGTGCTGGTTGCTTAAACCGCGAGAAGGAACTGGGGATGGCTTTCTTTTTGGAAGACAGCTTACCATGGCGTGCATGGTTTGGTATCACATGGCTTCCCGTTGTGCTCACGCTGTTGGTACGCAGACCTGGTTTCCTTGATGTTACTCTTCCATTTCGCACAGCTTCCAGAAGAGGATTTGCTCTTCGAAACCTTACAGATGAAGTGAACAAATATGAAAAGATTGAGCAGGACGATGGTCTGGGTCGTAGCATTGCGATATGTTGGTGTGTGACTAAATACAGGACTAGATGAAGATGCTGATATATTGGTGTATGGTATGTAGATAGGGAAAGTGTATATGTGTAAATGGACTGGTCCCCGTTGTAACCGAATATTTCTCGCTTGAGCAGTCAAATGATATAGGAAGACAAATTAAATATGCATGTTCCTACGAGATAACCAACTACACAAGTATGTAACTTTCTCTACTCTCTCTTTCAATCTCTCTCACACTGTTGATACTTCCTGCATTATTTTTCATGCGCAGGCAAAACTCATCTCATCTCATCGCCCATACGAAATCTCAAAAGCCGCACTGTGTGGGAGTGCAGAGAATGGGGGCAGGACAGAGTTGAGATCTATTGTTGAGAAATGTTACGAAAGTTCGTTGGAACAGTAATATTCGTGCTGTTGAAGACATTTCACTTGATTTCACAAAATACGAATAGACCAGAGTTGGCATTGGCTATGGAACTCTCATAGGTTACTTACTCAATATCTATGCAACATGACTAAGAAGCCGATGTAACAACATATTATACATTTTAGTGTGTATGTGAATATATATCTATACATTTTCATTGCTTATGAATTCGTTTCCTTTTCACGCCCAGATCATTTCTGTTTTCATACTAGTAGCCGAAAATTGTCCACCTACTGTCCCAACTATGCATTTTTTGTTCACTTCCTCTTAATCTTACCCTCAAAGCCAGCCCTCTTTGGCCTCACAATACCGCTGAACTTACGCTTCATCTTCTGCTGCTTCTTTCTTGGCTTACCCTTGTTCTCTCTACGCATCCTCAAGTTCTCTTCTCTGCGCTCAGCCTTGGCCTTGATGGTGCTTGCCACGGTCTCCTTCCTCTCCTGCCATTCTCTCTCGCTCTTTCTCTTCTTGGCCTCCTTCTTCTTGAGGGCCTTTTTCAGCAGCTTTTCGTCATCTTTCACTTTGACACCCTCAATGTTGGCAAGAGCTTTGTTCCATTTGTTTTTCTCCGATAACTTATCCTGTTTGTCCTTCTCAAGGTGGGAGAATCTTTCTTTCTCCTGCTCCAACTTCTTAAGATGACCTTTAATATCCTTGTTAGCAGGGCCCTTCTTATTGGCAGTGGCACGGATCTTGGTGAGATCAGACGTCACCCTTGCACCGTCATTGAATATAATGTTTCCAAATAATACACCATTTGATGCGCTAGCACTGGCATCATCCTCTGCATCAGAATCTCCGGAGTCGCTGCCGTCGTCATCCTCCTCTTCCTCTTCTCTCGTTCTCTTGCTGATTTTTTTCTCATCTCTCCTCCTCCTCTGTTCCAAAAGCTGTTCACGCGACATCAGAGCACCTTCTACATTACTTCCTGGAGCCTTTCTCTTGGCTTTGAGAGTATCAATCTTGGCCGCCAGCTGCTCCTTCAATTTACGGATTCTCTCCTGCTTGGCAGCATCTTCTTCTGGAGAAGAGGAGATATTGGCCATTTTGCTGTTTCTACCCTTGGCAGCCTGAACCTCTTGTTTTGGGAAAGTGTTTGTGAGGTTTGCATCAGCGATTTCATTTCCTTCGTCATCAAATACCATCTCCATATCATCATCGGATTTTATGAGCTCCTCATCGCTGACTTCCTTGGGAACATTGTCTCCGTTTGTAGTTGTCTCCTCCTCCTCCTCCTCCTCCTCCTCCTCCTCCTCCTCCTCCTCCTCCTCATCATCATCATCTTCTTCTTCTTCCTCTTCTTCTACTTCTTCTTCTTCTTCCTCATCTGCATCAGCCTCACTATCAAGCTCCTCTGATCCTATTTCTATGTCTTCGCTGTCCTGTTCCTCGCTCATTTCACCATTTTCCACCACATCATTGGCTGTTGGCTCTCTGCTCTTCAGACCCTTACCTGGAATCACAACAGGCTTTGCCTCTTGTTCCCTTCTTTTTTGTATGTCTTTTGCACTAATACCATCAGTCTTGGTCTTTTCAGCTGTTGGATCGAGTTTGAGCTTCTTATTTCTCTTTGCCTCATCTTTGGGTGTCTTCTTCTTCTTCCACTGATCCTGTGTAGCATCGTCATAGTAGTGCTTGGCCGGGATTAACGATAGCAAACTGTCAAAAGCAGCCGAATGGGCTTTCAGCCTCTCCTAGAAATGGTGTTAGTATATAAAGTTTGCAACCTAGGAAGTTTTCATGGGCTGTGGATACAGGAAGAAACCCTTGCAGTGGATCATGTGAACTGGTTAACTTACCTGTAGGGAATTACTCATTCCTTTTGTTGAAATTATTCAAACACCAACAAACAGATATGAATGAATGAATGATATCAACCACAATAATTTTGAATGGAGTAAATATACATGGTACTAATTCAATACCAATAATATACACATAGGCATCAACTCTTCCCTATACTTTTCAATACCTGTCTGCCTGCGAGACACTCCCTCTGCAGAGAAAAAAATAAAAAATTAAAAGTCCGTGCGGCTTACAGTCGATGCTTATGTAATGCATTACGATAGACATGGGAGAGAGAGAGAGAGAGAGAACTCCAATGTACAGGGATGGAAGGGCATCGCCAAACGGGCATCACCAAACGGTTATCACCAAACGGGTATCGTTAAGTGGCACCGCTAAAGTGGCATCGCTAAATGGTCATCCACCACCTATAGGATTATGCTATACATTGAGAGAGTCACTTATCTTACATCGAGGCTCGTAGTGTGGTCGCGAGTTAATAGGTGGCCATTCCGTATATTCACACTAGATCCAATTATCCTAGGACTGAGCTAATACCCTACTCTGTCTACTAGACCACCTGTCTATAATTCCATAGTAACATATATCTGCTAATTAACGTCACACTAGTAAAAAGTAACCATTTAACTGGAGTGTACGCACCAGAAGCCTACCAAGCCCACCAAGCCCAGAAGCAGAGAAGCAGAGAAGCAGAGAAGCAGAGCAGCCGTGCTCAGCTCAGGATATTGCCAGGGCAGATCATCTCCTCACCAACCAAGTCCAGTTGGATTGTATGTCTAACTGCCTGTCTAACCGCGAGAGGTGGGCAGCTACCGTTACGGCTTACCCGGCACTCTTCCTCTGTGCTCCTCTCCACCCCCCATCCCCCCATGGTGTGTGCAACCAATCTGTCCAACCTCCCCGGCCCTTACGATTAGCGCAATCCCATACAGCGGTATCTCTTGGGGGCCAGGAGGAGGCATGGAAGTATAGGCGGTGAAGAGAGATGAACCATTGACCTGCAACAAACACCCTTGGACAATGCTGCTGAGGTTGTTGTTGCAATTGCAAGCCAATTGGTGGATATATCGTATAATTGAAGGTTTCTGTTATTCAGGTGGTCAATTCAGCTTTGGATGAATTAAGCTTTGGATGAATTATATCACAGCAGAGTAGTGCATATCGTTTATTGTTCTCTCACTGCCCACATCTTGGTTTAGGCTAGTCTTATACCATAGTAGATAGACACATCGTCGAATCATAAAAGAAGAGGCTCTATCCATTCAGACTGGGCCGCATACTTAGATCATACTTTAGTGTGATTTCATATACATCACCAATATCCGGTTAACCAACAACTTATCCATTGACAATGAGCGACCCCCTCGCCTCTTACCTGCTGGCATCCCTGCCCGAGTCTTCTTCAACACATCCAGCTGCCCTGGTGCAGTGGCTTGAGCAAAACGTCAACGGCGGTAAATGTGAAGTGAGTAAGTTTGAGGTGCCAAAGTTCAATGTTGGTACTTTGGATTCCCTGGTGCAACAGAGTGAGGAGCTCACCAAGCTCGACTCACAGCTCGGTACTGCCATTGCCAAGGTGTTGGACATACTCAGCACAATCTATGAGGGTAATGAACTCCTATTGAACAATTCCAAAGTGGTGGATGACAAGCCTGTCTTGGGTTATATCACTCACTTCAAATGGAATTCTGCAAAGTACAGACTGGACAAGCCCATCAGGGAGCTCATTGATCTTGTCTCCACGGAAGCCCTTAACCTCGATAACGATGTGAAAAATGCCTACACCGCCTACAACACTGCAAGATCCAATTTGATTGCTGCTGAAAAGAAGAAATCTGGAGATCTGTCAGTTCGTTCTCTTCACGACATTGTCAATGAGCGCCACTTTGTGCTTAACTCAGACCACCTGAAGACTCTGCTGATTGCCGTTCCTCAGCAGCTCAAGAGCTCCTTTGTGAGCAAGTATGAAACGCTCACGGAATTTGTGGTGCCACGTAGTGCTACAGTGATAGCCGAAGACAAAGAATTTGTGCTGTTCAATGTGACATTATTCAAGAAGTTTGTTCCAGCTTTCCAGACGGCCGCGAGAGAGCAGAAATGGGTGCCTCGTGACTTTGACTACTCTGAGGAGACCATACGGGATATGCGTGATGAGTTTTCTACCGCTAGCAATAATGAGCGTACTCTAAAGAATGACCTCATCAGACTTGCCAGAACCGCATATTCCGATATCGTGGCGGCCTGGTTCCACCTGAAGGCCATACGTATCTTTATCGAATCTGTGCTTAGATATGGTTTGCCACCTAATTTCTATTCTTTCCTGCTTGCCGTGCCACAGAGTGCTATTGATAAGGCAAAGAATGAGCTCATTGGCCAATACGGCTACTTGGGTGGTAATGCATTTGCAGTTGACAAGAAAGGTAAAGTTCTAAGAGACAACTCGCTGCACGAATACTCTTCGCTCGTTGATACCGAATACGAGCCATTTGTGTTATACCAAGTGGAAATATTGTGAGGTAGAGCGGGCCAGGTATAGTATATCAGACAGATGAGTCTGTTGGTTTTTTTAGCGAGTCAACTGTTGATAGAGGCTACTTTTAGCCAAGGGAGTCAGTATTGTCAATAATAGTGCATATATTTTATTATTCATTAATTACCAGGTGTTATGAAACTGTAATCCCGATAATTGCATCACGTGTGCATACACACACATGGCCATAGTACAGAGAAAGATTAATTAACATACAATAGCGTCACTATGTCAGGTCCTGAGTAGAGCATCTATAACCGCATTTTCCCTCGGCTGTTTTGTCTCAGTTAACAGGACCCGAATGAGAGGATGATTTAGTTGATTACTCCTGCTTCACGGTCCGCGCCCTGTATATAAATATTGCTAGTTCCTTCTGAGCGTCCGGGCCATTTCATGTAAAGGTGGTGGTGGTGGTGGTTTCATACATAAATCTTAATAACTCGGTATGCATTCGCATACGCATTAGTTGCACCCTTCAAAACGGGCCTGAAGTCAAACAACCCAAGAGACGGTAAAGGTAAGGGCCAGCGACATGTGTGGTCAATTACAGTGTACATCAAAGGTATGTACCAACCTTATTTGTAGGAAACGAAATACACTCAGGTTTCGCCTACTGGAGTCTAAACACGAGACAAGAACATTCAATGGCTCTCTGGATCTAACTGGGATATATGTTGCTGCAGCTCCCTTTATCTTCCGCCTCTTGCACCTCTTCCCCCTGCCCCATGCAATCAGTCATTAACCCTGCGTGATGTTTGCTGCATCCTTTATGCACTACTCACTGTATGTACAGTTCCCGATACATGTGGTGGTAGTTTAGGCTGTTTCAGAAGTAGCAGTAGCAGTGGTTCACGGCCTGTGATAGTTTGAGCTAGACCGTATGGGGTAAAAGAGCGAACTAGAAGCTGTCACCAGGTTGATTTCAGGAAAATCACTCTGCGCAAGATACACAGATACACACACTACATGCACCAGCCCTTTCGGCAGATCTTGTTTTTGGGTGGGTGGAGAAGTTCATTTCGGCCTAGGCTAGTCTGCTTCTGGGGTGCAATTATACGTTCCTGCTTTGCTTTGACACAGCATCATGCAGTGGAGACGCTTCGTCAGGGCTCAATGATTCGAATCATGTAGTTTCGACGCATGCTTCTGGTTGCTGGATGGACCCTGGGTAAAGTTTCCCCCAAAAAATGGCTTTGACTACAGGTTCATATCCCTTGGGCTATCAGAAACCAATCTACTACTATGTATAGCAATTACTTTACGAGTTGGTCCCGTCCGCTCCCATCATCATGACTTGTTCTCCATTGTGTTGCTGCTCCTAGCCTATTGCCGCCTACTCTTGGAAATTAACCAGGAACATGTGTATTTCTATTGTGCCCCATCTCACTCTATCCTCCATGCTCCTAGGGAAATCCCTACGCCCCGTCTAGAAACGGCGTTAGGACATAATTATCCTCAACTGCTTCCCAAAAAAAAATAAGCCTCCATTGTACACCCTGGTATACAGGACAAACTCAATCTGGGATCTGCTAGAGGCTCGTGCTTCTCAGGAACAGATAGGTACGAGAGGCATGCACTATCAGCTGCCCCTGTCAGTCCTGTCTGCCTGGTCTGCACTGTCTGCATTGTCTGCTCTATCTTGCTTGGCCTGTGCTCTGCTCTGCCAGGTTCTGCTCTTCTGCCATGCTCCGCTGCCGTGCTCTTCCCCCAATCTCTTCTGCCCTCCCTGCCCTCTCTCACAACCGTTTGTGTGTACGTGTGTGTGTGTCTCCGCAGGTGCATATGTTTTATTTAGTGTGAGGTGTGTGTGTGTGTGTGTGTGTATGCAGACACGTCTGCATAGTGTAGCAACAGTCAATAGATAAACATAGAAGCTGATTTACTATGGGTGAGCTTAACATAGCTGAGCCCCACGCACGTACTCACTGTTTCGAGATTATGTTATTTAGCAGTAGGATTGTAAGAGTAGCATAGCCAGTCTACATAGGAGAGTACGCTCGTGTACATTCGTTGTTGTTTATTCATTTGGTTATTTTCATTTGAGCGGAGAGTATATTATTTTTCTTCACAAGTAAGCAGATACGGAATTGCTGTTCATTGAAGAGATCACCTAGCTCGAGTCAATAGAAGTGGCAGGTAGAGTTGGATAACACCGTTGTTGATCACGAGAAGGTTGCAAGTGAGGAGCTTCAACATTGATAAGGTGAAGACAGTTGTTATCACGGTTTCTGAAATACCCTAAAGAGAGGAAACAAACAACAAAACGTCACCCCGCACACAACATGTCACAAGTATCAACACCCCAGAGTGGGAATAGGGTGTATGTAAGAGACAATGCCCTTAATTCCAATAGTTCAGAGAGTTCTCTCAGAACCAACTCCACAAGGAGTAATGATCGTCCTTCAACACCAGCCTCTTCAACAAAACTCAGACCAGCTTCACCCACAAAAATCAGAGCAAGATCACCGAATAAAGTTTCCAGTATAAATTCCTCTGTAAAACCAAGCTCGCCCATCAAAAGACAACAGCAAAGTAGTGGCAGCTCAAGCAGTTCAGTGAACGATGGTGTATCAACTAGAATTCCCAACACACCGCTCAATAGCTCATTAAGAAAGAGTGTGTTTGGTACACCCGGTGGTGGGAGTCTCCAACTAGGCAATGAAATAAGTACTTCAACACCACAGGTCAGCTCTAAACAGGAACCCGTACTGCTGGCTCCTGGCCGTGGCGGCAATAATGTCAAAGTCATTGCAAGATTCCGTCCAGAGAGTGATGCAGAGAAACATCACGTGAACCAGATGAACCTTGAATCTACCCACGCGTACTCTGTGGAGATCGCTGATGACACTTCAGTGGTAATACAGGGTGCCTCGTTGACTTCAACGGCGCCTAGTGGCCCGCCCAGCACTCCAGGTGGGTTGTCTTCTTCGTACTCCTCTTCTGCACCTGCTCCTGTCGCCACATTGCCCTTTACATTTGACCGTGTGTTTGGTCCTACAAGCTCTCAGAGAGAGATATTCGATTACTCTATCAAGACAACTGTTGAAGATCTCTTCAAAGGGTATAATGGAACAGTACTGGCCTATGGCCAAACAGGTTCAGGTAAAACGTTCACCATGACTGGGGCAACAGGGGATGATGAGTTCCGCGGTTTGATCCCTAGAATTTCAGACCGTATCTTTGACTCAATTGCGGAGAGCAATCCAGACATAGAATATACAGTGAGCGCATCATACTTGGAAATCTATATGGAGCAACTGAGGGACCTTCTAAGTCCTGGTACCCCTTCGTCGGGGCTTACGATCCATGAAAATAAAGTTGATGGCGTACATGTTAAAGGTCTTGAGTCTGTCTATATTGCTGATAGGGGTGATATACACGATGTCATGAGGCTGGGTGCTCGTGTGAGGGTTGTTGCAGAAACAGATATGAATGAGGAATCGTCGAGATCACATGCTATATTCCAAATCAAGTTATCGCAGAAGAATCTTGTCACCGGTGTTATTAAGACCGGCAACTTATTCCTGGTGGACCTGGCAGGTTCTGAAAAAGTGTCCAAAACAGGTGCTAGTGGACAAACCCTTGAGGAGGCCAAGAAGATCAACAGCTCGCTTTCTGCATTGGGTAATGTGATTAATGCTCTTACGGATGGCAGGTCTAAGCATGTGCCATACCGTGACTCCAAGCTGACTCGTCTGTTGCAGGAGTCTCTTGGTGGTAACAGCAGGACAACGCTCATTATCAATTGTTCACCTTCGTATTTCTCTATGAATGAGACATTGTCCACTCTCAGGTTTGGCGCGAGAGCAAAGGAAATCCGTAATTCTGCAAGAGTCAACAGTGAGTTATCACCAGCAGAACTACAAAAGAGACTGGTCCATGTAGAAACAGAGAATGCCAACAAGAAGGAACGAATTGCGCAGTTGGAAGCCGAGTTACTGGCTGCTAAGGGAATAACTCGTGGTGGTGATCCTCCGCTGTTGGATGTCGCTGGAATTGGCCGTCATAAAAAGAACAATAGCACATCCAGTGCTGATAGTTCTATTTTCCCTAATAACAGTAGTATGGATAGTAGCATTTCGAGTGAGGAGTCCCAGAAAGTTGAACGGTTGTCGGCGGAAGTGAGATATGTGAGCTCTATGAAGGATGCCCTTCTAGCCGATCTGGAAGATCGGTGCTCAAAAATAGTTGAGCTTGAAATGAGGATTGACCAGATGAATGACCAGCTTGAGAAGTATGAGGTTTTGGGTAGAATGTCCAACAAGGAGGAGTATAAAAAGTATATAGCGTTGGAACGTGCGGTGAGGCAATTCTCTGTGAAGATGAGCGAGATGGAGGCGCAGAATTCGAAGCTGAGGGAGGCCATTGTGGCTACCCAAAAAGTTAGTGA
The DNA here is from genome assembly GCA_030567555.1 of Kuraishia hungarica. NCBI lineage: Eukaryota > Fungi > Ascomycota > Pichiomycetes > Pichiales > Pichiaceae > Kuraishia > Kuraishia hungarica. The sequence goes on from JAJLSL010000001.1 coordinate 1,445,440, forward strand.
TAATCGTAATGAGCGTATCAAGGCACTGGAATCAACTATACGTGAGATGCAGTTGGCTGTTGACGATGACAGTGCTGCCTTTGAGAGGAGATTATCTTTTCTCAAGAGTAGAATCTCCTCTGTGAAGACCAGCAATGTCACACTGCGTAGCAGGCCAAACAGCGTGTTGATCAGTGGTGGTGTGGATGATCTGGGAGGAGATGGAAACGTAACCAACGGAAACACTAAACTTGCGGGCGCTAGTGGTGATATTCCTCCTTCGGGCGCAGTAGATGTGACACTTGATGATATTAGAGAGGCTATGCATAGCAAAAAGGCGGGTCTCAACTTGAGGATTGTCAAGCCATTAAGGGGAGGTCAGCAACAGTAATTAATAATTGAAGTAGGAATGGGGGCGATACACACTTGCTGACTGGATACGACAGATAACGAATATATGAGTACTTATTTTATAGATCATCATTTCTATTATTAACGTTTCATTAAATCGTACATATAAATATAATATAACCTATCTATCAAAAACAGCCTGGCCATCTTTAAGGCCCAAGACCGATCTAACATCACTCGTGAACCTCAGACTGTTCAACAAGGGTAATAAGTTCATCAGCTCCATATCATTGGGGTCATTTATCCAACCTTCGATCATGATACCATTATCCCTGTGCATGTTGTATGATATAGGAGAATTGTCTATAATGATCACCTTGCTGATATCTGGCAATTCATCGTTAGCAGCAGCACCTCCTATCCCGGCTCCACTGTTATTACGAGTCCTGGAGTTGGTACGAGGACGACTGCCATCTCTTTCTCTATCTAAAGTTGACTTTTCATTTACACTATCCACACTACGGTGGTCACGAGGAGTGCCCATCCCCTTACGGGTAAGAACACCCAGGTCTTTTATATAGCCTCTTCCTTCATCCCATATACAGCTGGTGCGGTAGAACCTCTTTTGGAACACCCTGCTGGAGTTGTTCCCATATGAAATAGGAGCATGATTATCCTTCCTATCCTTCAACATCACCTCTGTTTCTAAGAAGTTAATCACGGGATCGGCATACTCCTTAATACTTGCAGTGAAACACACGAGGTTGAACCACGTGCGCACAATGCTGAGGAACTCATCCAGATAAGGACGTTTATATATATAGTATAAAGTAGCCAGCTGGTTGGACAGTTTAATCTCAATCATTGTGCCCTTGGACTTTCCAAAAACTGAGGAATTGTGCCTGCTTAGAGAATGGATCAGGGTTTCATCAAGGTCCAAAATCAGAGTCTTTTTGGCCATCAGGGGGGGTCTATTAAGGTTGAAATTGTTATTCACAAGCAAACGGGGGAACAAAAACCTTGATTGGTTGGTGGCCGCCACTCTTTTAGGCTTGGCAGTTGGTGACTTCACCTGATCATCAGGAATGTTCTGCTGGGTTATATCAAACTCCAAGTCCTCTTCGGTAATAGTAGAAATACGACTGGTACGAGGAGTCACCGCTGTGGAGATGTCTGAAGCTATGTCTTGCTGTGATTGTATTGCTTCATTCTCTGACCCAGAAGAAGCTGGGGATCTTTCCTGTGTAGTTCTCTCCTCCTTTTTCAACCCTCCGAAAAGATAATACAGTATCCTTATGGGATAGGTGACCACATAGTATATGACAGATATAGGCTTGATAATCAACAGGTTTGGGAAAAAGAATATAATTTGCCATATCAACAAAAGGAACCCACCTTGTTTCTCATTGGCAATCACACCTTCTTCGTCATATTCCGGTTCATCATCATCTGCAGGTGCTTCTGCTGAGTGAAGTGTGCTCTCATCTGCCCGTGCTACAATACTATCATCATTGCCCAAGAAGAAAGTTGTCGAGTTGTCAGTTGGCTGGCCATGTGATTGCGTGCTGTCTTCAGGTATTTGATTGCTGTTGTTGCTATTACTGTTATTATTGATTTCAATGTCTGAGTTGTTTGAGTTACCCGATTCTCTCCTCCTTACTGTTTTATCTGTAGTGTCTATAAAAGGAGATGTTGTATCGTTCTCTTCACGACCTTCACCCTCTGGGGTGTCAGTTGTATGCAGAGATGGAATGGACAAAGCCAGGGAAGAGTCACTGTGTGACAAACTCTGTCGCACTTTTCCCTGTGCTGACTCTCCAGAAGTTATCTCGTGGTTGAGTAAAGTATCGCCGGACCCGATTTCTTCAGCTATGGAATGAGCTCCAAGGGCCTTATCGACCGTTGTTGCAAGGAATTGGATCGAATTCATTTCTGGGGGATTGTCATTATATGTGTAAAAAGAAACGGGATGAATATTTGTTGAGATTCCCGGCTTAACGATGATGGTGATGTATATCGGGGATGGGCGTTGCGATGAAAATGAGCACGTGATGGTAATCGAAAATTACACTTAATATATAAGAAGAAGAGTTGATCGTTCCAAATTCTGTATAATCCAATAATGCAAATGGTGAATTCCCAATTGAGAAATTGTGGGCAATCGGAAAAGCAAGACCGAGTCAGAGTGAGCACTATTCTACTTATGCCACCTTCGCGCTTCACGGTAATACAGGAAGTAGTACGGAACAACACGGTATAGTCTTTAGATACCAAAGAAGTAGTCACCAAACTTCAAAGTGTGGGATGACGATTTCTATCTAATCACGAGAATGAGAGATACAATCACACACACCCAAGCCCTTGAACAGTTGCAAAAGCCGTTGGGACAGGAAAAACAGTAAATTCGATGCTTCCCCGTCTTTGGGCCTACCGTCTCTGCTCGCTTCGACTGCTCGCTTTCCAGCCTCTGTTTTGGGTGCTTTATGCATTGCTTGCCCTTTCGAGCTTGGATCATCGCTTACCGTTCTCTGTCATGCATGTTTGCCCGGTACGGGCATCGCCCATACAAAATCTGTTGGATGCCCATCAAATGGGTAGAGCTGCACGGCAAAGAGGCTGGGCCAACGAACGCAGGCTGGACCAGAGAAGGAGAAAGAGGCAGTAAGGGCAGTGAGAGACGGTGAGAGAGAGTGGGCAATGGGCAATGGCAATGGGAGCCACCTGCTGAGGACATCTACGGAGGATACCAGGGAAAGGACACCCTGTAAGGGTGGGCAACCGCGAGCAATCGTGGGTAATCGATGGGAGAGAACAACTGAGGGTTGCATGCAGGTGTGGATAGAACGCAGGTGAAGCATCTTAGACAGAAGTGCATCTCAGAAAAGAGAGAGGGCATATACACTTCCTTAGGGCATGGGCATCTCTCTCCTGGTAAGCTAAGCTTAGCTCATGAGGCTGGTGAGGAAAGCGTCGCTTTCCTGGGTGGGTGAGTAGTAGTTGGCATGTAGTATAGTACCTTTCTACAAAACGACAGAGGGTATGGATTATTGGAAGGAGTAAATTCTTGAAGAGATATTGAATGTGTCATAACTGGGGATTGAGCGGATATCGATGGAGGACTCCCCGCCCACCCCACCTCCCCCTATACATCTTAGAAGTGAGGGAATGATTGATAGGGTGTTAAGGGCAACAAATGTAGAGGGCTGGAAAAAGGTAGTGTTTATAATGGAGGTTGTCCCCCTGGGACCAGGGCTCTGAGACTGCCCCAGCCCGCCCACTTACCTTTTAGTAGTAAACTGTAGAGTCTACTGTGAGAGCTCTCAGCTCTCGAACTTAATATTTTCATCAGCCTCCTCAGTACTAATCACTAGAAGTAACTGTGTCATAAATACATATCCCTTCGTTCTTCAATGCTAACCCATTTCCTTCTCCTCGGCCGCTACACTCGCAAGCCCCCACTTCTGTCTGCCCCCACGGAATGCCCTCTATCATTTCGTCCGTCCCCTCCCCACACCAGCGCCGGCACGATCCACCTACCCCACACTTGAAGGGTGCATGTGATACCAAAGCAGCAAGGGTTCATTCTCGTCTCGGTTGCGTTTAAATATAAAATTTAGGCACACCAAGTAATTCCGGTTTTTCCAGTTGCACTACAGAATATATATTTTTTTGTTGACAATATCACTAAAAAACAAAGTGCGGATATCATTCAGTTCACAGACCCTTTGGCTACAATTGCTGAATAGACATGACTACTCTGAACGTTGACAATAAAGTTGCCCTGGTGACTGGAGGATCCAGGGGCCTTGGGTTGGCCTGTGCGGAAATCCTCATTTTGGGTGGAGCCTCTAAAGTCTACATCTCCTCAAGAGGTCAAGCGGCTTGTGACAAAGCTGCTGCTGGTTTAAATCAGTTGGCCAAAATCAATAAGAAGGCTGGAATAGCCATCCCCATTGCGGCAGATGTGTCCAGTTCCAAGGGAGTGAAACAGCTGGTTGATGATATCTCTGCCAAAGAACAAAAATTGGATATACTGATTGCCAACGCCGGAGCATCTTGGGGTGAGCCACTGAAATCACATCCAGAACACGCACTGCACAAGGTGATGAACCTCAATGTGATTGGTGTGTTCCTGTGCATTCAGGCATTTGTGCCTCTTTTGAAGAACGCGGGAACAGCCACTGACCCTTCCAGGATTCTTGTTATGAGCTCTATTGCCGGTCTCTCTACTTCTTTCCCTGCTGAAGGCACCTATGGATACGTTGCTTCCAAAGCTGCTGTTTCCCATCTATCCAAACACCTAGCGGTGGAACTCGCCCCAGAGAATATTACCGTCAACGTGCTGGCTCCTGGGTTCTTCCCAACCAAAATGAGTGATGGAATCCTGTCCCTTGTTGGAGAAGCGATGGCCAGTGGCAACCCAAGAAGGCGTCTGGGTGAGAAGGAGGACCTTCAGGGGCTGGTGTTATTCATGTGTAGTAAGCAATCAAACTATTTGAATGGAGTGGTTATCCCCATTGACGGTGGAGCACACCTCGTGGGTGTTCAGAAGTTGTGAGGAAGCGTTGAACTTCACATTACGGATATTCATACGTAGTGAAGAATAAAATAGACACAACTATATATATACTGTACAAGGACATCTTATTCATTAATTTCCTTATTCTCATATACTTTATCCGTCCGCCAGATTCAACTCTTTGTTTAACTATGTCGTGATCCACACACACACAATGAAAGGACTCTCCCTGTTTTGTTACTAGTCCCTACCCCTGGAAGATCCTCTGGGTCCTCTACCTCTCGAACCACCTCTTCCTCTTCCTCTACCCCTACCAGCAAACCTTCCTGAACTGTTACCCCTTCTGGAGTCGCCGTTCTCTCCTGCTGCCCTGGAATCAAATGGGGAAGACTCACCAGTTTCATCATCATATCCATTGGCTTCCTCTTCAGCTCTGTAGGAGAAGTTGAACCCCTCTGCATGGCACTCCATCCTCACTTTGCCATCAACAGCATACAATGTGAGGGCACCGTTGGAAAGGTCACAGAGGTTGAAATGCCAAGAGTTCTGGAATGATATATAGTAGAGATCGTTAAGCTGTCTGATTATGGAGGATAGCTCCTTTGATTTGTAGGATATGTCACCACCATTTCTTTCTCCGTTCTTTTCACCTTCAGCGTTTGCAGCTCCACTCCCTTCCTCCTCTCCTTCATCGGAATCAACTCCTCTCGCTCCTCCAGCTCCTCCTGACCCATTGGCACCATCACCAGCAAGCGTCAACGGATATATCTCGTCACTTCCCTTTGTGGAAATGGGGATTTTGTCGTATACAGCCAGCGCCAATTCTATGTATGTTGTGAGGGTTGTGTCGTTGGCGTTCATTAACATGCTGTAGTATCTGCTCTGTATGTTTCTCCATATAACCTCCAGCTTATGACGAGCCTCAGAGAACTTGATTTTGAACGACTCGAACGAAGGGTGTATTGATAGCTCGTTGTAAGACGAAGTGTACTTGAAATGGAGAGAGTTACTGATTGTATAGTCCATTTTGAAAAAAATCGAAAGGTGCTCCAAGAGCGCCTCTCTGGTGGGTGATTGATGGGTGACAAAGATTTTGATTGCCTTGTTGAACTGTGTCTCCTGCTCGCTGGAATACTTGATGAGTGTGTGGATCAACTTTCCAAGCTGAGCAAATGTGATCCATAGATTACCTGGATCTCCTGAAACAGGTAGTATGTGGCCATTGCTGCCGTTACCATTGCTTAATGTTCCATTACCGAAGGCACCACCAACCAATTCACCCTTGTTGAAAGCTGCGCCTTGGTGGAACAGCTTATGGTATGATAACGAACCACCAAGACCGGCCAACAAGATGTCTTGGCCCTTGGACTTTATGAGAAACAAATTATCGTCATCAATGATGTGCAAATTTGGTACGGTATACACACCATACTTGAATCTGTTCACCACCATTGAGTCCTCACACATGCCGTAAATGGTATATACGGGCACCTCCAACTTGAGCTCTCCGGAGAGCAACTTGTACAACTCTGAAATTGGCTGATCTTTCAATAAGCTTTTCAAATTCTCATCATCAGAAGAAAGATGTTCAACACTGTCGCCTGTTACTTTCGATAGTTTGGATATCTTGACGATCAGTTGCTCGTTCAACAGGGGGGAGAACTCAACGATATGCCTCAGATAGGACTCGTGTATCCTTGAAACACTACCTTCGTCGAGGAAACCAAAGTTACCTGTGTGTATAATTATGTCTGCGGAGTAGTCACTTGCCAGCTGATTCAAAAGGGAAAACTCGCCTCTGATATCAGCAATGGCCAAGATTTTAACCCCGTTCTTGTCGATGATTTGTGATTTCACCATTTTGTGTAGTGGGATTTATGGATATTTCGCCTATAACGTATGTCACTGGAATGTTTTGCGAATGATTGAACTTTTTGTTTTGGTCTCCTTTTTTGCTGTTTTCTTTTTGGCTTGTGAATCACCGAATGCAAATGTCACAAGTTATTATAAGTTACAATGAAGAGTGACGACCAGCCAAATGGTTCCCCTCTGTCGACGATGAATGATCAACAGATGGTGCGTATTGGTTTATATATGAAATATTCCAGCTCTCCACAACACCGATAATGCAATTCGCCGAATTGTCCAACGGGCAATACCTGAAAAGGCTTACTTCTTCCGGGAGAATGTGATGAAAAGATATACCTTTCAAGTATATATGATATGTACGACGACACCACCTTAAATACACCCGATATGAATCAACAATTGATTGTAGTTGTTCTATTCGATGTATATTATATTACCCAATATATCTGTGTATATATATTTTTCAAGGCACCCCACTTTACTTAGAGCCTGTGTGTCTATCTCTCTTCCTCTTAGCCTCTCTTCCACTTCTCTGTCTCTGTCTCTGTCTCTGTCTCTTTTGCGTCAACCTACCCAACTGACCCAATTGACTCTTATTCCTCTCTCGAGGACGCCCTTGGAAATGGATCTGTGCGAGGCCGTGAAAATTGGCAGCAACCACCAGCCTGGTTTGTAAGGGGTTGGTCATCTGGCAGAAGGGGATCCAGCGGAAGGGTCCCTTAGGGGAGAAATCTGGGGGGGAGTATGAGGAGTATGAGGAATCTGAGGAATCTGAGGAATCTTAGGGGCAGGAATCTGAGAGGAGGGAATCTAACGGAAGGGAGTGCCAGGGAAAGGGAGTACTGGGGAAAGGGCCCCTACCCACTGGCAGTGCTGGTCTGGAGTGTGTGAGAACAGCCAGCGCCTCAGGGCGTGCAGAGTGTCGGAGAGCACTGAAAATCCCCCTTTTGGGGTGAGCTATGAGGGAACTTAAAATAAGGCGTAATATGTGGGATGGAGGAATGGGGGGATGGGGGGATGGGGGGATGGGGGGATTGGTACGCTTGCCTTGCAAGGGCCTAGAAGAGTGCCTTGAAGAGTTGCAGAAGGAGAGCCAGAAGGAGAGCCATCGAGAGACTACACACAGTGACCGGTGGTAGACATGAGCATGTAGATAAGTAAGAGTTATAAATGGTATACGAGGTTATAGTGCAATACCTCTGGGCTTATATCTTTCACCCCACGCCCTATTTCGGCAATTCCGCAATTCCGTAACATCTACAAGTTACCATAATTTTATCTGAGTTGCCTTGCCTATATCAGCACACAATATTGATCTAATGAATACATTGACTGTATATGATGTAAGCATGCTACTTGCATGTAGAATAATAATAAATATCACATCTTCTCCCTGATGATCACTGATCCTCAAGAGTAAAGAGCAACAAATATATAAACATAAAGTCCAAAGAATTCTAAAATGGCATATCCATGCAAATGGACAACTTCTCTGTTTGGCAGGACCGCACTCTTCGGTGGCAGGTGTCAGGCATGGCGGGTAAATTCCTTTAATGTCGTAATGTTGTTTGTTTGTTTTTTTTTCCGTCTCCTCTCGGTAATGTTCCTATTGTCTATTTTTACTATCTCGTATGCATTTCCGAACTCGTCTCCTCTCCTCTAAGCTCCTTGTCACCTTAGTGGTGACCCTCCCATGGGTGCTCCAAAGCCTATAGAAAATAATGTTAGCAACTCATGGATTGAATCAAAAAAACAACTGTCCAAAAATCCCTTCAATATACTTACAAACCACACCTTGTAATCCTGCTTGGCTCTGTAGAACATCCAAAACCACATAGTGGCTCCCAACACCTTGGCCGTAATGGCATAACCTCTAGGCACATTGGGCACTGGACCTGGTCCATGACGGACGTACTTGAATGCTGGATGGGCAGACATTATGTGAGTATATATATGGTAATGTTCTGATATGAGAAGCAAAGAATATCTCAATGTCAGAATTATATATATATATTCGTTGCTAGAGGTATCGAGAATACTCAGTGTGCTCTCACTGTTAATACCCTGCACCCGTTGATGTGTGTTAAGCAGCTTTTCCGGGAGTTCAATTGGCGGTTCGGTGCTTATTGAGTTGAGCACTACTATATTATAATACGCAGGCTTAACTAAGTAGCATATTGTAATGGCTGGCATTAGCGGTTAAGGGGGAGAAACTCTATGGAATAATTAAGTAGAAAGAAGGAAAGCATGATGGGTGGAAAAAAAATAATAGAGCAGGATTTTTCTTTTTATTTCTCCTTTCTGTTTATTTAAAGAATCGATGGATTCATCCTGTATTTCTTGTGGAATTCTGTGATTCACTATGTTTATTTTCTCAATTATTGGAGTTATTAACTTGTGAAATTTCGTTTCAAAACTGAGATACCCCCATTGTATCTTATTTCCAATATACATTTTTCTCTCTAATGTTTTCCAACTACATAAATCAACATCTACCAACAATTTCTATGATGTAAATATCTTTATTACTAACTATTTATTTTTCAAAAATCATCAACTGTTAACCCTATATCATTTTCATTGGCAACCTTTAATATAGACGCACCAACAGTCACGTCCATAATACATAAACCAACCAATTTGGAAACAACAACTTTCGAGGAACCCAAAACAGCGTCAACATCATCTGCTTGCCATAAGTCACTCACTTCCAGCAGATCAGACTCACCAATATCGTTCTGTAAGAATTCTCCAGCCTCATGACAACAGTGCTCTGCAGAGTCTACTATAATCTTCGTCCCATCACCGAGAATATGATGGAGCAATTTCCCCTCCACCTCAATCATATGTGGCTTATAACTTCCAATGACACTGATGAAGATCTTGCCGGGGTAGGTGTTGTGTTCAAAGTACTCGTCCAGGATAATAGGAGAGGTTGATGGGGTGCATCCAAATACAGTTGAGGCAACCTTGAACTTGGATAGTATGGTTTCTTGATCGTCGCCTGCAACGGCTACCAAAGCGGGCACCTTTGAGCCATGGCTGTTGCGGGATGACTTGGAAAGCTCAACCAGCTCTTTTTCAAGTTCTTGACAGAATACTTCGGCCTTCGCGAGTGTTCTATTAATCACAACAATCTCCTTGAACCTATCGGGATATAAACCCAAGGCGAGCTTAATGTGCCAATATGCCTGTTGTCCCACACCAAAGGCAATCAGTGTTTCTGAGTCAGCCCCATACTCCTTTGATAATGGGTGGACCTTCACCATGGACAAAGTGCTGCAGAGTGCTGTTCTGAAGGCAGTGAGGGTACCTGCATTCAAGAGTCCTATGGGTACACCGTTGCGTTTGTCAACTATTGCAGTGATGCCCTTGAAACCTTCACTTGAACCAGTCAGTGCCTTCATCCCCACATTATCGCCAGTAGACGCCATGAATAAATGGGTTGCAAAGGGGGTGGTGGTGACAATCCTGGGCGGTATCAATGACCTGTCATTAGAATAGGCAATGAGTGCATCTGCTAGACTGTTTTGATAGTTTTGAATTCCTGCCCTGTTTAGATCGCTCAAAAGCGAACTAATTATCTTCTCAGAGAGAATCCTCATTCTGTCCAACGGCAATTGAAACAATTAAACACACCTAACTATTGTATTGGGGTATATATATATATACCAATTAGCACCACAATCCACACAACCTATTGAGTTCATAAGTCATACAATCTATCACCATCTTTCGTGGATTTGTCACTCACTCTTTGCTCTTGCGTTGTATTACCTACTCCCCCCCAAGTAATCCAGCCAGTAAGTGTGTGCTCTCCGGCCCCGATATCTCCATCGCGCTTATCGTAAAGGGAATAAGCCGACAGATTACTAAGTGCGTCCAGCGCTAATCCCCACACGATAATGCCGGCTGGCTGGCTTATGTCAGATGACTAGAGATAATAAAGAAGCAAGCTTACATTAGGTGCTGAGTAGGGAACGAGAAGACTGTGAGTACTCATTGTGTTCTACGAGTTCCGTGTGTCCTTCGCTCTGCGTTCTGCGTTCTGCTTTCTGCGTTCTGCATTCTCTGTGGTCTGTGGTCTGTTGTCTGTGATACCCTCTCTTGGATATCGTATTATACCTCCATTTACCCGATATGATTGTAGCCACCAAGAACAGTCAGGGTACTTGGCAGAACCCCTCGTTAGCCCTTGAGTCCGACCCCCCCCCTGGGCTGAGTGGGGCCCTTGCGGCGGTCGTGGAGCATTATAATTGAACATCCTAAAAATAGGTGCTAAAATTATGCAAAGAGCATGACCAGAAGAAAGAACCCTTTAAGACTGTGTAGAACCTTAAGGTTTCCATGCTGCAGAAAAGACTAAATAGAAAAAGCAAATGGAGCTAGCACCATAGCCATAAAATTGCATCATTTGATGCAAGTACCCTGAGTTATGTCTTCTAACCCGGCTAATCTTACCGATCGAGCAGTGTTATTTACTAGACTTTGCATGAGGAAAGTTCGTACTAGCGACTACCGAGATTCTATTATGATTCTATACATTTCCGGAATATTTCAATCATTAACATTAGTAAAGGTCGTGGTCATTATATATGTACAATATGCACGATGGGAACCGTGCTACGTCTCGCTGGGGTAGGCGGGCATCATGCGATGTACTGCTATCGGCAGGTTCATGCAGCTGGGAGAGTAGCCACGCTATGATATCAGTAGCCAGCCAAAGACTCACTCTACACCCCATCTAGTCCTACACACAGTGTCAGGCAGGCTCCGATCACAGCTCCACCCCTTTTAGCTCCCTCAACATAATATAGTAATCTGGTTTAACTATTCTACCGCTCCTGAGTTTACGGTCTTGAGGCGAGTAGGGGGCTACAACGTATCCGTTCTGAAGATACCATTTGAAGGCCCGCTCGTTCTGTGAGAATACCGTCAATGAGGTTGCAACAATAGGCAAACTTGGTGATCTTTTCTCAAATATCAACTGCGCCATATTGTGGAACGAACTCAGGAGTTTGGTCCCAATTCCATTTCCTCTGTAGGCACTGGCTATCTGTATTTCGTAAAGATATAGGACAGGAATGTCATTGTCAATAGTAAGCATGAAGGAGAGGAAAGCGACAATATTTTTGGGACTGTTTACCTCTACCTTTTCTTTTTCCAATTCTGGCCCCAGGCAAACATAAACAAGCCCACTCTCTTGCATTTCGTTTGTTTTGTGCGCTTTCCATGCCCTGCCATTAATCTGTGTATATATGTCACCAAGGTTACTGTCCAGAAGGTTCAAGCAACCAGTCAACATCTCCTGCCTCCGCTGCCAAAATTTGGTATCATCAACCCTGAATGATGCCATGTGTAATGCCGCACCAATATGTTCTTCCCCCACCTCATTTCCAAGATCATGCATCGTATTTTCTGAATCGAGTTGACAGACATCCCCGTCAGCTTCGGGAAACTCTCCCAAAAATGCAGCCGGCACTAGCTCCAGTACATGTTTTGATACCTCTGCAGCGGTTAGCTCTGAACAATCTACCTCTTGAGGGAATTTGAGAATACTTTTGAGCAATTCCATTACTTCGCTTTTCAAATAAATACAAACAACACAAGCATCAGCTCAACAGATATAGGCAGCTTCGGGCCATGAGCCTCTTCAGATTTTGCCTAATATTTCCTTTGTAGATGGGCAGGCTCACTGAAATATATAGCATGTGAATGACGACCAGCACGCAAATATCTGACAATAAAGCAGTTACTAAGTAGTGAAATGTGGCTTGGTCGCAGATGAATTGTACTATGAGAGTGGTAGAACACTGTAAAAGGAAATTTGAGAGCATTGGCAACCTCTTAACTTGCACACTGTTCCAATGCTTATCTGTGCTCTGCAGATATTGTTTTGAGGCACGCACGTCAGACTAGTACGCTCGAGAGGGATTAGCAGCTAAATCGAGCCACAGCATGAAGGCATCAGCCATCTGCTTGCCCTGCACGCCCTATACTGTTCCGCTGCCTCTAAGCCCGTAATCTGCTACACTTCTTACCAGCTTCCTATCCGCTCTCTACCCGCTACCAAGGAGGTTGGAAACCGATAAGCCTGGGCCCTGAGAAAGGACACACACAAATATCACCAGGTTACAGGATAATAGGTGCATTGGATGTAGAGTAGAAGGGGGAAATTATATATTGAACTGCGCCAAGCGGCTGCTGATGGTGCTGAAAAACTGGCGGAGTGCATGCAGTACGGGATCTTACCGAGCCGCGTTGCAAGAAAGGGCACTAGTGTTGGGGGAGGGGGCGAGACCAACCAAAGAAACCTTTATTTGAGATCTGCCTATCACATTGCTCGTAGAATCCAGGAGTCTCTCTAGCTCAGTTATCTCAAAGGCAACAAGTCGCTGCGGCGATCTCTTCCGCATTTCTCTTTTCGGTTAGGCTCGCATGGTGTGCTTCAGCATAAGCTAAAAGGGAATTATTTTTAGCCGGATCTCTACATGGTAGGGAAAAATAGGCAATTCGTCCTGCATGCGTCAGGCGAAATATTTCCGGCTTGCTTGTGCATGCAGGCCATGAGCTTTTAGCTGCACAGATGTGCGGTGCACATGGTACATGGTGCAGATCGTGCTAAATCCACCTGGAGACAGTCTTGTAGCTATGTACTACCCAAAAAACAGAAACACCGCTTGGAGCCCACAGATTATCCCGTATTAATCAATGGCGCCGGTTTCGATATTCGTTGCGTTTTAGAGACATACAGAAGAAACCTCCTGCTTAAATGGAGTGCATTGGTGGCTTTGCCAGACCGTCCTACAAGGACATGAGTGTCTGCGGAGAGATTTGAAGAGGCCGTAAAATTACCTGTCAGATGCAATACTGAAAAGGCAACAAATTGCCAGCAGCAGAAGATGGAGGAGCAAGTGGCCGAATCATGATATCTTTCTCGACTCACTCCTTTTCATAGCTCAATTGGGTAGTCATACTGGAACTTTTCAAATTGTGGTCCTTTGCGTAACTGCGCTTATGTCTCTTCTACCGTAAAGCGGGCAAAGCTATACCAGTCAGGAGTTTCTCTTGTGATACATGCTCATTGTGATGGTGATTAATAGATAGGTAACAACCTGCAACATATGTCCTTATTGTGTTGAAACGCCAAGCACCTTCACACGCCTCTGGCACCGTGCGTCATATGCCGGGAAATCAGATTAAGAACCTCCTCATTAGGTGTGATGGCATTTGCAGATCCCTATCCAAAGGTAATGCAGCTTCTGCGAAAAGGTCTCACATCTGGACGACAGAATGCATACGAGGGTGATACATTAGCGAATTGCAGCCTGAAGCAAATCATTCGAGTTAGGAGAATACAAACTCTTTTTTTATCAAAACATGTATGCGAGCAGCACATATGAACCTGTCAAAGTTACGGGGACCGGGATCGAATCCTGATAAGAGAAAGGAATAACAATCCGGAGAGGAGCGATGTGGCTGGCTGAAAAAAGCCAACCGGTTACCAAATATCTTACTACTTTGCAATTTCCGTCACAAAATTGGTTCGGAACTAGCGAGGATCTCATTGGATATTCAATTTTTCGTTTTTGTTTTGAATTCTGATAGAGATCACATTAGCGAACGTAGTGGTTTCAACCCTTAGTAAATATGATACACAGAGTAAGCAATTCATGCGTTATCACCTGCAAGAAAACCAGGATGGGCCGATTCTTATTCTCTAGATTGCGTACTAATCACCCCTTTAGTACAACCAGCTAACGGCCCCAGATGACTCTTGACAGTACGAACTTTCATTAGCAGGTTCTGCTACTGGTTCATTCTTTTATGATGCCCACTCATCAATTGATAGTCGACCTATTGTGATAGTAGTCAGAAGGCCGCATGGTGTGCAAAAAAATCTTGCACACCAAATCAGCAAACAGCTCACAATGTCCTAAATCAGTTGAAGACCGTAGCCTTACAGCTCCTGGAGAACAATGGGCAGCCTTACAGCCTTTGTAAAGGGACCGGCCAACCAATTGACTAAGTGCATATTGTGAAAACCTCATACACCAGGATACTCCAATACAAGTCAGGTGCATTACATTTGCTTGCACATACTTTAGCCGAAACGATGGCCGTCGATCCCAAGATGACTTCATATCTTTGAACCAGCATTAGGGAAGTGAATCTGACTGCAAGTCTGTGGCTCTCTGAGGGGTTGGGAATATCCTGAGGCATGTTATTACTGTTGTTGTACAGATAACAGTGGTGGGCAGCTGGGTGTAAAACCTTGCAGATAACTGCTTTGCCGATAAATCCCTAATTTTAAAACATTGGAACGCCATGCAGCCGCCTCAAGATTACGGAATAAGAAAGGGTTTCTCGACAGTAAATGTACTAGCGGGAAATATTCTAGGAGGAGATGTACAACAGCCTAAATGCACCGATACCGGATCTCTCTAATGCAAACTGTACGAACGCAGGCTCTGGCGAGGGCCAAGTGCTGAGAAATATACCGAAACCAAAGTTACCCCTTTGCGACATTTCGTTCTCAATATAGCGATTATTATCCACCAAAATATCAAAGAGGTGAGAGCGGAAAATGCACAAGGTCGATCTTCCGGAGTAAATAGAGCCTAATAGGCATATCCACTTGACTCCCGATTCTTTACTGTCTCTTTGCCGTCTGTTTACCCCCCCTATATCCCAACACATATGTAGTCTGGCATAAACACCGCTCTCCAGGACTGATCATGCTGATACGGCCGCCTAGCGTTTTAAAGGGAGACGTCTCGTGATGTCGCAGCCGCTTGAGGAAAGGGTGATTCCCCGAAAGAGTTCTAGGATGAAAATACAACCCCCGCGGTTATGCAAGAAAAGCGGAAATAAGGAGACAACACAAAGGATTGAAACCTGTAAAGGTGTCGCTGCATGCAACAACCGTGGAGGACTGGACACCCTTTGCATTGATATACCTTTTGCATTGATTAGGCGAACGAAAAGACGTGAGAAGCATGCAAGTTCTAGACATGGAAGGCACGTATGCATTCTTGTACACTCCTGATTTTCTTAATCGTGTTGTTAAAGAATGAGAGTACTGCCTCTGGCGCTAAAATACACAGTATAATTGGATGGCTGTTGTCTTTTCATAACTCGGAACATGGAATGTGAGTGAGAAGGGTGTTTTTATTTACAAGAGTTCACGCACAGTGGGAACTTTTCAATTGGAACAAAATTTGCATTGCTAACAGCTCGTTCAGCATCTGACATTCATACCATTGAGCATCCGGAGGAAAGGAAAGGGGGGAATATGGAGAGGAAGTCAGCTCCGAAATCAGTTTCAGCTCATCCTCACTAACTCTGAGATATCTGCACAACTTGTGAGAGTGACTACGGGATATAGGATGAATACAACACCCCCAAATTTACTCAATGCTTCTCATGACACCGCAAGGAAGTAACCCCAGGACTTGTGATGCTGTGCAACTGCTCGGTATGATGTTACATTACACTATATACCGCTGCTGGTATTCATTCTGGTGTCAGACAATGCTCTGACCATTGAGTTGTCACTAGCCGACAGATGGGCCGACTCATTCCAATATATCATCACCCCCCTGATAGTTACTACGCAAGGGCAGTGTTGGCAGCTCTTCTGGGCCTTACAGGCTTTCAAGACCAGACCGGATCTCTAGTCTTCTAGCGGCTGGGTTCATTGTTGCCAAGCTTTTACGATTACAGTCCCCCCCCCGACTTCTGGGCTCCAGATCCAAGGCTTCTAGACTTGCTTCTAGACTTTCAGGCACAGGCACAGAGACCTTCGTCATTATCACTCAACCAATCACAACATCTCCCCATAGAAGGTCTGTGACGTATAGCCAAAATTTAGTTGATGTATCAAAGAGATATGGCGCTTGCCAAGATTTGAAGTTTACTATGCAGCAAGAGGGGCAGAGTGTAACTGCAAAGGGGACGGAATATTACCTAATCAACGACAACGACAACCATCTATATTCATAAGCTGGGCCAACCCAGGCCAACCCACGTAACCAATATCAGTGGCAATGCCAAATTAATATCACCAGCTATATGCCACAAAAAGATATTCCCAATGTGTAATGCATGAGTTTGAGCTGTTTGATGAGGAGACCAGTTTAGATTAAGGTTTGCAAGTGATTAGGTGCCTGCCGAGAGCCGTTTTGGCGGGGTAATCATTTAAGTACTGCCACTTTCTGGCGCCACACACATGCTTGGGTTGCAGTCAGAATGGCTCATCGGGCTTCCCGTGCTTCACGCCAGAGAACGCTTTTTGCCTGCAAGATTGAACGGCATCTGCCCTTTCCAGTTTCATGAGCAGCGCGGCATCAAAGTTTCAAGGGATGGAATGTGGTGAGAGAGCTGCTGCCTACTCCGGAACCGTCCGTCTAGACACCCGTTGCAGAGAGTTCCAAGAGCCTCGACGAGTCCTTCTGCAGAGTAATATGCCATGATTTCATCCCCACCTCTCTTAATCGTATGCGTCAGGGCAAATTATTACTATTGTTCAATAGGCGGCCACTATTCCAATACACCTGCGCGTCAAAAACACACCGGTGCCGAAACCATACGGAGTTGAATGTCTGGTGCTGGACTCGATTCGATGACTTGAGTAGGTTCACAGACATGGAGCTTACAGTCCCATATCAGAGGGGGCAAAAAGAGGTCAACGAATTGACAGAGAGGATATCCGGATTGTTGAAGGACTATAATAGAGTGACTCCAACACATCCTTAGGTTTTCCTCAGTTTTTTTCTATCCACACCAAAACACCCTGTGAACGTGTCTCACTTTTCAGGTTAGGAGTGGCCGAGGCCAGGTGAACAGAAATTGACATTTATGTATGCTTCTCATTTCAGAATGTGTATGCAATGACACAATATAATTGTTCAGATATCTGCGACAATGCGTCATGTTGAGTGTATTCGGGAGCCAATTTATGGTGAAACGGCCACACCGCTTGCACCATGCGAACCGTTGGTCCTGCCCTTTATTGGCTCCAATCTTGGCACCACACATGAGGGCAGGGACAGTAGTACTCTTCCTGCCCCTCTCCGTCCATGCATAGTTGGCGTGTCTGTCTTCGAGCTGCAGTCCCCTGTTATGAACTCCCGCATACAGCCTTGCCGAAACGGGTTGATTGTGCTCTGCACACATGTACTTCTGGCTGCTCGAGATGGGGAAGGGGGTGTTAATATGGGACAGGGGAAGGGGAAGCACTGCTGGGAGTCAGGGGAGGAGACCATTTCACCTGCATAAGACAGGAGAGAATTACCTATTTGGCTACCAGTATCTCCTGCACTATGCATGATGGCAGAGGGGTAGACAAACGGCCACAGTCAAGAGAGATTAAAACAGTACATAACCTTCCTGTAGGATTAAGGTTCATGCATAGTTTTTTCGTTCTGCCAGAGGATAAGCCTCCATAGAGATAAGGGACAGAGAGAAAGAGGAGTGCACCGGAGCGTAGCAGTGTCACACAACTAGTGTTTACCCAAAACGATTGTTTATCGACTGATTAGCTGTTCAGCTTAATACATCCTTGACGTTGCATATTTTGACATGAAGGCTTATTACAGTAGCCACTGCGGAACAAGCTCGACTTGGCTGCGTGTTTTTCGATTGCCTGGGTTGCCTGTTATTGGTTGCCTGTTCATTTTAACTGGTCCGGAAATTGCAGACGTTGTTGCCTGGATACCGGGAGTTATGTACACTAGTGTATCTGATCGCTGACGAGCGCATTTATCAGCTACACCTCGTATAGGAAGCAGTCAGTGGATACCAACCAGCCTCTTGGCACTTAGCTGGCTCCCGAACGTGAATTAATTGAGATTGACAGCCGACATATATCTTTCGTGCTAATGTGTACTGTTCATTATTTTAACTTTTGTAGATCTTGGCTATCTGTACGATCCGAGGCTCGTTTTGGTGATATTGGTTGTTCTTGGAACATGCTGCTCACCGCACTTTTTGGCACCGGTAACCTGATAATTTCTATTATCTTGGACCCTCTATGTTAATATCGTTCGTTCGCCGAACATCTCCTACTCATCATAAATATTATCCTACCATTAAACCAGAATCAGAGTTCATTCGCGAATACAGTTAGTTGTTCAGTTAGTTGATCAGTTAGTTGTTCATTCCTATATAATGCTCGTCAGAGTCAAATATCCAAAACCAATCCAACTTGAAAGGAAAAACAGATCTTTAAGCAAAAAAAATCAAGAAGGGCACACCAAATAGGAGTGCTTAATATACACAGTAGAAGAACCTTCCCCTTCATATACCGCCAGACAGCCAGCCTGTAATATTCGAGGGAACATTAACATTCTATCAGAACAGAAAATCAAACCCAGTCAAAAAAATCCAAAAACAGTAAAAACAACACGTAGCTAAATAGTCTCTACTCAATTCTCAGTAGAATGAGATTGTAATCATACCATCTTCACAGCCACGGAAGAGGATGAAAGTCCAAAATTGGTACCGGCAGCAACACTCCTTGGCGTCGGACCACTA
This sequence comes from Kuraishia hungarica, assembly GCA_030567555.1. Lineage (NCBI taxonomy): Eukaryota > Fungi > Ascomycota > Pichiomycetes > Pichiales > Pichiaceae > Kuraishia > Kuraishia hungarica. The sequence continues at coordinate 1,464,695 of JAJLSL010000001.1, forward strand.
ACTCCTGAGTGCCTTTTAGCCTTAGACATCAAAGTACGACGTTCATGCTTTTGATGCAATCTATAATGCCTGACCATATTGCTGCGTACCGAAAAGCCCCTTCCACAATCTGGCCAAGAGCACACGAATGGCTTCTCCCCAGTATGAGAAAACATGTGAGTCCTCAAAGAAGAGGGCCTCTTGAACTGCTTTGAACACATTCTACATCTGTTCCGCAGTGATGTCTCTGAAAGGGAAAGTCTCTGTGCCGGAAGAGCTCCGTGTGATTCTATAGAATTCGAAGCACTGAATGAGGATGGACGCAAGGAAAGGTCCCCATTTTTCTCTATATATTCATCGTCATCAATGTCCTCATTGTCTTCATCACCATCGACAACATCCGCGGATTCATCCCCTTCATCGTCATCTTCTTGCAGCCCTCTCCTCGTAATCCCGTTACCGAAATCAAGCGCCAAGGGATTAAACATCTGATAATGCTTGATTTCAGGGCTAGACTCAAGAGGACTGGTGTCAGGAGACGAATAGGCAGTGAGTGAGCCGCTTCCCATATGAGATGAAAGAGAGTCCATGCTTCCCTTGTTGGAAACCTCTAGGAATTTGAAATTCCCATCATCTGATTCTCCATGGTCGTCAAAATCCTCACGGCCAATATGAACAGGAGAATTTAGGTAGAGAGCCATGGGAGAAAAAATCTCAGAAGCAGAGGTGGTTGAGGTACTCGGGATTTGGTGTGGATGCAAATCCTCAACAGGAGCAACAGGGAACGAGGGGACAGAGTGCTGGAACGAAGCATTGTGAAACAGCATTGGTGCCTGAACCAACTGTCCACTTGCATCAGTACCATGAAGGCCAAATTGTCTATTAAGTGGGAAAATACCTGGAAGGGAACTTGCAAAAGTAGTGGAATCCCAGATTGGGATAGTTGCGAGGACCGCAGTGTGGAATCCAAGAAATTGGGGGAACGATAACATAACTTGTGTCGGGTCATCTGTCGCGTAAACACCAGCACTAGCAGCCGCCAGTGCACCACTATTATCTTGACCATATAGCGCAGAATTGGCTGTGGTTAGAGTGGCCGATTGTAGAGGTGCTGTGCTGCTACTGTTACCTTGCAGTTGTTTCTGCCTGTGAATTGACCCATCATCAACAACCATGATTTCATTGAAGAGAGGGCCCTGGGGGGAGGTCATGGTTGGATGGTTTGTTGTATCCACCGAAGCAACTGACATAACCAAGGGCAATGGAATAATGGAGAGGGAACAGAGGAGTGCAAAGAGTTGAAATCTGCTCACGAGGGGGCACAGTTACGATGTTCTAAAATCGTGGAGTAGTTAAGTCAACAAAAGCGAGCGAGCATAACGAATATATAATGATCAAGAGATATGTGGAGCCTGAAGAAGTAGTTATGAAGTCTACGGCATTTTAGCACTGGCATCTAGAAGTAATTGCAAATACCAAAGTTGCAATAGTAGCAGATATTTCCTGCTGAGGGGCGCGCCAAAATCCAAGGGCAGCCTACTAGTGATGCATCACGGTTAATGGGTGCATGAACCAATACGCATGCACATGCATATTCATGCAAGCTACTAGCTTCTAAATTTTAGCTTCAACCCCTCGTAACAGGAGCATTAGCTCGCCAGGCAGTCGAGTCGGGCAGAAGCATGAGGCTTAAAAGAGATCACAGATCTTCCAACAATATTTCATATACAATGCTCACCTGAATTATAGCCGCTAACGGAGAGGGAGCACAACAAACAATTGAGTTGACCACTTAATGTACTGATCCGGTTTATAAGTCCCTGCTTTCATTTTGCAGGTCATTATACTGCTAGGTTCATAATTCCGCACGGCGATCTCGCAGCATTGACGGCTACCACGTAGCGACCGGAATTTAAGCGAAACAGGAAAACCGGTAACCGCTAATACTGTATAGATATCAAAAGCACTTCAAAGGGATTGACGTATGTGGAAAAAGTTCAAGGGTTTTACAAAAACGGAGAATAAGGAGCGAGGCTGAGTGCTTTTTTTTGCCGCCGTCAAGATGAACACACACACACACAAAATAGAAAGCCAAGCGATCGCAACCTAGATGAAGCCATCATGTCTAATACTTGCATTTTCCTCCCTGGTTCACAGGTTTCTTTTAGAACAATTAAGACCATGAGGATCACCCTACCACAGTTCTGTGCTAGTATTTGAAGTGCTCTTACGCGCTTGGAATATCACAATCGGAGAATGTGAAGTGGAGTTTGACAACCAATGCTTTTATGCATTGATCGTATCCCGAACAGAACATGAGGGAACCGATTTTTTCGATAGGACTCCTCATATAAATTGAACCTGCAATTTCCAGAATTATCTTTCCGCTTGTTATCTCAGCATTTACACCTCTTAAGCCACATGATACTCGTGAATAGGTCCACTACACCACCAGGCTGAATTATAAAGGTTTAGGGAATTTATTTATTTCTCCCTACCCTAAGTTGAATATCTTCATGTAAGTAAGTAACTTATGCACCAAAATTTTGTGCTGGCCCTTAGGCGGCAATGAGTTCATATTTGGTGCAGTGTCCCCTCTCCGAAAGATACGATGGGTGAATACGTGGGCAACCGCACTAAAATCGCAAGTTGTTCTCGAAAGAGGCAATTTGGTCGCCGTCCGCAGTGCATCATGGTGCGTTCAAGCATCTGTTTAGTGCAGCAATGTCGGATTAGGTTCGAGCTAGCCACGGGCGGGCCCTAGACTAGCACTAAAAGGTAGAGAGGTCTGAGAAGTAAAGTGCTAAACTTGGCTATTGCAGGAACTCACATGAGCTACAAAGAGCATCTAGACGCATATCAAAGATAGGGAGTAGATGGGTGCAAGCGGCACAGCTTATAAATGTACATATACTCTCTCTCTCTCTATATACGCACATCCTAGCCAATGTTTGTGAGTGGTCCACAGTCACCGCTAAGCTCATCAAGGGGTGCGTGCCGCGCTTAAAATCTTGGGAAAGACGCCCTCGACCGTACACTCTCCTCTGCTATCTCTGCCTGTGCTAGCCCCTTAATTTCTCACCTGCATATTTTCCTACTGCTTCCTTTTCAAAAGACTCTCCTTGTTTTCTGTCTGGGCAAAATTCGAAGCAAGAAGGCGACACCACTATTCTTTTGTTCGTTACGTCACCTGAGTAACACATTCCCCCCCGATTCATATCTATGCGAGTGTGAGTTTTATGTGGTGTCAAAGTGGCGCCAGAATCAGCATCACTTGCTAGAGAACGCTAGGGTTATGCTGCTTTCTGCTGCCGCCATTGCTGTATTGCTGTAATCTATTGATTGGGAACAAACATACTATGCACTGGAAATAAATCTACCAGCTTCCCCCCGGTTAATATTGCCTCGAAAGAAGCATAGATTGGATTCAATGCAAGATCTGGATGCAGTAGTCCACATTCTCACAAACCATACTGCCTTGCCGGGAAGCGTAATTCTGTGGGGGCTAACGTATCTTACCGCCGCTGCTAATTAAGCCTTGATAACGAGCATCTCCATGAAGTCATCCATCCATTGCACCTAATGCACCATGGAAGATAGTATGCCTTCTAGGTTTTCTAGAAGACACTGTATAGGTTAAATCAAACAGATTTTGGATCTAGTAGTGGTGTTTCACCATATCATTGGTTTCCCTATCAATCTTTCTACTGCACTCGCGAACAGCACAACCTGTGGTTACGACCGTGTAAGCCTCTTTCGGGGAGAGGGTGAGGGGACCCTTCACGCAAAAGAGGTGCGCAGTAACGATCTTATCATTCAGTTAAGCAGCCCGCCCATACATGCAGAAAGCAGCCTGATGCTTTAGGAAACATGTCGTGTGAGACTAATGATATGAGGTGCATTAGCCCCCCGAACATTTGGTGAGTTTCGACTTATAGTGGATTTTTTGGTCTCCCTCATCTGGTCTAAAGCACATTAGTCTCTCAAACAAATAGGCTCCTTCTTGGGCACCGAACCCTAAGTTGCTCTGGAGTATGCATCATAGTGACTGACCAACGGTGCATGAGAAGGTTTATTTTTCAGTAGATGTAAATCACCATTGTTCGAAATAGTCTTTCGTAATCTTTCAATGTAGAAACGCTACAAAATCGGGAGCATGTCCTTATCTAAGATAACCGCTGTTCGATTTTGAGGCCATAAATCTGCTAAACCAAAACACCGCGTAGACACAGACATAAAGGGGGGGTGGTGTGTGTGGGTGTGGTATGTATGTTCAGTACAAAAGGGGAGGGAGTTCGGCTCACACCCTCATCCCAGAAGGTCTGGACCTACGGCTAACGCAGGTGATCTCTGATACATTCACCATTGTGAAAATTTGAGATTTGTCAAAAAGGGCTAGGCTCACCAACACGTGTCTTACACAAGTTGACAAGTTTCTGGTTAGTGATAAGGAGGGCACTGCCACCTCTTGAAATAATCTCGCCTTGCCAAAAGCGCAGACATAGCCTGTATGGCCAAAGATGCTTCAGGGCCTGGGAGAGAAGCCAGTGTCGTAAGGTGTACGCAGCCAACGACGCAGCCTTCGTGTTCGTACATTGACAAGTCCTCTGCAGGTCCTGATCAACCTGCAGAATACGGCAGAGAACGCTTCATAAGACCAACAGGTGGAAGCCACACTGTGCCATCTGTTGGACAGCATTGCACAAGGCTATCTTGCCAACTCTTCTAGTGCATATTGGTAATCTGGGGGGCATAAGATGGGGAAGGGCTTAGAAGAGACAAGAACCCACTTTCAAACCGATCATGGAAAAACGATGGGTACAACTGATGACGGGGTTCGGGTTCAAATAGTATACTACACAAGATGCTTACATATGTCGCCGCTTTGCACAGTTACAAAACCGGTGCAAGGTGACAGCGAAACCGTGCAATATTTTGGTCTTAGGGTTACCGAGATTCATACAAGATTGTTTTTTTTGGGCAGTTAGAAACTGATAGAACTTTTGGTTTATTTGTTATGATATTATTGTTGGACTGAACTGGGAGGGATTTAATAATAAAATTTACAGGTATGGATGAGAGTATGTATCATCAAAAGGTGTGTTGGGATAAAGGAGGGGGAGCATGAAGGACAATCAAGGTTGGATAAGAAGCTCATCTTTAATCTTGAGTCCGTACTAAGCTCAAGCCCAAACTAAGCCCAAACTCAGCCAGGGCCCAAGGTCAGCCAAGGCCCAAGGTCAGCCAAAGCCCAGGGCCAGCCCGAGCCCGAGCGCGAGCCCAGGCCATACCTCTTGCTAACCCTTGCTGATAAGATTAGGAAAGCTAGTGTACATAACCCAATATGTAAATGCACGCTTTACCTGCTCGGAGGCACGTTGTGGCGTCAGGTGTATTGGAATTGGCAGTTACTGGATAATGAGCAGGGTATCATTGGCTGTTTGGGTGAGTTGTAACCAGGATGAAGAAACTTTAATAAAGTAAGTCCCCGTGAATGTTTCGTTCATAGACACCAACCACAGGATAACAATATTTACTCTCCCATACCTGGGGTATCGCTTTTGATTATTGCTTTGTGGTTACAGAGAGAAATATATGAACCTACAATATCTACCCAGTGCTATGTAACTACCACATTCCATGTACCTACCCTTCTCTGTCTCGTGCTAACAGCACACAGTGTCAACTGCTCACATTATAGTACTCTTTCATCAGCATGGGTGTGCTTACACAATGTGTAGTCTAATTATGTGCATCCACAATATCCCATTACCTACTGCCCTGCCTATCACTGACTGCCTATTACTCACTGCCGCTATGAACACTTTATTCCTTGCAATATCTCTGAGCGACCGACGGACAGCGACCTAGTAAGCTTACTGATCAAACCACTTTGGGTTCGGTATTCAACCAACCCAAACTGCTGTTCTATACTGCATCACCCAAAACGGAGCGTTTTATCAATTACCCAGCACCTATCACCCACATGCCCATCGCCCAGCGCCCATTTCCCATTTCCCATTTCCCATTACCCAATCTCATTAATGCACACCGCCCAATCTGCCCATCGCGCTTGCCTGTCAGCTGCCACCACCACCCAAACCTCCCACCCAAACACAACACCCAAAAGAATTACCTTGCAGTAGTGCACCAGGCAATTTTCACCTTGTGTGTACTCTTCGCGCCAAACAAAAAAAAAGTGCTGCTGTGTCCTCGAGGTTCCTAAATCCATGCGTCAACATATGCAGGTCTTACCTAATCATACATAGAAAATCATACTACACTTTATATAATCAGATTCCCTTTTCGCCCTAATCCCCAACCAAGAACCCAACAACATCTCATCCCATCGCCATTCTTTTTGTATGGGCACACGCGGCTTTCTTTTTTGGCGTGGTGAATTTTGCAGACGCACACGCTGCAGGTTGAGAGACAACCACCAAAAACAGAGAAGCAGAGAGTGAGAACACCAGCGGAAAGTTGCAGGGCAGGGTGTGTCCTTGAGTTGAGTGCCCAGGGCTGTGTGTCTTGGGCTCTTGGTTCTGGTTGTGGAATCAACATTTTTCAAAAGTTGTTTTGTTTAACCTCTTTAACCCATTAGCACATTTGAGATTGACTTTTGGTTTCCCTTATAAGTACACTTGTCGCTGGCCCCGTTGTCTTGAACACACGTTTTCCGTTTCACTTCATCACCAAGAACGTCTGCATATTAGTCGTTGTTGTTCGTTCAGTGCATCTCTCGGGTTTTACAAAGACGTATATACATACAACAACTCCCAGTTTTATATATATATATATATATAGCTATACATCACTTTCATTGTGTGTGTTTCCTTTTGTCATCACTCACAGAGAGACTCACACAGAGACTCCCTGAGATAAGAAAGTTACCAGTTCGTCTGTCGTTGCTTCCCCCATTTCCTTGCCACGAATATTGGGTCTAGCTGTCATTCTTCTGATTCTCCTTCTGTCTTGACAACAGTTCCACGGTTTATAATTGCTTTAGCCTGGACAATAGTGCATTCATATACAACCTTCTCGACAGACATTATTTTTTTCTTTTTTCTCTTCATAATCTCCCACATATCCACAAGATGACCACTTTGTCGAGCGTAAACCGCCCGCTGGTGCTCAACCACGGCTCAATCGAGTCCACCATTGTTATTCCTTCTTCAACTTACCATTTCTACCAGCAGTTGACCGAGGGTTTCTACAAGTCATTGCCAGAGGTGACAGAGGGCTTTGCCAGTGATGACGAGCCTTCTTCCAAAGGTGAGCTTTTGATGAAGTTCCTCGGATACATCGTCGGCTCCTCGGACATTGACTCTGACGATCAGAGAGACGCCGTTAAGCTTGTGTTGGACGAGTTTGAGACCCGTTTCCTCCAAGGTCAGGATATCCACTCTTTTGCTGCCGGTTCTCTTGACAGCGAGACCTCCCCAACCACTCTCATCAAGGCCAAGGAGCATCTCATCAGAAACTACTACCTTGCAAAGCTATTCCTCAACAAGGACATCGGTGCCGTTACCTCAGCTGCCAATACCGGTAGAACTATGTCATCTGCCCTTTTCAAAGCCGCCCTCAAAGGAGACGCTTCTATATACGCCATCTTTGGTGGCCAAGGTAACACTGACGATTACTTTGAGGAGCTGCGTGAGCTTCACCACACATACCGCGGACTCACCCATGACTTCATCGTCAAGGTGCAGACCAAGTTCCAAGAGCTCATCCGCTCCACCCCCGACACAGACCGCATATACACACACGGTATGGACCTCATTGGCTGGCTCGAGGACAAGGATCTCACCCCTGACCAGGACCATCTCCTTTCTATCCCAGTCTCTTGTCCTCTTATCTGTGTGATTCAGCTCTGTCACTACCTCATCACCTGTAAGGTTGCCGGTACTACCCCTGGTGAGCTTGCCAAGGTGCTGAGCGGTGCTACTGGTCACTCCCAGGGTCTCGTTACTGCCGTTGCCATTGCATGCTCTGACTCTTGGGAGTCCTTTGAGCGCAACGCCCTCAACGCCCTGGAGTTCCTCTTCTTCATCGGTATCAGATGTCTCCAGGCATACCCAAACACCTCTCTACCACCAACCACCACCCAGGACTCCATTGAGAACTCCGAGGGTAGACCATCTCCGATGCTCTCTGTCAGGGACCTCACTTTGGAGCAGGTCACCAAGTTTGTGGACGAGACCAACCAGCACTTGCCAGAGGCCAAGCGTATCGAGGTTTCTCTCATCAACGGTGCTCGTAACGTTGTCCTCACCGGTCCACCCCAGTCGCTTTACGGTTTGAACCTTAACTTGCGTAAGGCCAAGGCCCCATCTGGACTCGACCAGTCAAGAATCCCATACTCTGAGCGCAAGCTCAAGTTCTCCAACAGATTCTTGCCAATTTACTCTCCGTTCCACTCTCACCTCTTGGCCTCCGCTAACCAGCATATCGCTGACGACCTCGTCAACTCTGGCCTCCAGTTCAAGCAGGAAGACTTCCTCATTCCTGTGTTTGACACCCACGACGGTGGTGACCTCCGTGACTACAAGGGCTCTATTGTTGCCCACCTTGTTGATTCCATCACCTGTCTCCGTGTCAACTGGGAGCTTGCCACTCAGTTCAATGCCACCCATCTCCTCGACTTTGGTCCAGGTGGTGCCTCTGGTCTCGGTGTTTTGACCCACCGTAACAAGGAGGGTACCGGTGTCAGAGTCGTCGTTGCTGGTGTCCTTGAGGCCGCCTCTGACGAGTCCGACTTCGGCTACAAGCAGGAGCTCTTCAACGTCACCGAGGACTCTGTCAAGTACTCGTCCAACTGGCTCAAGGAATACACTCCAAGACTCGTAAAGACCAAGAAGGGCAAGGTTTACGTCGACACCAAGTTCTCCAGACTTTTGGGCCGGGCCCCACTTATGGTTCCAGGTATGACCCCATCTACCGTGTCTCCAGATTTCGTCTCTGCGACTCTCAATGCTGGTTATCATATCGAGCTTGCCGGTGGTGGTTACTTCACCTCCCAAGGTATGGAGGCTGCTATCCAGGATATCATGAACAAAATCAGCCCAGGTACCGGTATTGGCCTCAACCTTATCTACGTGAACCCACGTATGCTCCAATGGGGTATACCAATGATCAAGGAGCTCAGAGAGAAGGGTTACCCAATCCAATCCATGTCTATTGGTGCTGGTGTCCCATCCCTCGAGGTTGCCTCTGAGTACATTGAGACTCTTGGCCTCACTCACCTTGGTCTTAAGCCAGGCTCCGTTGATGCCATCAACCAGTGTATCACCATTGCCAAGGCCCACCCAACGTTCCCAATTGTCCTGCAGTGGACCGGTGGACGTGGTGGTGGTCACCACTCATTTGAGGACTTCCACCAGCCAATCCTCCAGATGTACGGCAAGATTCGTAAGTGTTCCAACATCATTCTTGTTGCTGGTTCCGGTTTCGGTTCTGCCGATGATTCTTACCCATACCTATCCGGTACGTGGTCTCTCAAGTTCCAGTATCCAGCCATGCCATTTGACGGTGTGCTCTTTGGTTCCCGTGTTATGACCGCTTTGGAGTGTAAGACTTCTCCAGCTGCCAAGGAGGCCATTGCCGCCTGTGCTGGTGTCGAAGACTCCAAGTGGGAGAACACCTACAAGAAGCCAACTGGTGGTATCATCACCGTCCGTTCCGAGATGGGTGAACCAATCCACAAGATTGCCACTAGAGGTGTTATGTTCTGGAAGGAGATGGATGACACCATCTTCTCTCTCCCAAAGAACAAGCTCGCCGCTGCTTTGGCTTCCAAGAAGGACCACATCATCAAGTGTCTTAATGCCGATTTCCAGAAGCCTTGGTTCGGTAAGAATGCCGACGGTGTTTGTGACCTCGAGGATATGACCTACTTCGAGGTTGCCCAGCGTCTTGTTGAGCTCATGTACGTTAGAAAGAGCCAGAGATGGATTGATGTTTCCCTGCGTAACTTCGCCGCTAGCTACCTCCGTAGAATTGAAGAACGTTTCACCACTGTCAAGGGCCCAGCCGTCATCCAGAACTTTGCCCAGTTGGAGTCTCCAGACGCCGCTATTGAAGCTGTTTTCAGGGCCTTTCCACAGGCCCGTGATCAGCTCATCAACGAGCAGGACTGTGACTTCTTCCTCATGTGCTGTCTTTCTCCAATCCAGAAGCCTGTTCCATTTGTTCCTGTGCTTGATGAGCGTTTTGAGCTCTTCTTCAAGAAGGATTCATTGTGGCAGAGCGAGGACCTCGAGGCTGTTGTCGACGAGGATGTTCAGAGAACATGTATTCTCCATGGTCCTGTTGCTGCTCAGTTCACCAACAAGATCGATGAGCCTATCAAGGAGATCCTTGACACCATCCACAATGGACACTACCAGAAACTTCTTGCTGAGGTGTACGGCGGTGATGCTTCCGCCATCCCATTCGTCGAGTACTTTGGCGGTAAGGAGATCGCCGGTGTTACCAGTGTGAGCGGTGTTTCTATTACCAAGGATGCCGCTGGTGAGACTGTTTCTTACTCCATTGGAAAGGGTGCCCTCCCAGACACCGCCTCATGGCTAGAGCTCCTGGCTGGTACCGACCGTAACTGGCGCCGTGCTTTCATCTCCTCCGACAAGCTTGTTCAGGACATCAACCACGTTCGCAACCCAGTGCACGCTGTTTTGGCACCCTCCAAGAACATCACCGTCACCATCTCTCACCCAGAGACCCCAGCCAAGACTGTCATCACTGTGTTGGACACCGTGCAGGGTAAGAAGGTGCCAGTGGTCACCATCAGCGCTGTCAACGACTCCACTATCAAGATGGAGCTTTGGGAGCACAGAAGTGCCGACAGAATCCCTGTTGCCCTTCCCCTCCTCTACACCTACAAACCAAGCGATGGTTTTGCACCAATCTTGGAGGTTATGGAGAACCGTAACGAGCGTATTAAGGAGTTCTACTGGAAGCTATGGTTTGGCGCTGCCGAGCCATTTGACCTCGACATTGATGTTCACAAGCCAATCGATGGTGGTAAGGTAACCATCAAGGGCCAGGCCATCAGCCAGTTCACACACGCCGTTGGTAATTCTTGTGAAGATTTTGTTTCCCGTGAGGGCCGCAGAACTTTGGCTCCAATGGACTTTGCAATTGTTGTTGGCTGGAGGGCTATCATGAAGGCCATTTTCCCAAGAACTGTTGCTGGTGATCTTTTGAAGCTTGTTCACTTGAGCAACGGTTACCGTATGATTCCAGGTGCCGATCCTCTCAAGCAGGATGACGTTGTCTCCACCACCGCTGAGGTCACCTCTGTTGTTAATCAGGAGACCGGTAAGCTTGTCGAGGTTGTTGGTACCATCTCTCGTGAGGGTAAGCCAGTTATGGAGGTTACCTCCCAGTTCTTCTACAGAGGTAAGTATGAGGACTTTGCAAACACGTTCCAGAAGAACCAGGAGGCTCCAGTACAGGTTAGCCTTAAGTCTGCCAAGGATGTTGCTGTCCTTCGCTCCAAAGAGTGGTTCCACTGTGATGAGGATGTCAACCTCTTGGGCCAGACCCTCACATTCAGATGTCACTCCACCGTCACCTACAAGACCGGATCTGTTTTCGCCTCTGTCAAGACAGTTGGTCAGATTCTCTTGGAGCTCCCATCCAAGGAGATCAAGCAGGTTGGTGAGGTGGCCTACGAAGCTGCCGTTTCCCACGGTAACCCAGTCACTGACTACCTTGCTCGTCATGGTTCCACGATCGAGCAACCAATCTCTTTTGAGAACCCTATCCCATTGGGAGAGGCTCTCCAGAGCAAGGCCCCAGGTACGAACGAGACCTATGCCGCTGTTTCTGGTGACTTCAACCCTATCCACGTTTCTCGTGTGTTTGCTAACTATGCAAACTTGCCAGGTACTATTACCCACGGTATGTACTCTTCTGCAGCTGTCCGTTCTCTTGTTGAGATGTGGGCTGCTAACAACGTTGCTACCCGTATGCGTGCCTTCAAGGCTTCTTTTGTTGGTATGGTTCTTCCAAACGATCTTTTGGAGACAAAGCTTGAGCACATTGGTATGATCAACGGTAGAAAGATCATAAAGGTTGAGTCCAAGCGTGCCGACACCCAGGAGACCGTTCTCCTTGGTGAGGCTGAGATTGAGCAGCCTGTCTCCACCTTTGTCTTCACCGGCCAAGGTTCTCAGGAGCAGGGTATGGGTATGGACCTTTACGGTTCATCCGACGTTGCCCGCCAGGTTTGGGATCGTGCCGACTCCCATTTCTTTGAGAACTACGGTTTCTCCATCTTGGAGATTGTCCGCAGCAACCCCAACGAGCTCACCGTGCACTTTGGAGGTGCAAAGGGTAGAGCTATCAGAGAGAACTACAAGAGTATGATGTTTGAAACTATTGACGCCGATGGATCCCTCAGATCTGAGAAGATCTTCAAGGAAATCACCGACTCCACTACTTCCCACACCTTCCGTTCCCCAACCGGCTTGCTCTCTGCTACGCAGTTCACTCAGCCAGCCCTTACCCTTATGGAGAAGGCCTCCTTCGAGGACATGAAGGCTAAGGGTCTTGTCCCATCCGAAAGCATGTTTGCCGGTCACTCCCTTGGTGAGTACTCTGCCCTTGCATCTCTCGGTGATGTTATGCCCATCGAGTCCCTCGTTGACGTTGTATTCTACAGAGGTATGACTATGCAGGTTGCCGTTCCGAGAGACGCTCTTGGCCGTTCCAACTATGGTATGTGTGCCGTCAACCCATCCCGTATCTCGGCAACTTTTGACGATGCTGCTCTTAGATTCGTCGTTGAGCACATCGCTAAGCAGACCACTTGGTTGTTGGAGATTGTCAACTACAATGTAGAAAACACCCAGTACGTCACTGCCGGTGACCTCCGTGCCCTTGACACCCTCACCAACGTACTCAACGTGTTCAAGCTCCAGAAGATTGACATCGTTAAGCTCCAGGAGACCATGTCCCTTGAGAAGGTTGCCGAGCACCTCACTTCTATCGTTGAGGAGGTGGCTAAGAAGTCAACTGCCAAGCCTCAGCCAATTGACTTGGAGCGTGGCTTTGCTTGTATCCCACTTAAGGGTATCTCTGTGCCTTTCCACTCCTCTTACCTGAGATCCGGTGTCAAGCCATTCCAGAGATTCCTCGTCAAGAAGATCCCCAAGTCTGCTGTTAAGCCTGCTAACCTCATTGGTAAGTACATTCCTAACTTGACTGCTAAGCCGTTCGAGATCACCAAGGAGTACTTTGAGGATGTTTACCAGCTTACCAACTCAGACAAGATCAAGGCTATCCTTGACAACTGGGAACACTACGAGAAGTCTTAAAGATGTTGATTAGACGACATGAGCGAGGGGAAACACCTTTTTGGATATGAGAGGTAACTGCATTGATTTGTAATAGACAGTGGTTCATCAAATGATCAGTGATCATTGGTGAATCTGATTTTGCTGAATGGGAACTTGAGCTAATAATTCTCACATGGCTTAGAATTTCCCTTTTTTTTGTATCTTTCTTTCTCTTTTTCCTTGTTTATATTTGTATTTATCTTTACACACCCACCACACATTCCTTATCTTCGTATATAAAATACGTGGCAATATTTTGTATAAATAGATGAAGATATCATTTGAAGATGGTTTTTGTAAGACAAGCAAGTCATTATTATATCGTAAAAAGTTCATTGTAATACACTATATATACATATAGAAGATAATGCAATCAGTCGTTAATATCATTCATTCCTCAAAAACATGCAACGCTAAATGGCTAAAGGCGTTACCCCAAGGCATTGAGAAGTCATTACAATGCCTTAGTTTCACCTGAGCAACCTGTTTCTTGAAGTAGCTCTCCTCGTAATTGTAATCAACAGGTTCTTCTCTAAATGCAACGGTATTCCTCTTTCGATTACGCTTTTTCTTTGAGGTCACCTTTTCAAATCCAAGGGTATCATCAACAATAGCCGGAAGAACATTAGCAGCAGCAGCAGCAGTATCTGCTTCTTTCTTTTGTTCTCCTTGGGGTTCCCCTTTTTTTTCCATACATAAATGTACGGCTCTTGCGATGAATGGGTACTTCTCGTAGAGTTGAGAGTCTGTCCATTTACTGCTGTACTGTGTGATGTCGTTAGTTAGCATAACCACAGGCTGATCTCTCTGTACGATCTCTTCTAGCAGTTCCACAGGAACATGAGGCATGAAATAAAACACATCATTCTTTCCCTGTGGGGTAACCAGAGGATTGAATGACTCTTCAACTTTGATGGTGGCACCACTGCGAAGAGTATGACTCGATAGATCTTCCAGGAAAGCTACATCCAATTCAGTGAATGCTGGGTCATGGAGGGACAGTTCCAATATGGGAGACGCGGGAGACTTGTCATCAGGTTGATCAGAAATCCCTTCAAGGGTCTTTGATTCTTGATCGTTTGGCCCAACCTCAGTGGCTGTTAATTGTATACCATTAACGTTAGCCTCACCCTCTTCGTCACTTCGTATGAGGTCTATTCCCCATGTTTCTCTGATTAAGAGCAAGAGGAACACCAACTGAAACATTGCGGCGGGTTCCTGAGAAGGTGATCCCAGTGCAAGACACCTTATTACTATATGCTTTCTGAGGTCATTACTCTGATTAACATGATCCAGACGACATTCCCCGTTATCACCATCAGCGTCGTCTGCTGCACTTGCGGACTCAACAGGAGCGGAAGGAGCAGCCTGAGTAGAAGGAACAGGAAGAGGAGCAGGAATAGGAGCAGGAACACCTTGGCTAGAAGCACCAGTCACACCCAGAGCATTGAGGATGGTCTCCTTCAGCTCAAACGCTTCATTAACCAACAAAACTCCACTCAATGCATCCAATTTCATCGCCAGATCATGCCGAACCATCTTGAGATTATCCTCACTATGGGATCCTTTATCTACATAGCCTCTTCGCCTTCTAACCCTAACATACTCGGACATTTCATATACTGCAGGGACAGCCACACGAGTAACTGTTGCAACACCAACAAAATGCTTGTAATGCCTATAGTGTACCCGTATTCCACAATCCCGATATCGGTGTATATGAAATATACCCAATATATTCACGACAACTCTCTAAATAAACATCCCCACGTATTCCAACGGAGACACCGATATGAAATATTCCCCTAACACACACCTCTTCCCCATATTAGAGAGTATCACCCTTCACTCACACACCCTCATCCCATTACACCCGTGCTTACCGCATGCGGTAATTGATGACATAAGAGATGCCTGCGCTTTCTAAATTTTTTTTGGAATTTTTTTCCCCCTACTTGCTGCCCCATAGTAACCAGACACTGCCAATTGGCTGGGTGGTGGTGATGGAGGTGGTAAGCAGTGAAAGAAACCCTTCCACAACTTGTAGGCTCATTTACAATAACCTAGAAAAAGGGGAGACCTTTTTTAAGGGGAGCCAATATCCTTCATTCACATAATTAATTGTGTTACTTAAGGTGTTATTTACCTTGGGTTGTACGGCTTGTTTCGTATCAGCTATTCAGTCACACTTTGAGGCATCACGTATCCCTACATCTGTTTGGACAATTAGCAGCTGTGAGAGTTAGGTAATTCATATACACATACATGAATTAACATTAATATATACAGTCATATATATATATATATATATATATATCATCACACACAGCTGGTTAGCCAGACAATTATTTGCATTACATTTACTTAGAGACACACCCAGACAACAGTTGGCCTCTGAAGACATCCGCATTTCAACACGGAACCTAATTGTAACTACATCAATCTGACTCTGTTTCGAAACGCACGCGCACAGACACACACATATATATAAATACATAAAAAATGAGAAAGTGCAAGGTTTTTGTAGGTAATTCTCACCCAGAACTCGGGAACCTCGTATGTGAGCGTCTGGGTATCCAGCCTGCCGAGGTGACGCTCAAGAAGTTTGCAAACGGTGAGACTTCGGTCCAGATCGGCGTTTCCGTGCGTGATGAGGATGTGTATATTATCCAGAGTGGTTCTGCCCAGACCAACGACCATATCATGGAGTTGCTCATTCTCATCTCTGCCTGCCGGGGAGGAAGTGCTGCAAAGATCACTGCTGTGATCCCACAGTTTCCTTACTCCAAGCAGAGTAAAATGAAGAAACACAGAGGTGCCATTACTGCCCGTATGCTTGCCAATTTGCTTGTGATGGCTGGTGCTGACCACGTTGTCTCTATGGATCTCCATGCTTCCCAGATGCAAGGTTTTTTCACCAAGCCTGTGGATAACCTCTACGGTGGTCCAACCCTGGCCAAGTGGATCAAGCACAACGTTCCTGACTACCAGGATGCCGTTGTGGTGTCCAAAAACCCAGGTGGAACAAAGAGGGTCACTGCTCTTGCCGATTCGCTTAAGATCAACTTTGCCATGATCCACACTGATCGTCGTCGTTCCAAGGACCCTTACACGAAGAAGCGCAAGTCCAAGGCACAGGAACGTCGTACTCAAACGCCAAACGAGGAAGGCGAGGAGGAAGATGAAGATATAATTGTGAGTGGTGAGATGCAGACGGCGAGAATTGTTAAGGGACACGTTGTGGACGATGCTTACCCTGAGCAGAGACGCCCTTCCAATGTCCAGAACGGCTCAATGTCTGGTTCTGTATACTCACTCGGCTCGAAGGTTGACCAATACGCCCTTGGTGGTTCATATGATGCTGATAACTCTGATGATGAAGATGAACCTCGTTACAATGAGGAAGAGAAGCTCATCACTTTGGTGGGTGATGTCAACAACAAGCCTGCTATCATTGTTGATGATATGATTGATAAGCCAGCATCGCTAATAGCGGCAGCAGAGCACCTGCGCCTCAACTGTGGTGCCAAGTCATGTTATATCGTTGCTACCCATGGTACCTTTGGTGAGAACTGTCTTGAGGCTTTGAACGACTGCCAATATATCGACAAGATTATCGTCACCAACACCTATCCAATCGCGGCTGACCTGAGACATCAGTGCCAGAAGCTTGTTGTCATTGATGTCAGTACCATCTTTGCCGAGTGCATTAGAAGAGACCACTTTGGTGAAAGTATCTCTGTGCTGTTCGATTCTCTTTCTGTTGTTGCTTAACGAGGTGTATATGGTTAGACTTTTCCTGTTTATTTACCCCACTTTTTAGAAGAACTCTTGTTCTTGGTTCTGGCTGCTAGTTAGTTATCTATTTGAAAATTCATAGTGTTAACTGATCCCTGTAGTTTTGGCCATTCTGTAGATATACATGTAGATATATATAAACCAATGATGCGGTCATTCGGACCGCAGGACTCATCTCCTTTAGAGGTGTAGTACTAACGGAGCATTGGAAGAATAAAATAACTTGTCTCTTTGGTATATCCAAAGAAGGCTGGCATCTTGATGCTTTCTGGTTTGTCTGTCAAAGTCCATTTTGACACTTAACTAACTGGGAGAGAAAACGGGTTTCGACATATTGTAATTATTTACCTGTGACTATCTATCTTCTATCTCTCGTGACGCTTCAACCATATGGAAATACCCACGTTGAACAACGCAATGACTACACTTTCAAGCAGAGATCACTTGAAAAAAAGGTCAATATCTATGAATATATATCTATTAATAAATGAACTATTCTCTACAGTCCAAAGTCTTCTAATAATTAAAAGCAAGCAAATATATGATGAAATCACGACTTGGCAGTGGTGAGCGGACTAGAAATGTTAACAGGGGTGAACTTCTTCGGTAATCTCACTCTGCTGAAACGGCTCTTCAACCTCTGAGTGACCAAATCCATATCCAAGTGTCTGGTGAGAGAAATCTTTCTGATACAAGAAATGTAGTGTTTTTCATCTAACTGAACATCCAATGGGTCCTGAGTATGGCATCCTGGAGAAAGAGATATTCTGAGAGAGTGCTTCTTCTCACCCATTGGGTCTGCACTCTCGTACAGTTCAAAAAGGATCTGCGACAAGTAATCAAGCTCGGGAAGGGCATTCCTAGCAACCTTCATTGGGATTTGAGATCCGTAGATGATGTTCATTAAGGTATAGATATGACTCTCCTTGGTGAAATACACCACACTGGCAGCAGTATCGGTCTCTCTAATACTTGCAATATCGCTAAGGATCTGCTTAGCCAGGGGAAGAGATGTCAAAAGACCAATATCAAGTTTCTCGTTGTCTTCAATACCATATTCCTGTGGAGAGATGAAGTCGAACAATACCTTGGCTAGCCTATAGAGCTCTCTCAACAAACCAAATTTGGGATCATCAAATGGACTGCTTGGGTTGGAACGGGGGCTCTTATAGCCACTATCCAGGACCCAGCCCATAGAACCAACAGTGTTGCTGCTGGAGCCACTCTTAACACTAGAAGAATCAGGAACTCTAAAGTTGTTCATGGCCAACACATTGATAGGATACTCTCTGACCAGACATGGAGTGCTCATGAATGTAGCATCTGCCACCTCCTTATCAGGCAAGAACACCTTTTGCAAGAAATGTCTGTTATGAAGAGCATCATATTTCATCGTGTCGTAGAGCTCACTGATCTTACTAGGATGTACCTTCTCAACAGAGACAAACTCCTGGAACAATTTATCCCATCTTTCTCTAAACAACAAGGGATCCTCACCACAGCACCACCTACGCTGGAAAGAGGCAACGTCCTTGGTTGCGAAATTGTGTTCCATGAGTTTACGGTGGTAGTTCATAAGCTCAACAACCCTCTTGATCACCACAAAAGGTTCTGGCATCTTAGGTGGCCATGCAAATTGTGGTGGTGCCTCCTTGCCCTCTCTCAACAATGGCTTGAGCTTCTTCTTCACTTTATCCATCAAGTCCTTGGCAGCGTTGGAGTCATCCAATAGATCCTTTCTCACCTGCAAGAAATCGGCTGGAAGCTCCTCTTGACCCAAAAAGGCAGTTGAGAACAGCTGTGCAGATGCAACCACTCTCCTCTCCGAAGAGGTATATGCCCTCACATCTTTAAGAGCATCCTTGTTCAAGAGCTGAACATCTTGTCTAAGCTGTTCACCCACATCCACTGCCTGGTATCTTGCAGAATGAGTTGGCTCTCCACCCCACTTGATAATAAGCTGAACCTTTTCAATCTCACCAGTCTCCTCGTTGACAGCTGGCTTCAATTGAACTTTGGTGCCTGGGAAATTCATCTTCTTTTCCAGCGCCAATGCCAACTGAGCCAGTTTGGTAGCATCCTCTGCTTTGGATTTCTGGGCAAGATGTACAGTTTCCAAAACAGTTTGGAGATCTTCAACTTCTCTAATGATAACCTCCTCTTTGTGACCCTTAAGAAGAGCAATAAACAATGGCGATCTGAAGGAGTACTTGAACTTTTGCTTGGGCGTTCTGTCTGCATGTCTGATCACAGACACCATGCCCTTGAAGACCCACTTCTGGGTCCTTTCTTCATGCACATGAAGCGGAGCAGCGGCATGTCGCTGGTCTCTTTCCTTCTTGGCTGCCAGGAAGAGATCACGCAAGATCTTGGCTGTGGTGTCGTAGTATTGGGTGTTATCTTTGACGAATGAGAACCCATTGACATCAATCACATATGACTTGCCATTGGCACGTAAGAGATCAAAGCCACAGATGCTTTGTCCAAAAGATGTACACACTTTAGAAGCCATTAACTTCTCCTCCTCGCTAAGATGCGTCACGTATCTCACCTCTTTACCATGGGTATTACGCCTAACAATACCATCCACTACAGGGGACTTACGGGTCTCGGCATGGCAAAAACTATCACCAACTGTATAAGCCTTGACGTCCTCGAAGTTGTCGGTGTCCATAAACTTCTCGTAAATAAACGAACCATTGGTACGGATCATCGATAGGTTTGGATCAAACTCAGATGACTTGTTGCCGATCTTACGGAAGAGCCTTCTACCGCCGCCCCCATTCTCCTTGGCATAGTAGATGTATATATTATGGTCCTCACCATCAACTGGTTTCTCAACAAATGGCTTCTTGATGGTTTTACCATCCACCAGCAAAGTATCCTCATCCAACATTTCCCAAACGGGTTCGTCAACTTCATCGACATAAACACCCACCTCTTCGAGCTTGGTCCTGAGTTGATCATCCACAAGTGGTCCACCGTCTCTCGAGATGGTGATACGTTCGGGAGTCTGAACACCAGCGGCTTCAAGGATCTGAAGGCACAGTCTCCTATCCCATAATGTCTTTTGCATGATCAAATCGTTGATGGTGTATGGCTTACGTAGATTGACATAAGCAATGGCCTTATCTAGTGGAAAGCCATTGGAGAAGAAGGAGATGAGGAAGTCACAGGTCGGCCAGTTCTCTATGCTCTCATCGAGGATGACCTTGTCACCGAAAATGACCGTCTCAAACTCACCATTCTCAATTAATCTGTTCAAGATCTGACGGCATGGCTTACTGAGAACTTTGGAGTCCATGGCGCAAACACCAATCTTGCCTATCTTGGGCAGTTTGGGCCCGCTCACCTCAGTAACAGAAACACTACGGGACTTGCGCTCGACAGATGACGAGTTGGTACTGCCATTGTTGCTGTTATTACCAATTGAAATTGAAGAAATGTTAGACATGGTTGGCTCAAGCCTTGACAGAGCAGCTGGGGTTTCCAATTGTACGGATTCACTGCTTGAAGCCTTCTGGTCAAACCCTTGCAGCATTGGTACAATGCTTGCCATTGCCCTTTTGTGTTCTTCTAGAGAATCAGCAGTTAACGGCGTGGGGACAAGACTAGAATCGATCCCCCCAATCTCTTCACGGCTGTCAATAGAGGAGCCTCTGGATGGTGCGATCGATGGAATCGATGGAATTTCCTGGAGATCGCCATTGGAGACTGATGTTCGGCGTGTTGAGTCAGGCATTTTTTATATATGATGCATATAGTTCGGTGGTTATCTCCGATCTGCTGTCGGTGATCACGCTTCGTTGTGTATTTGGAACTATGCAACCTATCGCTGTATCATCAACTCCACGTTGTCACGTTGTAGCCAAGTGTTGAATCAAGAGCCACTGAACTGAGACTCAGACGTATACACTACTTGACACACAAGATAGAAACACACAAACCAGAACACCAATTTTCAGGTACACACTTCCTGTTATAGTCATGTCAAAAAAATCCACTCAACAACCCAATCCACTCCCCCCACTCCCTGGATAAATGTTCAACTCTCTCCAAGCGTAATTCCACCACCAGCTGGCCGGCCCTCTTCCTTCCCATCACCCACGCCTACACCCACCTGTGCAGATAGCAGCAGTGGCAGCAGACAGTGACAATATTAAGAGGCATAAGCCTAACGGAACTGGCAGCAGCTGCAAGGCAGGGAAGAGCAGGCAAGAGCAGGCAAGAACATGGGCCTCTGCGGCTGCCTGGTCTGCAGAAGGCGGCTGTGCACGTACTGGCTGCTCGCTAAACAGGCGGTGATTCACTTGGAGGGGCCGGGCAGTTACTCTAATTAGACACCAATTAGACACCAATTAGGGAGAACATGTGCTATGTGCGGTACACACCTTAGTTGTTCCATGCTGTCTTAGATTTGTGCTTGAATGGTTTGTTTTTACAATATTATCTTACACATTCACATTTCGTATGCAGGATCCAGTGTCATTCCACCTTGTAGCCCAGAAATAACATCGCTGGTTTACCTCTCTCTCTGATTGACCTCTCTCTGATTAACCATTTATGCTCCTATCTTAGCTGACGTTCGGAGTTGGATCCTACTGAATATGGGTGGCCCTGTAAGGTAGCAGCTAGCTAGCTACTGTTCACACTGTAAGCCTATGCCTACACTACTGTGCATACTGCACTATACCCATACTCTGCTATGCCCAAATTCTGCTATGCCCACACTCTGCGGTGCCAATGATGATACGGTAAGCCTGCTATGCTCCCACCTTCACCAATCATCTGGCCCACCATAACTCTGACTCCATCAACTCTTTGTGGGGGGCTATACAAATTGGTTCTCTCTAAAACATGAATACCATATATAGATACATAGATACGTATATACGTATGTATCGCCTTTCTCACTCATACTTCCCTATCCCTCTGCTCTGCCTTCCTCTCTCCTCTCCCATCTCCCATCTCCCTTCTCCTGCCATTGCTTCCCCACCCTAACCTGCTTCCTCATCTCTCCCCTGCTTACATCAGCCAAGAAGCTCCTCTATATTTTTTTTATTCTTATGCATGAAAAATTTGGGCGTAGATAGAGCTGAGAAAGAGAGAGCAGAGAGGAAGCTATATGCCTATATACTACAAATCTGATTGGAGTATTCGGATAGGGCCAGATTTGATTTCACCCAAAGACATAACATTTCTGTGTTATTTCTAGTGGGATTGTTCAATATCGACGTTCTTACAGTCTTACTATATTTACTCAGGTCATCCTTCAATAGAAACATACACATAGCCTCCACCGTTATCTGCATTATCATTTCTCATCATGCCTACAGCAGTTGAAACATTGGTAAAGAAGAGAAAGGTAGTTGACTCTGATCATTCTCATGATGTTCAGGTGATAAAGCCGTCGAGAATATTTTCTCCATTTAGGGTAAGTACCTCACAATCTTATGAGATAACCAAAAGCACTCTATCTCAATCGGAGGAGATCAACGTCCAATCTTGTGTACTTCATACTAACTATTCATTCTGCTCAGGTCATAGGAAACGTTACAAATAGCACACCATTTGCAGTTGGTACACTGGGTCAGTCATTCTACATCGTCACCAGTGTTGGTCGTTCCTTCCAGATCTACGATGCGTCCACCCTCCATCTCCTATTTGTCTCCAATAAGCAAACACCATCAAAGATCAACCAGCTTACCGCTCATTTCCACTATGTATATGCCGCATACGACAACAAAGTTGGAATTTACCGTAGAGGAAAATTAGAGCACACCCTGGAGTGTCCACCAACATCACCAGAACCTCTGCTTCACTTGTGTGTCTTCGGTGACTACTTGATAGCTTCATCTACTCACACAGTGTTTGTTTTCAGAAAGAACAGTGGATCTAAATATGCCACTGAGTTATACACCTCTTTCCCTATGAATTCTCTTAATGGTGAAGTGGTGAGTGTGGTTCATCCATCTACCTATGTCAACAAGATTGTGGTGGCTACAACCTCTCATCTGCTCGTGTATAACGTCAAGTCAGGAAAGCTGCTGTACACCTCAGAACAGTTTGATCAGCCAATCTCGTGTCTTGAGGCTGCTCCAGTGTTGGATGTCGTTGCAGCAGGAACCACTAATGGACAGGTGGTTGTGTACAATATTAGAAGAGGAAAGTTGTTGAGAACAATCAATACAGGAGCTTCTTCAAGAGTCACATCTGTATCTTTCAGAACAGATGGATCTCCACATTTTGTTGCAAGTTTAGCCAGTGGTGATCTCTTCTTCTATGATCTCAACCGAAGATCCAGAATCCATATCCTGAGAGCGGCCCATTCAGAGGCTTATGGTGGTGTATCACGTGCTACTTTCTTAAATGGACAACCCATTGTTGTGACCTCTGGTGGAGACAACTCGCTGAAAGAGTATGTGTTTGACCCTGCTTTGGTGACATCCAACTCTTCTGTGGTGTCTCCTCCAAGACACTTGAGATCACGTGGTGGGCACTCTGCTCCACCAACTGTTATAACATTTGCAGACGATAACTCCCATTTCGTGTTATCGGCATCGCATGATCGCTCTTTCTGGTCTTTCTCTCTTAGGAAGGATGCCCAATCCCAGGAACTTTCACAGAGACAACAGAAGAGAAGCGACGGTAAGAGAGTTGCTGGCCCTGCAGGTTCTATCAAGGAAAAGTTCCCTGAAATAACAAGCATCGCTATTGAAAATGCCCGCGAGGGTGAATGGGAGAACGTTGTCTCCACTCACAAAAACGAGACATTTGCACGTACCTGGGACTCTCGTAACAAGAGAGTAGGAAGGTGGACTCTCCCTACAATTGATGGTGGTATTGCAAAGTCCAGTGCAGTTTCACAGTGTGGAAACTTTGCACTTATTGGTTCATCTTCAGGTGGAATCGGTGTATACAATCTGCAGAGTGGTATCCTCAGAAAGAGGTATGCTCTTCACTCTAAGGCTGTCACAGGAATTGGTATTGATGGTATGAACAGGAAAATGGTTTCCTGTGGTCTTGACGGAATTGTTGGTTTCTACAACTTTTCCACTTCCTCTTATCTGGGAAAACTTGTCCTCACAGCTCCAATTACCCAGTTGGTGTATCACAGATCCTCCGATCTATTTGCGCTTGTACTGGATGATTTCTCAATTGTTGTGTGCGATGCCGTCACACAGAAGGTGGTACGTGTTCTATACGGACATAGTAATGTTATCACTGCTCTGGACTTTTCACCAGATGGCAGATGGCTCGTCAGTGCATCTTTGGATAGCACTCTCAGAACATGGGATCTTCCGACTGGTTCCTGTATTGATGGTATAATACTCCCCAGTGTTGCTACAGCAGTTAAGTTTTCACCACTTGGTGATATTTTGGCCACGACCCATGTGAATGGTGTGGGAATTGCATTGTGGACCAGCAGGGCTCAATTCAGACCTATTTCAACACGCCAGGTTGAAGAAGAAGACTTTGCCACTATCCTACTGCCAAACATCTCCGGCGAAGGAGGTGCCTCCAAGTTGGACGGAGCATTTGATGATGAAGAGAATGATGATGCACTTTCAGCTGGTGTCTATGCATCTGTAGAACAGATTTCCAAGGAGTTGGTCACTCTCTCTGTAGGTCCAAGAAGCAAGTTCTCCACCTTACTGCATCTGAATACAATCAAGATGAGAAATAAGCCAAATGAAGCACCAAAGAAGCCGGAGAATGCACCATTCTTCTTACAACTCTCAGGTGAGACTGTTGGAGACCGTGCTGTTGTCGCTGAAAATGGTTCCGAAGAGGGTGCACCTCCTGCTAGCAATGGAAATGGGAATGGCGATGCATCGCGTCTGGCCACTCTCAGAGGTGACAACAAGTACTCTTTTGAGAGTGAGTTCACCAAGCTCTTGAGATTGGGAAGTTCTGAGGGTGATTACTCCAAGTTCTTGAGTTACTTGTATGCCCTTGGCCCCGCGGAGGTTGATTTGGAAATCAGATCTCTGAGCTCTGCTCCTCCATGTCTGGAAATATCTTCCTTTGTGGATGCTATTTCACAAGCCTTATCAGAGAACACTCATTATGACCTTGTTGAGGCATACGTATCGATGCTCTTTGGTGTTCACAGTGATGTCCTGTACGATACTTTGAAAACGGGTTTGACCGAGGAAACTGACGATAAGACATTGGAGTCCTCATTGGCCTCATGGAAGCTGGCAAACGAACACTCAAACGAAAAGGTGGATGATTTGGTCAAGTACTGTTCAGGTGTGATCAGCTTCCTGAACACTGTATAGTAAAAGAGCATTTACGAAGATAGCAATTATGTAGATAAAATGTTATGCATATATGTATTTTTATTGTACACTAGGTTCTGTAAACCATCGGGGGCAAACCTTTTGAGCAGTTATCGCTCCTGGTACAGCTTCGCACACCCATAATGGGTGACTGCCCCATTGGGGAACACGCTTAAAACACTATGGCCCAGTCTTTTTCTACATACAGGACATGTAGTTGTCTCTGTAACAGTGACATTCTTCCGTTTCTGTTTCCATAATTTCTCCTGCGTTGCAAGTGTCTCTACCTCCAGCAAGGAAGACTCCATACGTGAGCCATGAATTTGTGTTTCCAGATCTCTCAATTGTGATTCCAAGAATGGATTGAGATCTATGATATCAATACCCTCTGGGAGTTGCTTCAACACTTTCTCGAATGCGAAGTGAGCACTGTGACTGGCGAGAAGATCAAGGGCCTGCTTTATGTTGGGCTTATGTGGGGGCGCAGGAGAAAGATACTTTACAAGGAGAAGCTGAAGAAACTCTTCGCCAACAGCCAACTTTTCCTCTGATAGAAGCCGGGTGCAGTACTCAGCAGCTCTGGTATAATTGTGCACCTCATAAACCAGAGTGTCTAATGCCATAGAGTGCTCACCCAGGTGCCTGAATGGGTATATTTTAAGCGTTGCAACGTCAGCAGCGAGGTGAACATTGCTGGATTTGTTCTTTTTGAGCATGTCCAAAACCAGTTTGAAATCATACGAGGAGGAAGATTCCAAAAACGAACTAGTCTTCTTGAACGCCTCTTGCTCAGCTTGCTCATCCTCATCAGATGCATCAACCAATTCGTCGATGTAGGACTTGGCCAGCTTTGTATGGAATTTTGTCGCCTTATCACCAAGTTCAAAGATAAGTCTCTCCAGAAACCTTTGTACCAAGAAGGGAATGGAAAGTGTCTCTATAAATTCCAAAACGGAAAATCTGTTGAGAGATTCTGCTTCTATAGAATCGTTAAGGAAGATTTCTTCAGCGTATTTCTCATCTACAGAGATGGGCCATTTACAATATTCGAAAATCAATGTCAGAGAATCATTGCCCAGCTTCTGTAGATACCTCACAGTTGCAACGGGGCCAATGAGTATATTTTCTTTGGTGTGTCCGTTGTTCTCTCCTTCGGATGGGGTTTCTTTTTTCCTGCCAAGCTTCACCAGTAGGTCAAGTGCCTGTTGGTGTAAGCCATTTGCATAGTAAAAGTCAATCAACTCTCCCCACATGGAGTATTTGGTGAGGGCATTTTCAACCACAGAGAGGTCGCAATGGTTGGGGACCCTCAGAAGCGGTCCAACGAGACGTGGTGATATGGATAAGTAACACTGAAATAATGCTGTATCCACAAGAGTGGCCATTTCAAGAAGTTTCATGGAAACTGCATTGTCGGACCTATCAATATCTTCCAATCCAATTTCTCCTTTCCCTTCATCAGATCGTGCAATACATGCAGATGCAGCTGGGACATACAATTCTCTAGAAATAACAACGCCCTTCCATTCAAATCTTGGAGAGCCCGGGTCGAGCAATCTATTAATCTTGCGTCTACAGTCCGTAAAGTACGGCAAGAGGTGTCGGAGGATCCCGGTATACGTTTCATAGTTCCGGTGCCGCTGATGGCTGTCTGACCCACCCGCATTATCCACTTCACTGTCGTCACTTCTGTCACCGTTCTGTATAGTGTCAAGACTTTCTTTCCCAGAAAATACACTCATCAATCGCTTGGGCAGCACCTCATGAATTGTATCTGGAGGAGCCATAAACTCAATGAAAACTGACACTGCCTCTTCGTAGAACCCTTCCCTGAATAGTAATTTGGCTCGCTGTATCTCTACATCTCTCAATGTAAGAAACTTCTTTTGCCTAGGAGTGGAATCTAAATCATTCTCATCAGCATCAAATACACTAGGTGATAATCGTTCTATGAGGTAGACTGCCATGTCGTATTGTTCCACCTTCACCAATTGCCGGAGTTCCTCTAAGTGTGGGGTAGTCACAAAGCAGAAGATCTTATTACCGCCAGATGCCAGCATTAAACTTGGAGCTCCTATTTCATTAACGAAATCCAATTGGGTACAATGCGAATTTGCAGGCAGTAAGATCTCCTCGACTATACTGCCATCGTCCATATTACGAAACTCTATGCTTGAGGAGTTGGCAGTCAAAAGATATGGAAAGGCAAATGATATCGCCACAGGTGGCTTACTCCATTGAAGTGGGTTAGTCCATTTCGCGTTGGGGGGTGCACTGGAGCCACCGCTGGTACTTGCGTGCATCTTCGCATCTGTCCTCTTGGAGCCTAGGGAGGGCGTAGACATTAGTGCATCACCATCATTACCAACTTTAAGCGCCGTAGTGTCTCTGGAAATGAGCAACGTTTTAGCAGGCACCTCAACAAGATGTGTTTTCACTGTAGAACCGAAATAGTACGAGAAGGATGACTGGTTAACGATGGAGTCTGAGATATGCGATAGGTTCAGCTTCTGAACAGCTACAGATATATCTTTATTGTCAATGTCAATAGCCACAAACTCACTCTGCAACGCCAGTGCTATATGAGTGCTGCTCAAAAACCCTATTCCCTTTATCTTATTGCTTAGATTGTATTCTCGCTTTTGTTGAAAGTTGTCTTTCTCCCATGAGAACACAACCAACTTGCGCTTAGAGGCGACGCACAAATATGATGTCTGTTGGGCTTTTGGATGATGGCTATTCATGGCATCTGTCATCACTTCTTCGTCTAATATCGTTCCATTCCTCGAAAATCTCCCATTGGTAGGGTGTAAGTGGCTGCGTGTAGTAGCAGTATCACTCACTACCGTGGCCAAAGATATGGTATCGTCAAACTCAGAGTGATAGTTTCTGTGATGGCTGTGGCGGGCATGGTTGTGTCTGTCATTACTATCGTTTTGGTTGCTGTGGTGATGGGTGGAATACTCATGCTCATAGAACTCTGTATCCAAATCAGGGTTATTGCTAATGTATTTCTCGATGTGCATGTAATCGTATGCCCTTATTATATCGCAATGGCTTGTGTTCAACGTCTCTTTGAGAGAAAGACTGGTTAGATCGTAAATCCATACTGTTCCATGTGATAGTACAGCCAGATAGTTTAGCCCAGTCAGAATTTCTAGGGCCGCAATCGGCTTGTCGGAGACCTTAACCTCTCGTATTTCTGTAAAGCCGTTCTGCCATACCTGGAAATCGGACTCACCATACACATTAACATTGGAATCCTTTGAAGGGTTGGTGGGATTATGTGAATTTGGGGGCACTCTCAGCTGTTGCAATGATGTTGACTTTTGTAGTTTTTGTGGGGTAGTGATAGAAGACTCTGGGGATGGTGTAATCTGCTTCTGACTAGAACTTCGCACCGTTGTCGGCTGTTCTTGAGGTGATTGACAATCATTATAGTCAAGTGGAGATTTTGAAGCCTCGCTGGAAAAGTCACAGTCGTACAACTTTATCCTACCATCCTGTAGACCCACATACAATTGAGTACAGCATGTTGCAGTAGCTGTCACCACCTTGCCCTGGCCCATGTCGAGCGACGACACGGGAATGGCCCTTCTGACCATTATGTGAGGAGGGGCTAATTCAATTCTGTGCTCAATTCTGTTCCTCTCCCTTTTATACGTGAACCTTGAAACACACCGCCACCTTGCCTATATATATATATATATATATATATGTATATATGTATGTATGTATGTATATATATATGCACACTTGTGAAAAGCAATAGATAGTGTCTGTCACAGACAAAACACACAATACCAGTAGCTGGAGACTAGCACCTAAATATATAAATACATAAATGCTATGTCACCGTTAGTTCAACTAAGCCTGTGATACAATTAAGCTAGAAAAATTCCCTGTGGTGACTCCAATTGATATAGTTCGTATAGTTCCCGCTCTATCGTATTATCAGCTTGCTAGAAGCCTTAGAAGCCTCGGAGGCCCCTCTCTATAAAGTTTAACTATGGGCCACTGCTACTAACTAACTGGCATATTCGCGTATGTGTGTTTAGGTATGTACGTGTGTGCATACGTACGTTGCCTGACCCGCCAATTACCCCACGAAATTGCTTAATGGATAGAAGAAGGGATGGAAGAAGGCAGTAGATTGCAATCTAAGCGGTTTGTGTTTGATTTATCATTTATTACTTTTGCAGCGTATTCACCATTGCCCGTTGTCTATAACTGATTCAGACCAGCATCTCTTCAGATCAGCATCTTTTCACGATAAGCATCTCCTCACGATAAGTATCTCCTCACGGCAAGATTTTCTTCACAAGATGGCTGGTGACAACATTCAGGGACTTCTTCATCAGTCTAAACAGCAAAAAACAAAAAACAATAACCTGGCTGGAAGGTATGGCAAGCACCTTGAGAAGTCCATCACAGCTCTCACAAAATCATCCATAGACACAGCCCTTCTCTCCAAGATAAAACAGATCAGCAGTGATAGAGAACGAGTTGAATCTCAGCATCAGGTGTTATTAAAGCTGGACTCTCAGGTGGGAAAGAGCCAACATACTCTCCAGGAGCAGGTGAACAAATCAGTGCATTATATGGTGAGACATGGGGTGCTGAAGAAGGATGTGGCTTCTGATGGGACCGAACTCCCGCTCGGTCAAATGATCAACCTCGTACAGGAAAAGACTGAGGTGTTGGATCAGAAGATTCGTATTTTGGAAACGTGTCTGAAGATGGTGGAGCAAGATCACGACAGAAGGGGAGCAGAAGGATCCACTCAGGCATACGGTGGCAGATCAATGGCTTTTTCTGATTAGACTTAGACAATCACTCAGAGACTTGTCAATTAATTCAGCCATTTGGGCCAGAGAAAGGTGATTGTATATTATTATATTAATGGCCGGGTATATAGATTGGGTTTCCATATTAGGTAATATGATAAGAAGTGAAATTTACAAAATTAACCATCATTGTAAAGAACGCACAAAGAGGAAGGGGTGGCAAACAGCGGGGCCAATGCAGAATTCATAGATCCAATAGTAAAAAAAAAAAAAGGAAAAAGAGATAAAAAAGTATTACGCTAGAACGGCAATACGAAAAAATTATGTGTGGCATGGTTCTATGTATGTGAAATCTAGATCGTTAAGGGATTTCAGCAATACAGCAACTCGGCAACTCCATCATTACATTTGAGAGGGTAGTCACCACCACGCCTCGGCTTGACAGAATATGCACAACGGGAATGGAAGACAAATCAGATAGCAAAAAAGAGAACTCTTCTAATAGCATTGTGAATATACGAAATATAATCAGCAACTCTAACCCATCTGATACGACTAAGCAGGTAAGCCCTGTGCCGCACGCTCCCAGTTCCGATTATAGACCCACCCTGCATGAATCACCTTTAACAGGTCTTTCAAGTTCATTGGCTGTTTGAGGTTCTTACTATCCAACACCAAGCTTTTATAAACTATAGAGTAGTCTTTCATGGAGACAACATGTGAAAGAGCCTGAGTTTGAATTCTTTTCTGTATCTTCAGCTTCCCCTGCATTGTGGTATTCTCGGGGCTGGGCACGAGCCACTGCTTATTCTGCAGTTCCCATACGGTTTCACCCCCGGCAAATGGTACATCTGGGGGTGCAACACTCCTGAGATACTCCGTCTCCTTGAGAATATCGATGCCTCTGAGTTGGTCATCAGTTAACTCGCCAGTTCCCTGCCCATCTGATGATCCTGGGGTTAGGGCACGTTCTTGAAGAATGCCAATGGCAGTGATGGGTGCACCCGTGCCGTTTTCTCCTAGAGGGATACTGGAAGTTGGTATACCCATTTGTTTATTATTATTATGCTGGTTGTCGTTCGTGTGGCTTTCGTCAAAAACCGAAGACGGTATGCTTGTGGAATCACTTCCGTCAAAGAGCTCGCCTGTTATCTCGTCTGACTCGAGACACTCGTCGGCAATATAGCGGAGCTTGGAGACGATGAGTGTAAGGCCAAGAGATAACCTTACCAATAACCCTTTCACGGAGCGAAATACCCTTTGTGGTTCACTAGATCTTCGTTCTGGAGACCTTCTACTCCTAACGGTCTCTAAGCTACGTTTGCTGTTTATTCTGTTGTTGCTGTTTGTGGTGCCTTCCTCGGGATGAATAAGGGTATTTCCCGACAGGTTAGGTGAGGTAACAGCTAACTTGTCTCTGGGTTCAGGTGAGAAGGGCGCACCTCCCTGAGAAGAGGTGCAGGAGCTTGGAGATGCAGCCTCTTTCCCAAATGAGCTCTTTTTGCTTGTTGTAGAAGAGTCTTCTTGGTTGACTGGAATGCCCAGTTCTCGTGATGAGTTTAGCGGTAACGTGCTTTCAGGTGTATGTACAATTTGATCCTCCATTAGAATGTAGCGTGTAAAAAGAGTATCTAGTGAGGTGCAACTCAAAGCTTTTGGGATATGCTATGCTTAGGTATATGATGAAAGAAGTGGCCCCCGCTATCTATTTTGCGGTTACAGCAAGCTCCCTCTTGATATGCAAGTAGCGACAACCCTGTATAACTGTGAAAATATCCCGAAGTCTTGAATATATGTACTCAAGAAAATGATGGGGGTCGCTGGTGGGGTATGTGTATGATGTATGAACCGTTCGAGTAGGTGTGAGTGAGACTCTTACACCTTCAACTCTTATAATGCAGTCTCCACTGTATGCTTCCACTGCTCCTATCCTCTGGTAGGGGCTAATCGTTCAGTCTTTATTCCGTCCCTCCACGAATCTGTAGAATATATCGTGTGGGCAAAAACAACCTTAAGAGGCCCTCCTACGCCGTCTCTTCCTAACCTTGCAAATGGTACGGCCTGCCGTGCAATAACCTGGAGGTGTATATATATGTATTTATATATACGTATGAATAGATCGTATATATATGAATGTATCCAGATAAGATCAAATAAAGGAGCATAAATATATAACAGGAAACTACCCACACACGAGTATATGGGGATAAATGAACCTCGTCACCCAGCCTATCTCCACCACCCCTTCGCACAGCATGTCACTTGATCAAACTGATGCCCTGCTCCTTTTTCTCCTCCCCCACTGCTGGCTGTGTGAGTCTCTCTCTGCTTGTCTGACAGTGAGTGACTCCCCTCCCCGTCCCGTACATCACCGGACTCCTCCTGCTGCTCGTGGCTCCTCCCTCTGTGTGGACGGCTTTTTGGCTTCAGATATGCCAGCTATCGCCATCACTGGCGTATTACGTATACGCACGTCTGTATGTGTAAGCGCATGCAGCTCGCCTTAGCTGCGTCTCTGGGCACTGGGGCACTGGGCAATTGATACCGAGCAATTGATACTGGGCAATTGATACGGAGCATCTAGGAAAGTATGTGTGTGGGTGTGGGTGTGTGAGTGCCTGGGTGAAAAATGCCACTCTTCTGCGTTCCATGTACTTAATATGCCGAAAGAGCTTCTGCTATCTTTCTATCTATCTATCTATCTGTCTAATCCCGGCGATGTCGGTGGGCATTTGGTGCATGAGACATTTGGTGCACGGGACATTTAGTACCTGGGCACATCTTGCCATTTGGCCATGGGATTTTGTTTATCTGCATGTGATGTGGGAGCGGGTCGGATGCACCGTTTTGCCCGTATTCTCCTCGTATGATAAGTACATATGGCTTATATCACAGTTTGTCATGAGATTGGGGCTGGGCCGGACGATGGAGTGGAGAAGTAGAGAAGTAGCCACTGAGTGCAGCATGATTTGTGAAAGAAGGTTGACTATACGGGATTGCCAAGAGGCTGGAGGAGAGGCCGGAGGAGGGGCCCCAGAGTGTATCCAGTGGGGAAATGTATGTGCGTGAGGGTGGTTGGAAAAGCGGGGAGAAGGGAGGGGGGGATCGCACGAAGATAACGAGACTAAGAGGGTTGTTCCGAAATGGTTGATCCGAGATTGTTGATCCGAGATTGTTGATC
Source organism: Kuraishia hungarica (assembly GCA_030567555.1). Classification (NCBI taxonomy): domain Eukaryota; kingdom Fungi; phylum Ascomycota; class Pichiomycetes; order Pichiales; family Pichiaceae; genus Kuraishia; species Kuraishia hungarica. Next base: position 1,498,065 of record JAJLSL010000001.1, read on the forward strand.
CGAGATTGTTGTTCTGATATGGTTGTTCCGACTGAGGTACTTATTATCTCGGATTTATTTTTTATTAATTGAATATATGAAGAGAGAATACCAGCATATATTGTGTGTATATTGAGATGCCATAAAAAGCCATCTGAAACAATGCTACTTGAAATATTTTTTGGCACTCACAACACGGGAGAATGTTTTGGGTTTAATACCATCCATCTTCTTTTCATTGCAATAGGGATAAATTAAAATGAGAGAAATACATAACCCCCATCAGCTGTTTGGACAAATAAATAAGAAAATATGTTAAATTATAGTCATCTAAAAAAAAGAACCTAATATTATACACCTGGTATATTTATATAGAAGTTAACTTTTGTGTTGGTTATTTATGCAGCTTGCTTCTTCTTCTTCCAGTGGGCAGCATCATAAGCCCAAAGTGGCAACCCGTCTTTGCCTTCTGATCCGTCTTCTTCAACAGCAGCGGTCTTATGCGTTGAGACCTCAGCCAAAGCAAGCTGCATCTCTTGACAAAACTGATTTCTTTCAGTTATTGTCCTCTTTCTGATTCTTCCACTCCCCAGCCCTACAGCCTCTTCCAATCTTACCCATTTCACACTGTAGAGGGCTATTGAGCCTCCGTTATGATTGTCCCAACTACGTGAGTTGTAGTTATTCCTAAAGGAGCCTCGATAAGTCTCCAATTTTGGAAGCACAATCAGTGTCACAATCAGATCACCAAGTTGCTCGTCGAAAACAAGTGACTGAGCAGACCCATTGGGCCCTGTGACGCCGCGGCTAGGAATGCCGTGGCCCATTCCTAGAATACTATGCTGGTTTCGGAGATTTCCTGGAGTCACAGGTACAAAGTTCTCCTCGGCATCAGCTGCTCTACCATTTGCAGATTTTATTCCAACCTCCTTGAAAGGCGAAAGAGCTTTGAGGATACCACAATGGTGCAAAATGGCAATTACATCGGAATCATCAGTATATATATCTGTTCCCCACACTTTACGTTTGTCCACATTCTCATTGCTGAGAACACGATGATATGGAATCTTAATATCAACAAGAGAATTCACATACTTAGAGAGATATGGAGGAAGAAGCTCTACAATCTTGTGCGGGGCAGTCGAAATGATTTGGTCACTATGCTGTAGGTAGTCCTTATAATCCCATTCGCCCTCCTCCAAACTGACTTGGTCTTCCTTGGGGAGGAACAAGTCTTTCTGAATTCCTTCCCTAGTGGGGAACTTTTCATACACTATACTGCCCAAGAAATGTCTCTTAAACTTGCTAGCCAACAATACCACATCGCTGTTGTCGATAGTAAGCGCATTGTGATGATGGACATTCCTCCGAGGTTGTATCGATATAGAGGTAGGGGCCATCACATGACGATCATTGTAGTGACCATTATCCTGCAAAATGGTTGTATCATGCTGAATGGTTGTATTATTGTGGTTTCTGGTTATATCTTGGATTTGAGTCATATCATTATAACCGATCCCATTATCCATGATTGTGCTATCGTTATGGTCCAAAGCAATTGGAGCACCCGCAGCATTTGTTTCCACAGCATGATTATCATGTTTATGTATGATGATTTTGTGATGATGATGATCTCCATGTTGCTGATGAACCACTTGGATATGCGAAGCAGGAGGCACATGAGTGTGCGAATGGGGAAGCTGATGTGGGTGGACATGTTCCACACCCTCATCAGGATGGTGGTGGTGATGATGATGGTGGTGATGGTGATGATGGTGAGGCAGCGGAGATTGTTGAAGCTGCTGAGGTTGCTGCTGTTGCTGTTGCTGCATCTGAGATGGTGATTGAGGTTGCTGTGCCTGCTGCACTTGTTGAAGTGACTGTTGAAGCTGTAATGGTTGTGGCTGTGTTTGCTGTTGGTGCTGTTGTTGTGGGATTTGTGATAGGGGTTCTGGTTGAATGTTCTGTCTCCTTCTATCTATTCCCAGCTGCACTGGTGTGGGCAAGTTATATGGCTTTCTATCCTGGTCTAACCCAGGAAGCTGTGGGGTAGGTAGACTACCTGCCGAGGGGCTTCTTGAATGTTCCAGTTTCAACGATACGCTGCCACCACCCACAGAGTCGAAAGAGGGTAGACGGTGCAGCCTATTTTCTCCATCATTAGATGAAGAATCCAAGTGTGGCAACATTGTAGCACTGTGAGAACTGGAATGGCCAGGTAAGTGATGGTTGGAGCCAAGAGATGGAAGCCGCTGAAAGGGCCCTTCATTGTCTGCTCCACCAGTGTTGTGCATCAAGCTGGGTAATTGTATGTGTTGACTTGATACATCACCATCCTGTGAAAATGCTGATGGCCTCGGCAACGATGACAGGAAAGAGATGGGGGGCAACCTGATTGAGTTGCTTGTTCCTGGAGCCGAAGGTGTTGAAGAGGAGGAAATCGACGGCAGTCTGTTTGACTGTGGAGAACCCGGTGGATTGGACATGCTGTGAAAGTGTGTAGTAGTGGAGGAAAAGTGAAGCAGATTTACTCAGAAGAGCGTAGGATGCATGTGCTGGTGGCTATACACTGATACGACAATATCACCACACTTCGTTCAGGGACTGGGGAATCCCAAATCAGCCAATCCTTTGATCAACAAAGCTAGTCAGCTTAACTGTCTTGCTGTCTATTGCTGTCTACAAGACAATTAATTTTTGTGTATTATATAGTTTCAACCCAATTGAGAAGAAACTATCCGTATAGATGGAATGAAACAATTTCCTTCCACTCCAATCTTTACTATTGACTGTCTCCCCTGTGAACTGTTTCCGTTTATGCAGACAATGGAACTGTTATGTAGGATCAGTCAATCTCCCACCTTGTGCAGGCTTGAACGACTCTCGGAGCGCTAAGGAATCGCTAAGAAATAAACTGAGCCTTGGGGCCCCGCAGCGGCAGGGGAGAATAGCCACGAGAGGGCCCGGAGAAGAGCCACAGGTGAGACGATACGACTGAATCTCCATTCGATCGGTAAATGCACGCTGATAAGTAGTCCTGATAAGGCAGGAGACGAGTCTGAGGTGAGAGGACAGGGTACAGCTGTATAAGTAAGTTGAGAAGATCAGTATAAGGAGCAGTTGTCACACGTGGGTTTGGTGATCATCTACACCATCTGGATTTACATTTCACATTTCTCTCCCCTCCTCTGCTCAATGTTACAGGAGAAGTTTTCCTCGCTGCTCAATGCAAATAATTTCATACCTCTACCAGAGACAGACACTACTGCCACGTCAATTGATGGTGCATACTCAGTCCCCACACAGGCTACTCTTAGCATGCTTATACGAGAGTTGAACAATTTCAGAACACACACTCAATCCGAAACAGAACACACACACGAGAATTCTCCGGATAAAACAACTGCATTGATTAAAAAGTTCTCCGACAAAAACGAGCTCTATCTTACAATTGCTTCCTATTGTATGGCCATTCTGTTATCTCCTTCCATAGATGACGCATACCAGCTGACCCACATTCTGAAGATATGGGAGATAAGAATCTCATGTCTGATATTTGCATCTTCTACAGGAAGCTCATTTGTAAATATCAAGTTCCTCAAAAATGAAGTCAGCCAGCTGATGAAGGCACTCATCAAGCTGGAGGAGCAAAGGGCGAAGCAGAAACCTCTCCCAGTGGAGCCGCGTCAGTCTGCCGAGCCCACTGCACAGAAACCCTCCACAAACACTTCTGCTTCAGGTAACCAAAATGCCTCAACTGAGTTGATTTTGCCTAAAGAGGTTTCACCTTATTTCAAGGATACTCTCAACAGAGTGCGATTGGGCCCCTCTTTAGTATTAGTAAACTACCACTATGTGACATTAACTCATTTTAGAAGAGCCCTGCTGACACGAGAAGACAACCGTGAGGTTACAACTGAGCACAGCATGATGGTTGCATATGCTATAGCTGGTGTGATGGCTGCTAGACAGGAGTGGCTCACCACTTTCAATGTTATGGTGCAGACGGTCGAAGAGGCAGTCGAGGAAGAATCTGAGCATTCACGCTTCATTGCTAACTTAGCTCTCATAGGTGTGTTATCGGGTGTGATTTTGATATATAAGGAATCTAATACCACCATTGAAAGGGCCCTGCTTTCGGCCGAGAGTAAAGCCAGCTCTGATTCTGAGATTGCCTTATTCAAAGGTTCTCCGTACTTTGATAAGCTACAATCTCTTTGCGAGAAAGTGGATGGCACAACATTGGACTCGCTCAAAAAGGTATCAGGTATAGATTTGAACAAAGGTGGAGCACCGCTTTGGAACAAATTGCTGGAATTGGTGCAAAGCGGTCAAATTACAGGCAAGACGATTGTAGGCGTATGTGCTGAGTTTGAACTGCGGCTGAGGTTTGCCGGAGACTACGACCCATCCTGTGATAAGGAGGGTATAGAAAAGTATGCAGAGGGTGATGAACTGGATTCGTGTTTAAAGGAGGTGAATAAGGAATGGGAAGTTTCCCATTTCTATACGCTATACTCTATAGACTAGTTTACGCTAGTTTACACCAGCATGCATGATGTACAACCATACCACGTGTAATATAAATCCTTGAGTAAACCGACATCAAATCTGATACGATAATACATGATAATAGATTTATCTCCAATTGATGCCAAATAGCTAGTTCAGTTTATATTCCCACCTGAATATTCAATCTCTCCACTTACAACTTCGAACCTGCAAGACACCAACCCCGCAATCCGGGGTATGCTATGCAGATAGCGTATATATACCAGCTAGTGTAGAAGACATCGTTACGCCTTCTAATGCTCTCTGTCTAGGTAGTGGGAAAACCAACACTGTAGAGTTGGTTCTCATCTAGGGCACAACCCTAGGCTCAGCACACGCACGTGGATGGGATATTTCACCGTCACATCTATGCATCTAAACAGGTAATGCACCTCTGCCAAAAAATCATGTAGCGCACACTCAGTCTTCTCACGCAGAGGATGTCTGGCAGAACCACGGGCACCTTGCAAGAACCCTCCTAGTCTCTACCCAGACTCTCTCTCATAGTTTCCTTCCTTGGGGCCTTCACTCTTGCATTCACTCACTCTCTGTACTACACTATCCCATCATTGGGTTGGTTGGTGAGGTTGCCAGAGAGGGTGGTGAAAAAAAGTGAGGGATATCAGTGTAAACAAGGGGTTTATTAATTCGAAAAGTAGACCATAATCACACATCAAACCAACAAGATGGCTCCATCGGCTTTGAAAGACGTTGTCACCCGTGAATACACCATCAACCTCCACAAGAGGGTATGTATTTGAAGTTATTCAAAGGAGTATGGTTCAGCAGGTACGGGTAGTAGATATCTTCAACAGCAAGTGAGACAAGACGTAGAAAGAGAAAACAACAATAGCATGATGAAAGAGGATTTTTTTTAGTTCATAGAGATATATTTCTGAACAAGAAAGCACATTGTTCATATTAATGTTTCACCACTGAAATATCGACATAGACATCTACATAGACATCGACAGCTCATACTATGTGAACAGTCCGAATAGCTAAAGGCAACAACTTTCAACACAACAAAGTGAATTCATCACCCTGAAAAGCTGGCAATATGTTATAAGATCGGAATGCGACATATATAAAATAGCAGGAATGCTGACACTCTATGATTACCATAGATTTGACCAGCAACAACTACATGAATTCTCTCTCCTCTTCTACTCTGTCTCACATCGTTGAATTTGTGACAACCTGCACGTATATGCTTAACCGTATCTCTTTTAACCAGAAGTGATCCGTTGATTTTTTTTACTAACTCTCATTCTTTTCTATAGTTGCACGGTATCCAGTTCAAGAAGCGTGCTCCCCGTGCCGTCAAGGAGATCAAGAAGTTCGCCAAGTTGCACATGGGCACTGAGGATGTCAGACTTGACCCAAAGCTCAACGTTGAGTTGTGGAAGAGAGGTATCCAGGGTGTTCCATTCAGACTCCGTGTGAGAATCTCCAGAAAGCGTAACGAGGAGGAGGATGCTAAGCAGAAGCTTTTCTCCCTCGTCGAGGTGGTCAACGTACCATCCGTCAAGGGTTTGCACACCGTGGTTGTCGAGGATGACGAGTAAATATCGTTCTAAAACTTTTACGTGTATAATTTAAGGAATGGTTGATTCGTGATATGACGTTTGATATATGATGTAGATTTGTAGTTGTGAGCTAATATACGATACCATAGATGCGGAAGACATAGATTCATTAAGTACAGCATTATTAATATTATTATGTTATCTAAATTACAGTATACTCAAATCAGTGTGTATGGTCATTTATTAGGCACCTCTACGGGCATTATATGATACAGAAGTAGCAAAGTATAATTAGAGGAGAATACAAGAAAAAGGACGCGGGCCGCGGCGGAACTATATATATAAAAGAACAAACCACTAAAGAAGAAGACTGTTAGTTGAATATTTCATGGTAATAGATATGATGGGCAAGCACCACCAACTCGTTATGCTCCTTCTCCTTACAAAGTGATTTTCCACGCCAAATAGATCAGTGTAACTATGACAAAAGGTACCTTCATTACAAAAACAGGAGTCCAAGACGGAAACCGAAACGTTTTGCTCAATGGTAAAAAAAGAATAAATTTTCATCCTAATATTGGCGGCATGAAGGGAGAAGGCAAAGCGGTGGGTCGGGAAACGCCGTAGAAGTAACATACCTTTGAAGTGAAAAGAAGAAAGTACCAAGTCCCTACAATGACGAAGAATCCTACTAGGAGAGATCCCCCACCCATTCCTCCCCACTCTAGGACATCTTGATACTCATTTATAAGGCTAGTGGAATATCATCATTCGAAAATCATCATTCCACCAGCCCCATAAACTCAAAACAGGACGAAACCAGGAAAAATGTATAACCCAGAAGTGGTGTATAATGCTTCAGCTCACATATATACCATATCAGCAGAAAATCCACCGGTTAGTATGTAAAATTTACTAGCGGCATCTACCACATAGTGACAGAACCACCCACCTCCGTCTTCCCTGCCCCTCTGTCTCCCTGCCCCTCTGTCTCCCTGTCCCTCTGTCTCCCTGTCCCTCTGTCTCCCTGTCCCTCTGTCTCCCTGTCCCTCTGTCTCCCTGTCCCTCTGTCTCCCTGTCCCTCTGTCTCCCTGTCCCTCTGTCTCCCTGTCCCTCTCCCTTAACAATTCCCACTCTGTGAGCAGCTGGAGAGCTCTTCCAGCTGTGCCCTTCCAGCTGTGCCCACCAGCTGCTCCTGCCGGGTAATATATCAAAATGCTAGGACAACCTGGGGGAGAAGGCCTTAGGGCTTGTAAGGTGCAGAGTGTCAGGGGTAGAGAGCCCTTGGGAGAAGGACAATGCCAGCCTACATAGTCTTCACTATAAATATATATAAATAGGCTATGTACCTTGCCCTTTTATTTTGAGTCTTGTGGAGTCTTGTAGATATCTCAGAACGTGTTGGTTTTTATTTGTTTCATTTTATTTTGTTTTGTTTTACTTTGGAATTTTAGTAAATATATATAGTTGAGAATGGTGTGATAATTGAATGTAGAATGAATAATGACTTGTTTTTTCCAATGCTTGAGATTATAAGAAAGATTTTTAAGATGCAAGTTCCAGGAAAGTCATAAAAAGGAAATGGTCGACTTGCCAATGTTATAAATATATTGGAAGAGGGGAAAGATGAATGTAAGAACCTGAAGAGTTTTCGTTTGCAAAAACGAAATCTTGTTTGGAACTAAATAGGTAGACTCACCAATTTCTAAGTATTCTCGTGGGCGCACCAGAATTCTATAATAGTGTAAGACATGTGATATAAAATGCTATAACAACAACAACAAGCCAATGTGAATTTAAGCAAACGAACCTTTCAAAAAACCCAACAAAATAATAGATACATCTATAAAACGAATAATATAAAAAATGCCCCCGTTGACTATCTGTTGACTATCTGTAATGTAATAACAACAAAAACAACTGCATGTTAAGCTATGCCTTTTTCCATATATGGTGAGTGGCCCACATACCATCCATCGTCTATAGGTGAGCAGAAGCGTCCTTTATCTGTCTATAAGGGATGGACACCTCTGTAGCAAACCTTGCATCACCTTTTCTCTTGAGGTCAAAATTCTCATCAAAGAAATCCATCAGCTCTATCAGTGATTTACAAGCGTTCATTTCTATATGCATTTTACGTGGGAGTTGACCATCCAGCATACAGCTGAGATGGTGCTGGATAATTCTAAAGGGAAGCCCATATGACGATGAAAGGTGCCAGAACTTCTCAACGGCTGCCCAAGGTGTCTTCTCATAGCCTGCAAACATTGCTGGGTTATCGAGACATCCACGAACGGCCATAATACCATCACATCCTGTGTAGTCTGAAATGTTCTTGCTATCTTCCAGAGATCTACAATCACCATTTGCAACCACAGGGCAACTCACAGCCTCTTTTACCGCCTTAATGGCATCGAAATTGGCTGGGATAGACGAACGCGTGGTCCTCGTCCTGCCATGCACTGTAATGAAGTCAACACCAGCAGCCTCAACCTTCTTAGCAAATGCAACTGTCTCATGAATGTCCTTGTGAATTCTAATCTTGGTCTCTATGCACACCTTGTCTCCATACTTATCCTTAACAGCCTTAACCATCTCTGCTACAAGATCAGGGTTGGACATCAGGGCGGCTCCGATACCTTCTCTAACCTGCTCCTTGATAGGACACCCACAGTTCAGGCCAATACCATCCACATAAGGGTGAATCATTTCCACCATCCTCAAAAGATCCGTGGTGTTATTGGTGCCTATCTGAACTATGAGAGACCTGTCACCTGCATTGGTGGTGAAGTCGCTGTACCTGGCAACCGCGTTCCTCACAAACTCACGCGCCAGTATCATAGGAGAGTACACTATATCGCAGCTATAATCACGTACCAGTTCCCTAAAGGGAAGCTTGGAATATCTCACCATAGGGCCACATATATATGCTGCTCTACCTTCTTTCTTGCATTTTTGAAGGATATATAATGGGTTATGCAAAGGATCCCTTGGCGGAAGAGTGGATAAGTTGACCTCACTCATGCTCGATCTGTGTCTGTGTAAATGAACTCCTAGATTTGAAGTTGTATGAAATGTATGGTGCTTTTCTGGTCCTGAGTCTTCTCCCGCTCTGTGTATCGTTGTTGTCGTATAATGTCTAACCTTGCGGAACAAGTACACTCTTCTCAGTGAGAAGAAGGGGGAATGATTTATCAACACTATGAACTGCAACCACCACGCTGATCAACTATACGTAAATATGCTTATATGTATATATATGTATAGAAGAAAAATGCAGTCAAACGCGATATTTAAATAATATTGTCTATAACACGGGTCTCTATATAACTGAACGACGGCCGGACATATATGGTGTATTCTTTCGATTCCAATATATATAAACCACATAATATACAACCTGCCTGATGCCTGGGTGGGATGGAAGCACTTCAATAGGTGTCTCGAAGCGCAAAATTTATGATAAGGACCGATAAGGAAAGTCTATACGGTGGTTGGGACACGACTGAACCGCAATGCTTCGAGACTTCGGCAATTTCATGTCGTGTGCGAGCTGAAAAAGTGCTGCGAGTGCTGCCGTGCGGCTCAATGATTCAATTTATTTTTCTTTGGATTTTCATAGAGCACGATGAGATAGAGAGATAAAGGTAGGAGGAATATTGGTGGGGTAAAAGGAAAATAGGAACACAACCTATATTTCTCTTACTGGCTTTCCAAGAGTCTTCTAGAGATTTGTTTAGACTATTATGACTAGTCCAGAAACTCTCAAAAGACCTGCCTCTCCGGAGCAGGAGTCTCCAGCCAAGCTACAGCGTACAGAGGGTGCTCAGACAGTAGTAATACCTGCCAAAGCTTCTGATAGCTACACCAAGGGATATGCTGCTGTCAAGAGTGAATTCATTATAGAATCAGCACCGGAACAAGCTCCAGTATATGATGATGACGAAGCGGAGCATGGGGGCAGAAGTACAGAGGGCTCAGGCGAGTCAGGATATCAACAGAAAGGAAAGAATAAGAAGGGCAGGGGCCAGAATAAAGTGAGAGAACTCAAACAGCAACATGAGGAGGTCAGATTATGTCCTTCTCTCGTAGACCCAGAGGCATCCAGGGAGTGCAGATTTGGTGCCGAAAAGTGTAGGTTCTTGCATGATGTTGATGCTTACATTGCATCCAAGCCAGTGGATCTAGAAGGTGTATGTCCTGTCTACGCCGCTATTGGTTACTGTACAGCTGGTTTGAAATGTAGATGGTTGTTTTCTCACTACGTTAGAGAAACCAAGAATCTTACCAAGGATCTAGAGAAGTTTAATGTCACTGGAGGTGCAAAGAATGAACTCAACTGGGTTCCATCCGAGCAGAAGCTCATGTTGCAAAAGAAGAAGTTCAACTTTGAACTTGCCAGTCAGTATATTCCATACTTGGATTCCCTTGTACAGAGCGCAGATATGCCAAAGAAAGAAGACAGAGAAGATGTGCCAGCAGAAGGTAAAGAAGAAAACAGCAACGACGATGCACCAAGTGCCGCTACAGAAGATGAATCCAACCAGGAGAAGGTCAAGCAATCTTACGCAGAGTACGTTGAGCCACCGTTCAAGGTTGCAGAGAAAAAGAAACTTAATTTCCATCGTGCAAAAATTGTGTCTCCTCTTACAACTGTTGGAAACTTGCCATTCAGAAGACTCATGAGAGAGCTTGGTGCAGACGTCACCTACTCTGAAATGGCACTCTCTCTGCCTCTGATCCAAGGTGCCAATTCTGAATGGGCCCTCCCTAAGGCTCACGTATCTGAGTACCCTGGTTTCGGAGTTCAGATTGCAACTTCCAAGCACTGGCAGGCAACCAAGGCCAGTGAGGCTATTGCCAAACTGGCCAGTAATGTATCCGAGATTAACCTCAACTCTGGGTGTCCCATTGATCTCCTCTACAGACAGGGACAGGGATCTGCACTTATGGAGCAGCCAGCCAGAATGGTGAGAATTCTTAAAGGAATGAGTGCCTGTTCTGGAGATATACCAACCACCGTGAAGATTAGAATGGGAACCAAGGACAGAAACCCTATTGCCGAGAGTCTCGTCAAGAGACTCGTCACAGAGACAGATATTGCGGCCGTTACCTTGCATGGTAGGTCGAGGCAGCAAAGATACACCAAAGAGGCAGATTGGGAATACATTGGAAAGGTGGCTAAGATTGTTCAGGATGCTAATGACGAACAGCTGGAAGACAAGGAGGCTACCGACCGCCAGAGGGTACAGTTCGTCGGTAATGGAGACTGCTACAACTTTGAAGATTGGTACTCGGCAGTTGAGACACCAGGTATTGACTCTGTCATGGTTGCCAGAGGTGCGCTTGTCAAACCTTGGATCTTTGAGGAAATCGAGGCCCAGCAATATCTTGACAAGTCTGCAACTGAGAGATTGGCTCTTTTGGAGAAGTATGCCAAATATGCCGTTGAGCACTGGGGTACTGATGAGTATGGTATCAACTCGGCAAGAAGATTCATGTGTGAGTTCATGTCCTTCACTCACAGATACATCCCAATTGGCATTTTGGAGAGACTTCCAGCTAAGTTGAACGAGAGACCGCCACAATGGAGAGGAAGAAATGAATTAGAAACTCTACTGGGTTCCACTGACTACAGAGACTGGATCAAGGTGACTGAGATGTTCCTTGGTCCTGCTGGATCAGGATTCCAATTCACACCTAAGCATAAGAGCAACAGTTACAAGCAAGACAGAGACTGAACAGTATAGAAAACACAAACTGTCAGTAGTAGTATGTAACTTTATCCAAAGGAGCTTTAATGGCTTCTGGTTAGAAAGCATGTATAGTTTACTTTGCATTTAAATTCAGCAAATATATTATTGATTTGATCAAATTCGTTCTTACATTGAGACTTAATTTTTGTTACCTATTCACACATCTGCCTTGAAGTCAAGCCTTCTTTCTTGACTTGACTTCCTGGCTCACATCATCGTAGTCCTTGGAAAGACCCTGTGCCTGTGCCTTCAAAATTTGAATGGACTCCTCTTTCTCAGCCAGCTGCCCTTTCAATTTAGCCACCTCCTTTTCGTCCACCTCTCCAGCTGCCGCTGCAGACGCCTCCTTTGCCTTTGAATTAACATCCTGTTTCAATTCCATCAGTTCCACGACAAGGGCATATGTCCTCGTGAGAATTAGAGTGAGAAACAGTGTGAATCCACACAGATACATGTTCCTCTGTGCATAGAATCTCCTGGCCTGGATCTCCGATCTGTCGGCAATTGCGCCTCCGAGACCGGAAGCAGGGTTGAGTGAACTACCAGCAGAGCTCGCGGCAGACAACTCGGCGTCCACACGGTATACCCTGTTGACAGAGTCAAGGAATAGTACCAAGATGAAGCCCAGCACACATTTGACACCAACATGGAACTGCTGAGATTTAAATGGCAAACTGAGTGTTGTAATCAATGGGCGTCTTATGTTACTGGGAAGGGGAATAGAGAGCAAGGCGAATATCACCATCTCCGTCACCAGGAGACCAAATACCTATATGGTTATAGTGTTAGCTTAGATAGAGAAGGCAAGAGCAAGACCAAAGCTCCATACTACCAAATCAACTCAATGACCCGTCCTCCCTTCATAGCACCAATGACCGTGGTTAAAGTTTCGTCTGTGTGGGTGTGTGTGTGTAGTGTAGATACTTACCAAATTATAGTAGAGAGTCATTATGTCAAACCAATAGTCTGCCGATTTGGTAGTTGATTGTATAGACTTGGCTGAACTGCGTTGTTTGTAGCTGATCTGGGTCAGATGTGCCTAAACTCTGGGAGCAATCAGTGTATTGATTTTATGATCAATTCAAGTAATTGAACTATAAAAAGTTTATCTCTTCCTACTGAATATCCTCAATTTGTAGAAAAATACAAAATACACTTCCAAACCATTCAGCGACATCTGCTGTTTCACCACTAGACCGCTTGTAGATTGCTCAAGTGGCATAAAGCAACGAACGCATGCGCTGTGCATTCCCTACCCGCTTCCCACTAACTAGGCAAGCGCCGTCCAAGCTCATCTCAATAGTTGCTGCGGATTACATGCAGAGAAGCAACTGACTTACAGTGTGGGTGGCCAGTGTGTTGGAGCCCTGGGGAAGGGAGATGCTCGGAGGCCCTCTGTGGGGTGGGTGGAGAGGAGTGGAGTGGAGTATGTGGGGGTGGGATAGGGGAACAAGACATTAGGCTGATTGATGACAATGCTATTTGATTAGACGATGTACTAGAGATTTCTCGGCTTCTTCTTCTTCTTCCTCTTCTTCTTCTTCCATAAATATCATGTAATCAACCATGGAATCAACCACCATAACTTGAAATATGTGTCAAAGCTATATGTCAAGTGTCTATGTTAAACCTATATGTTGAATCTATATGTCAAATCTATATGGTAAACCTATATGTCAAATCTATATGTCAAATCTGTATCAACCCTATATCAACCTTATATTGGATCTATATTACACCTATATATTTTTTAAGGCAAAGTCCACTACTTCTCTAAGAGATTTTCTATAAATAATCCAGACCCAAAAGGTGTCGAATGCGAAATTGTTGCTGGTTTGTGAACGGGGCCCATGATTTTTTAATACCCCAGCACAACCTTAATAATGTACGAATTCAAGATGGGCAGCGTAATCACAAGCACAAGGTAGTGGCAGATGTATGTGAGGGCAAGACAATCGATCTGAATATGTTCATTTGAACCTGGAGGAGTGTAAAATGCAGTCAAATACAACAGACTGGTTGCTGGGGGAAGACCCCAATTCATGATGGAGACAAACACCAACATATTATCACCAGTGAACCAGCCCAGTGTTTTCAAGCCACTCACCACTGAAACGCCCACCACGGGCATGATCATCGTCCGCAACACTGTAACTGCGACAGGTGCCTGCCAGGCTCCATGTGGCATTTGATTCAGCTCAAGACGTGCAATGGTGCCTCCGAGTAGCAACAGACCCAATGGAACAGAGGCATTGCCTACATAAGAAGTGAAATCCATGATGAAACTTAGGGGAGGGAGACCATCTGGAGCATTTGGAACGCTTGCCTGGTTGTTCAGCACAAACAATGCCCTGACCCATGGAATCATACTTATCACCAGACTAACGATCAATGTGACCGAAATGGGTCTCTTAAAACTAACAACCATACCTTTGAGAAACTCCCACAACATGGTGCTGAATTTCACCGAGCTTGAAAGTTCACTACCATCACCTTTTTTCTCTGTAATAGTCTCCTCATTTGTCACCTTTTCATTATCGGTCCCAGTGGCTCCAGTGATAACCCTTTGTAGCAGAGAGATTGGACTATTGGAAGCCACGTGCGTTACCTTCAGACCAATTTCCGCCATCCCTTCTCGTGTAGGTTCATCGCCTGCCCGTAGTTCGTCGAAACGAGAATATTCATTCACAACATCATTTATATTCTGAGACGGCATCCTTCTCAAGTCTTCAGTTCTTTCCACAACCAAGTTGTTTGTAACCACTTTCCTCAGCCTCAAAGATGGCTGTCCTGCTGCGGAAGATACCGAAGATACTGTAGGCATTATCGTTAAACTGGCCGGCATGTCCCTATGCGCGACTGGACTTTCTGAGGAAGATGATGCCAATGAAGTCAAAGAGGTGCTCGAAGAGTTGTGGTTTCTATGGGCTCTCCCTGTTACTGATGGTACTGCCGTATGGCCCAGCTGCTGCTGCACTGACGAGTGATCATCTGATCCATTCTGCTCTTTGATTATGCTATGACTGTCCGAGTCCTGAAGTTCTAAATCCTTTTCCTTCGCTAGCTGTATAGCATGCCTTAGATCCCATCCAACTAGCCTATAGCCTCCAAAGTTGAATTGTACCATGATTTGGAATGCCAGGAAGATACACACATATGCAACACCCTTGTTTCCTTCCGCTTCGTCAAACACCATACCTGTATCCAGACTCTGAATGTATGCAATAGGCAGGTCGGAGATGTTAGGAAAGAGACCAACACAGATTGCACCACCAATCCAGTTCTTCGGGCATTTCGTCACGAACGCTATAGTAGTGGAACCTATTACCCCCACAAGCGAGAACAACACAAAATCTAACCCTATGATTCCAATCTGTTTTATGTCACCATTGTCAATATTATTTACGATGTTGTAGAAAACAAGTGTCGGCAAAATGATGGATATCACCATATCTGAGATGTTTCTTGCCGTATCGACTGTGAGAATGTTTTTCTTTGCAAGAAAGTATCCCAGTCCAATGATGATGTAGATTTTGATAATCGGCTTAACTGCCGTATAGATCACACTTCCCAGACCGATAGACATTTCTTATATGTTGCTGTGAGACTGAGAGTATGGTAAATGTTCTTGGGGTCATCCAGACAGATCGTGATATGCATATATAGCTATTGAGATGAGACAACTGGCCAGGTAAGCATTCAAGTGATTAACATCTATGACTTATGAGATGTTATTCTCATGATATATTCTGTATTATGAAAATAAAGACCCTATTCCGAAGTAAAGAAATTCCCTATAGTCTATTTCCCATAAGCGGTATCCTTTATCTCATTCATATCCATGCCTATATATGAAAATAAGCCTGTTGTGTGATGTAAGAGCTTGTAAGTCATTTAATAGCGAAATAGGGAGATCCGATGTTCCCTTCAAAACTATTTCTGTCAGACTCTGCCAAGGCCAGGGTTTCTATTTGTTACCCAACTACCAGACTATTTAACTCTGCTATTATGTCTCCACAACAATTTCTTGGCTCCTTCAGGAAGAGTAACACTTCCAAATCATGAGTTGTGCCCTTCCATTTCCCTCTCCATATCTCTCACTCACACACACACACACTCTCTCTCTATGCATTGTGTCCGTCTCGTTCACCCTTCGAACCCTCACGTTGTGATGCGTTATTTTTCACCCTTTATGTGCAAGGCGCATGACGATAACGTTGGGCTACAGCTATTTGGGCAGCGCAATAGGGCAAGTCGCGATGAGGTGCTTGATGGCGTGGGGTGATTGAGGGTGCTTGGCGTGGGGGTACAATAATAGCACCAGGGTCTGCGGGGACTAGAAGACAGAGAGAGAGAACTTTCGGCACGGGAATTCAAGGGTAATGACGGATAATTTAAGACATGGACCATACTCTATATGAGTATAGGTGAAGGAACTAGAGAAATCCACGTATGGGCAGATGCCGATTGATGAACTATCAAATTGTATTTTTATTGAATGTGTTTGATATGTTTGTGACAAGCAAATCATTCTGTAAGGTACAGGGAAAAGCGATCTATTTTAGAGAAGTAAGATAATCAAGCGTCACATCAGCGTAATAGGGCATCTTCTGAGAGATATTCCCAAAATACAATTCCGGATACTCCTTCTTTATGACTTCCACTAAGCCGTCGTAGAAAATCTGATAGCCGGCCCCGCTGAAATGAACTCCATCAGCAAGAAGCTCTTCGGCAGTTCCCTTATCACTGAACAGCTGATACAAATCTAAGAAAGGGATATTCAGCTTTTCACTCACTTTCTGCAAGGCATTTCCGTAAAGAAGATTTCTCTCATTGCTTCTGATCCATCCTTGCGCAACCTGGTCCTCTCTTCCAATGTGAAATGCCTCTGGGTGGTGTAAAGCGGGTGCCACAGCTATGATTTTGATATCTCTTTGAATGAACATATTCAACAGGTACTCCATATTCTCTGCATACCTTTCCAATGAGACGTATTGAGGGCCCTTTGCTACAGCATCGTTGGAGCCAAGAAACAAATATGCCAGCTTTGCTTTCCTCTCTTCAGGAACCGAATCATGTTCATTTTTCAGAATCAGCGGTAGCATGTACCTCATGTGTTCTGAGTTATACCCCGCATAACCTCTGGAGATGACATCCAACTTACGGGAATAGTCTATTAGCTGAATTAGAACCGGTCAAAAGAATAATTTAGCTGAATATTATCAACGATGATAAGCCTTTCAGCTCTGCTTCTGTGTATGCTTACCACTAGACAACGCTCCACCTAGGGAAAAGGCTGGAATGGACGATGGAACACGGCTGATCCCTTTTGGGAAGGGGTCAAAACAGAACTCTGTAATAGAATCCCCCACCAATAGAAATTTATTATAGGTAAATTCAGCCATTGTTCATTGAAGGATATGTATCTACATTAATAAATAGCCATTGATGCCAGTTATCAAGGCTATAAGAGACCTGGTATTCCCCCCTCCCCCTGCCCTCATCCTTCTCCACAACATCTCATTATCCATCGCATCGCACAGGCATGAAGAGAGTGCCTACCGCCGGCTAAATAACGGCCCTCCCAGGGCGGTAATGCTCGCAAGAATACAGCCGATGCCCTTCCGTTCCCCATTAGGTCCAAGCAAAAAGACCCACCATGGCCATTGTAAATGATAAAATATAAACAAGTAAACGACTTTCTTGCGATATCGTTATAAATATCAACACTCGCTCAGATGGTGGATAGTCTCAGTAAGGTTCTCGCTAAACTCATTTCGGAGGAATGACTAGTGGGAAGAGGATGCAGAGGGGTAGATTATCGAAGCAAAAAGAGGGACAGCAATACAGGCCGTGGAGGATGCAGCCGGCTGTGACAAGCTGCAGAGAAGAGGAGGGAGACTAAGGTGGGCCGCTTGCCGATTCCATTATGTCCTCTAGTCCCCTGGGAAGGACAGCATTATCTCTTGGCGGAAACTAGTTAGCTCCATTCGAACTTTCCCTGACAGACTATAGAGGCGGGAACTGGATGTCTTTTAGATTAACTTCCTTGGGGTCACTATGAAATGCAATATAGATGCATATACAATTACTGGACTGTATTCGACTTGGCCATGAATTACATTTCGGCATCCTTCTCGGTCTTCCTCAAGTGGACACATGCTACCTGCCATCCTCATTATGTGTGTAATCGGACCCCCTGGTGACCGACCGTTGAGGGGTTCTCCAGTTTGGTGAGCCGAGGTTTCTTGACGTTAAGTATCTAATGGTTGCCCGCACACACTCAGGATGCATGTCATGCAAGAGGCCACCCGAGTTGAAATTCTACGCGCTACCTTTAACACGAATTTCACGGGCAAATGGCCCGTTGGGCACAGAATCTTCCTTCCTTCTGTTGAGTTTCAACCAGACACATCTTGGAATTAGAAGTCCGAGGTGGAAACATACACTAGAAGTATGAACTAGAAGCATGAACTAGAAGCATGAACTAGAAGCATGAACTAGAAGCATGAACTAGAAGCCTGAACCAGAAACTTAAACCCGGCCAGAAGTAGGATGCTCAAGGAAGCAATTTCCAAACAAGTTAAACTTTCAGGGCCACAGCAGAGATACATATCGACCCTTTATACATGCACTATAGTACAGTGTAATACAGTATAATACGGGCCGTTATCTGTAGCTCTGTAACAACACCCGAGCCAGACCAACTCTGCTGCCGTTTCATCTCTCAAAGAGGAGATAAGGTTTCTTATTATGCGCAGATTTTAGGGCAGCCACCAGACAGAGCGTTGGACGGAGAAGCGGCCAGGCATCTCCTCTTGGTTAGGCGGCTAGACAATGCATCCTAGAGGCCAATCCCAAATACAATACTGTTCAACCATACACAGGCTATTATTACGCGAGAGCTACAACCACTTATCAAAAAGCAATAATTACCATAGTCTTCGAAATGGCTATTCAATCACACGGGAGCCGGGTGAATCCAGCCACCCAATGTGTGTGCGTGTGCTGTCTCTGCACCCATGCATAAAGTCTACCCTGTGAAAGAACCGTTTAATCTGCAGAGTAACGTTTTTGTGTGGTGTACAGTTTGTTTGGCGGAAGGTGGAAAGGTCTAAGCTCTCCATGCTACCCCTTGTGAGTGAAGCCTCTCCCTGTATCTAATAGCTTTCCAGAAACGGATTTAGAGATGTCCACCGGTGCCACAGCGACCTCTCCGGGGAAAGCCGCGGGAGAGCTGGCAAAGCGTCACACTACACCTTTACGCTTTCACGCATATTGTGCAGCTGGGCAGGGCCAGCTGGGCAGGGCCACCACCCACTGCGCTTACGTAGAAGAATGCAGCTAGCTAGCTACCTTGCACGTACCGTACCTACTGCCTATCCGACCGAGCTTACATGAATAGAATGATGTTGCCTGTTCGTATCGAAGAGGCGTTGTTGTGTATAGCTCACGATTACTGCCATCACTACGAAATTAGCCATGCGCACGGACGCAAGTGCTCTAGGGATGCCATGCACCTTGCTTTGTTCCGCACTAGACCAGAGAGATTTGAATTTGTGACCTAGGCTGTCTATACGCCCAATATGCATCGGTGTTGGATAATTGATCATCAGTTGAATGCCCAATATTTTTCATGCGGATACACACTGTGCCGCCTCTGCATGGCGGTGGTGTTACCTTACCTGCAAGCATTGTTGGATAACTGAACATAATATGAGCACCAATACAGCAGGTGTTGATCATCAACACAGAGATAAATTCTCAACCATCCAGGGTTATGAAAAAGAAAGGCAGAGCAACAAGGCAGAGCAACAAGGCAGAGCAACAAGGGTCCCTCCATCTCCTATCCCCCCGCCCCACCCCCCTAGTGTCTTTTGCCAGCAAGCATTCTCTATCTACTGTTGCAGAATAATGGTCCTGCCTCATCCAATGCCGCGCCTATATCTTGGACACTGACTGCTTACTCTGCTGCGTTCAGACCCCGTAGAGCACCTGCCAGGTTGCAAGACGTCCACAGTAAATTCCAGTCCGTAGAACATCCAGTTCCGGGGCTTATTCATAGCTGGGCATGCCATATCCTGAAAGATGACAACTGCTTACACACTGAATAGGACTATCTTTGGTTTTATTCATTTTTCATTCCTCAAAATCATCACACTCAATTAGAATCCTATATGTATCCAATAAACATACTCTGATCTATTTATTATCCCACCCCCACCTCATCCTTGTACCCGCTTCTCGCTTACCCTCTGACCAATCACGCAGACCAGACGCAGGCAAGTAGTGCACCCACCAGCTGTACCTACCAGCTGTACCCTCCCTGCTCGCCCGTACCTCTTACGGGTGCAACGGTAGGCTGTTAGAAACTCCCCCCCTCCACCCCCCTCTCTTCTGTGTTAGGCCGGTTCCATCGCCTACGGAAGCACTCTACTCTGGCTTCATTCTGTACTGCCTCCCTTTCCAGAGGGCATTTTTTTGGATGGTTGGTATAACTCCAAGGTGACAAACTCTTGTAGGAAGGCTTTCAATCAAATAAATTATATACAGTTCCAAGTGGGAAGCAGACGGAATAGCAAAATCGTTCCGTACTTTTAGCAGTGGATCCTAAAGTATTTGCTGCTCATATCGCCACACATACACTCATCTTCCACCCCCGTATAAGGATCACATAGAGTGACATATACCGGCTGAGGGAGACTGACTGGCCGCTTTGCCACATATTATATCGCCATCTTACGGAGACACGCAAAGTAGCACCAAGGCTGACAAACAATACAGAAACTGTAGAGTGAAGTGGGAGATACAAATAATAGAATATCACCCGTTCAACAAAGACAATCACATAATCGTTATCGTCTCTCGCCTTCCAATACCCTGCTGCTTTTGTGAGAGTCTGCTTGTGAAACGGTCCAGAGCACCCCGTTCAATTACATTAAGGGAGGGTGTCTGATAAGGGGCAGTTAGTTACGAAGAGTATTGAATCTTCCTTATCATAGCCAGGCTTTACCATTCAAGTCATTGGGATATATTTAGCATATACATATTTATATCTCAAACAGAGCTGGTTGCATAAGAGGGATTTTCTCCTACACCACATTCCCAGATAGAGAGTGTTATATACCAAAGACATCTCAGGTGGTGAATTTATAGAGTGTACGCTTAGTCATACACAGTTCATTTGTATAGGACCAAACCGTCAGTCCCGTCACACACAAAGACACACAAGTAACGATGAACATTTCACAGTCAGGGTCGATGTTCTCGCAGACTGCGGCCATGTCGATTCCAAATGCGAACAACAACGACACCCAGCCTATCAATATATCATACCAAAAGAGCAGCTCTATTTACCAGAATCCTCGTTTGAGGAGGGAGAGCATTGCTCACTCCCAAGGTATGGGTGGTATTTCATGGGGTTCTGTCACTATAGGCAGTTGGCTCAAGGATGAGGTTATGCTTCTTAACCAGATGAACAACAATAACAACATGCTGGTAAACAACAACGGTGCTGGTGACAGCCACCATATGCATAATTTGAACAACAATTCGGCAAGTGGCTTTTTGGCCATAAATAATGCTGGAGGCGCGGGCAACTCTGTCACTATGGGGGTTTCACCTTCAATAGCGAACGGTGCCTATCTCGCTGACTTGGAGGCAAACTACTGCAAAGACTACTCTTGCTGTGGACAACTTCTTCCAACTCTGCATGATCTCTTGCGCCACTATGAGGAAATGCATATCCAGCCCTCTCCACCCGTTGAGACCCCTCGTGCCCGCCCTTTGAACAATGCCGTTGATACCGTGAGCACAAACGAGGTTTTCCTGTCTCACACAGATGGTATCCATGACATGAACATGAACAACATCAGTCTGAACGATAACCAGCAGCTCAACCAGATTTCTTCTTCATTGCTGGGATCCAACTACGGCTTCAACGGGTACTCTGCCCAGCCGACAAATCAGAACAGACAACAAATCTTCCAACAGAGACAACAGCAACAGCCAGCCGCTCAACTCCACCAGTCTATGCAGACACATGAGCAGCATCCACACCAACCACAGCCAAGATTACCTGGTGCAGGTGTTCAGCAGCGCGCACCCGACTCACCATCACAGTTCCCCATGGATGAGGACGAAGATGATGAAATGTGCATAGATGACCCAGCAAGGCATCTCTATGTAATGGAGCACGGCGAGCATAGGCCCTTCAAGTGTCCTGTTATTGGATGTGACAAAACGTACAAAAACCAAAACGGTCTCAAGTACCATAGGCTGCATGGTCACCAGAACCAAAAGCTGCACCTCAACCCAGATGGAACATATTCAATCATCGATCCAGAGAGCAATACCCCATACCCAGATGGACTGGGCATGGAGAAGGATAAGCCATACAGGTGTGAGGTGTGCGGTAAGCGTTACAAGAATCTTAATGGGCTCAAATACCACAGGGGTCATTCGACTCACTGATCGGGTCGCACGAGCCGCCTGACGGTTTAGTGTGCTAGCCGTATGGTTCTATCTCTTGTTTTCGCTTAATAGGTGTTTGTTCTTCACTTTTGTTTTTGCTTGCTTTGGTATTATTTATGTTTAGATTGTTATCTTTGGTGCTGTTAATTCTTCTTTCGGATGTACAACACTGGTTGAAAATGGTTCGATTTGGTCGAAAAATTGGTTCAGTTAGAAATAGACCTGGGTATATATAGATATATATATATATATTTGTATGTATTGCTTATATGTATGTATATGCCTTTTTTTTGATTACCTTTTTCCCGTTTTGCTTTCTCATCTTTTATGTGTTCTTTTGTTGTGGTGAAGGTACTATCTGTTGTTCGCATTCGGTGGTGGGGGTCGAGAGATTTGTGACCGAAAGAGTTTAAGCTCTTTAAGCTGGAATCTTCTTCCGATCAAAGAAGATTTCACTCAAAATCACCATGGAATGCGGAGTTTTGTTAGTTTTATGTTTATGATTTTTCTACTATATGCTTTAGGCACTTCGACGCAGGAGAGTGCAGATGGATCAAAGCATAGATTCTATTTGTGTTAGAGTCCAAGTGTGTTTGAAGCATTTGTATAGATAAAAAAGTCAATAAATGAACTAGGTTGGAGATTTTTTATATCAAGTAGATGCCTGATCAGCATAACCGACAGGGTTGGAGCTAGGGTTGGAGCTAACAGATGGACACTGCAACGTCTACAGAGAGGGGAAGGAATGTGAGGTTCACTCAGCCTGGGCCTATATTCGATCACTCAAATCATAAATCATATAATAATATATTAGACTCAAATCTGACTACTTTACAGGATAATACAACTCATACAGTCCACGAGACTCCTCCTGATGGCCAACAGATAAGTTCTGGGCCCGTTCTACTACTAAAAGCTCTTCAGATAAACCATAAAACAGTTGCCAGACAGTTGCCAGACAGTTGTCAACCGGTATCCTGTGGAGCCTCTCGTCACTGTTACAGAACTGCGAGTAATTATAGATACCTCTTCAGACTGATGGTTACCCAATATCTACATACAGGGCTGCGGAAGTGTCTAGAGTAACCCCATACAACTCGGAATTATGAAGTACGAATCTTCCCTCTCCCCCCTCCCCACGCATTGCTGACAGTGCACTTACTGAGGCGGGCCGGAGTCTGTCCGAGCTGTGGCAACGTTCCCAAGACAAAGCCGATGGGGTCGGTAAGTTAGGATTAATGAGCAGCATTAGCACGAGCACACTACTTTACTCTGGCGGCACTACACGCTGTGCGAGAGCACCGAGGGGAGTCCGCTAAGTAGATCGCTGGTGAGTTTAATAATCCGTGCGTCAAATCGTGCGTACCCTTGCATGAGGTTGTGGGATTGGCATATAGGAGAGTTGCTTCGAGGTTGTCAAAGTGTATTTTTGGGTGTTGAGCACCTGGTGGGTTCAGTACTGGTTGGACGCAACTGAAATGTTTAGTGATTTATGGTATGATGATGAAATTGTATAAATAGGGAAGGGCTTGCCCGCTAGATTGTGGGTAAGATCTGGGTTGGAAACCATTAAACCTACAGGTTTGATTCACAGTTCTCTCTTGCACTAAATTGTACCCACCACTCACAACACAATGCCACACGTTTACTTCATCGCTGGTGCCTCTCGTGGTATTGGTTTTGAGATTGCAAAACTTCTCTCCCAGAAGAAGGACGCCGTTGTGTTAGCTTCTGCTCGTAATCCAGAAGCGAAACTAGCCAAGGAGCTGGCTGCCTTTGCGCCAAACATCCATATCGTGCCCCTCGACATCACCGACGAGGCATCTGCTGCCAAGGCTGCGGAGATTGTAAAGGAAGAGACTGGTGGAATCGATACTCTTATTATCAATGCTGGTATCTCAGATGCATACTATGCTGTCAAAGATCTCCCGGTGTCTGTATTTGAGGAGCATGTTCACGTTAACGCTTCGGGCCCATTGATCGTGTATAAGGCGTTTCTTCCACTGCTTCAAGCCAAGGATACCAAGCAAATATTTGTTACTTCCAGTCTTGCCGGATCTGTGAGCGGCTACTTCCCACTGCCAATTGGTGGTTATGGTGCGTCCAAGGCTGCCATCAACTTCTTATGTAGAGCCATCGCTCATGAGCTCGACAGCGAAGGTTTCACCGTTGTCGCATACTCCCCCGGAGTTGTTTCAACTGATATGGGTAATTACGGTACGCAGTTTGCCCCAGGACTTGAGTCCATGATGATCACTCCATTGGAGAGTGCCACTCAATTGGTTCAGGTTTACGACAAGGTGACTAGATCTGACAACTCCAAGTTTCTTAACTATGATGGAGCCGAGCTACCATGGTGATGCTTTGCTGCGTGTTTATGGATTTATATATATTCTATTAAAATAACTATGTGAAATAAATGTAACCCTTTTGCTTTGACAATTATAACTGTAATGCCAGGATCGTTTCCCTTAATGACTCTCTCCACACTCTATATGTACCTATCACGCAGGAGTTGCAGTTCAGTAGGTAGTGTGCTATAATGCAGTTGATGCCCTGCATAACAGAGGAATTATAATTTCCGACTGGATAGATAATACTACTTTGAGCACGAGCTCAAAGACCCAAAATCAAGCCAATTGTGTTATATTGGAAGTTCTTCTATTTTTATATACTCCATTTGTACCATATATAACCGTTAATGCGCATTAGAGCTCCAAAAATCACGTCAACAACCAGCATCTTTCTGTTTACGAATATAGCTCTGTGGAGAAAAAAACTATAGGTTGATTTGGAATCACAACAATCACTCATCGATATAATTCAGCCAAGAACATTCCGTCAAAGTGAGACAAACACACCAGCAAAATGGTGAGTGTAAATATATCCATTCCACTCTCACTCACTAGGACGTCGCTGTACATCTTTATCCTCATCACATCGTTCTTCCTGATTCTATTGCCATGGTCTGTGATATCATATCTGAAGTTCTACAGTCTGATTATCCCAACGCCGAAAGTAATTATCCCTTTGGAGTTCTCACATGAGCTCAAAGCACACGCTTCTTACACAATATTAAATACAGGAGATATAATTGATCTGTTGGATGACGATGCACACTATTCTGTGGACCTCAAACTAGGGGCACATTGCTTCAACGCGGAGAGGGCATTTGAAAATATCGGCGTGAGATTCTCGATAATTGAGGACGAATACATAAATACTCAGCTGAGACCATATGAGATGGAGTTGTCTCACCAGGCGTCCCTCAAATCGAGATATGTGGACATCTGGCCTATCACCGGTAATCTCAAACGAGACCCCCACTTCTCCACACGTACAAATAGATTACTAGAAAACTGGTCTTGGGACCATCCAAAGGGAGAAAAGAACCAGAAAAAGACTCAAGGCAACAAAGGTGTTGGAGGTGGTGGCAATGTATTATTTGATGAGCACATCCTTTTCAGCAAGACTAAATGGTTCTCTCTCCGTTGCATAACTAAGGATGACCAGAGGAGTGGTAGTGCATTGATGTTGGCTATGTACCCACATCATCTAGAGCAGTATGATCACTACAGTGGAATTAGCCACAATTCATATGGATGGATTCCTCCTATCATGAAACCCTTCTTACCCCCTCTAATATATAACTTCTTCTCATTCTCTTCCGCTCCTACTGCCCAAACAATATCCCCAGCCCAGGCCGCCGGGTTCCAGCCTCAGCTGATATCTGTAAGGGTGACCCCGGATTTCACTACTCCAAGGACTGTGAGGGGCCATCTGTCAAGGGAACAGATTAGCGAGTCAAAGATCATCATTGAGTTCAATTCTCATGCGATAGTCATCGATTCAACCTCGTCTGTCTCTGCTGAATCCAGCTTGAGCCTTATAGCGGCTGTTTCGCCTGCGTCAAAAGACTATTTCTATGCAACCTTGTTTTCTGGAGGATCAGGCGCAGACCATCATCACCACCAGACTGCTTTTCTGGAGTTCAGCGTGAACTGGACAGGTCTCCGGTATTACGTATACCACCATCCCTGGGTCTGTTTCTTGGTAGGAGTGGGTGTTTTCTGGTTCATTTCTAGTTTTTGCTGTTTTCTGGCGGCATGGATAGTATGGTATTTCCTAGGGGGATATCTTATTGGAGGTAGTGAAAGGGAGAAGAGTGTCAGTGTAAAGGATAGCAAGCGGAGTGACAGTAATGGCAATAATGGCAATAGTGGCAATAGTGGATTTGATGAACAGAGTAGTAGCAGTCGAAGGTTCAATGGAGCAGCCAGGGGACGAAGCCACATTGGACGTATGGATAGAGGAATTATTAGTGGTGATATATCACGGAGCAGTGATAGTGGTGTTTTAGATACTCTGGATGAGTTGCTAAGGTAGAACCACAGTGTTGTTCCTATATATTATTGGTATTGAAAAGTGGTGTAATATTGAACAAACAAATGAATGTTATGAAGTCTAAATAATAAGCTATTGATGAATATATAATTTATAACCGCCAGGACCGATGAATAACATGAAGTAAAACACAAAAACGCGAAACGAAATAGAGACAAAGTAAATCGCCAGAAAACACAACAAGACAGCAGAAGAAAATGACAAAAATAACGATGAAGAAAACTTGAAGCTAAGCAATGAGGTTTAGATATGCAAGTAGCATTTCTAAAGCACAAACGTAAAACAAACAGATGCAAGCAGCAACAGCAAGCAGCAACAGCAAGCCAAATAAGAGAAAAATAACAACAAAGTATGAATTGAAAAGTTGCAATTTGACTGGAACGTTTAAACCTTCGTAACAACATACCAAAGATTTAATGGGACCTGTGTCACAGGGGGTTCAAGGCATGTCATGGAGACATCACCCTTAATAGGCGTTAACCTTACCGGGACTCTCAACTAACAACACAGGAACCATGTTGTGAGGTGAGCAATCACCCAGAGGTCGCGACTTGACAAACTCTTCAAACTCATTCACCACGTTGTTCCATTCAGCAATAGATTTGCCAACTAGGCCCCAATGTCTGAGATTTTCGAGTTTGTCGTTAGAGTTGTAATCATGGGCATTGCCGGATATAATTGAGTTCGGATTCAATCTTGAGGCTACAGAGCTCTTGCGTGTGACTGTGAACTCCAGAAGTCTACCGCGATAATCGGAGTCCTCGCTGTCATCACCCGTGTCGTCTCCTTCTTCCACATAATTTTCATCATCATCCTCGTCATCATCCTCTCCGTCGGCGTAGGCATCCATATAGAGCTGTTCGTCATCAGAGTCTAGGTAATACGTGGATGAATTGATCCTTCCTGTTTCGAAAGAGAATTCATCAAGCCCGTTCTGGAAACCTGCATCAGGCAATTTTGGAGGCGCCAGGGTATTGTTGTTTGCGGCTGATGCTGAAACTAGAGGTTGTTGCTCAAACAGTGACGAGGGTCTAGTTCCACTCAAGTCACTACCACCGAACTTGCTGTTATGTCTGGATTTGGTAATAAGGTCTATCTGACCCTTCAAAGAAGCATCAGAGAAAACAAGTTGGAATCTGAAGAGTGGTCTCTCTATTTCAGAAATCTGCTTGTTCAATTCCGGTGGTGGTGGAGGAGGTCCCATCGCCAGGGTCTTTTCCAGGGAGGCATCAGAGATAGACGATAGGTCCGCAGACGATGAAAATGACGAAGGGGGAGAGTTGGTAACTGAGGACAATAAGGAAGGTGATGATGATTTAGATGAAATGGAAATACTGGAGAGTCCCCTTGAGATGTTACCCATGGTGAGAGAGTTGAGCCTTGACATCGAGGATGGAGATGAAGGAGAACCTGGAGAGTGGGTAGAATCGGTGGCACTACGGCGGAGAGGTGTAGAACCCAAGCACAAGCTTGCTGCAGTTACAGGTCCACGGTCAGGAGTGACACGAGCGGCTTCATCTGTTTCATCAGACCTCTTCAACGTGGGAACAGCTGGAGAAGACTCACTCTTCTTGAAGAATCTAAGGGCCGAGCCCAGACTGTTTACGAAGCTTATACCGGAGGAGCTCTTCTTCATCTCGGTGTCCCTTTCCGTTGAGAATGTGGAACAGCTGTAAATGGCCTCATCAAACACCTCATATGGATGCATTCTACGAGGAGCAACACCTTGGGATCCAGTTGTAGCGAGAGAAGAGGTCGACGACGAAGGAGAGGAATAATCCACAGGCGGAAGTGACAAAGAAGATGCGTTATTGGAAAAGGCAGAGTTTGGTGGGAACATTCCACTGACACCAAGACCTTCCAATGAAGGGGTTCTGTCAGGCTCCCGTGGGTCAAGAGTCCTTGGGAAAGATGATACCACTGCGGAGCTTTCAGAAACAAGCGGAGGAGAGATGGAACCAGAGTCGGGTCTCTGGAAGGATGATTGCAACAAGGAAATACCCCGGTCACTAACACGACCATTGGATATTCTCTCAGGCAGGCTGCTGCCATTGGCAACTCCAGAGGCGCTTCCGTTACAGCTAAGAATCACAAGCTTACGATTGACAACAGGATGAGAAGGTTTCAAATCCGGAGCATTGAAATGGCCTGCATTGGAATCCTTGAGCAGTGACAGCAGACGCTTGTAGGAGAATCTCAGGCGAGCCTCCACCATACGCTTGATCGACTCGTCCCTGCCTTCGAACTCGTACTCAGCTGAGATACCAACCATTCTCCAACAAACCAGCCTTGCGAAGTATGCACGCATCAATGGCTGCCAGTGACAAAAGTATTTCTTCCATACTGGAACTGATAGCAGGTACGCGCTGATATTCCATCTAACACTTTCATGGGGGTTCAAGTACCACGGTGGAAGTGTTTTATTGGGGAGAGATGTAATGTAATTGGGGATCATATCCCACATGTTGAACAGCACTGACATGGCCTTCAACTCACAGGTCAAACTTTCTGTGTTGGACATAGCCACAATAGCACTGATCCAGAAAGTCCAATCAATGGATAGCAACAACAGGATCGAAACGGAACTGTAGGTGTATTGATGCGGTTGTGATTTGCGCATGCAAATGTTGAGCATGAACTCATAGGCGATCTCAAGGACCGCTGCTCCCTTACTGGAATCATACGCGCTCACCTGCGATGCATAACACTGTAAAACAGAGTCAAAACATCTCACAAGTGTTGGAGACAGCAACATCTCATCCTCATCATAACTGTTAAGAAGGAGGTCTCGTAACACCCTAAAGGTTTTGGCAATACTGACAGGAATGGCTGTAACACCTTCCTTGGGAGGAGTAATAGGTGGTGAAACCAAGAATGAACTCGTAGAAGGGCGAATGAAGGAGATGTTTATGTCCTTTTGACTATCCTGAGGGCCATCTCTGCTGCTGCTTCTCAAGGAGGAAGAAGAGGTGGAATTGGAGATAACCTCTTTCAAGGGGCTGCCCCCACTGCGTGCGATTGTGTGCTGGACATTTGGTTGCTGTTGGACAGCATGATCAATCATCTCGTATATATGACTCATGATCACCATGAAACCAGGAGCGGCCAACATGGTATTCCGAGGCAACTCATTTATTTCACTGCTCGAGGCAGACCTCTCGGTGACACAATGGGATACCAGATGCAAGTAGTGTCGCAGAAAGGAGCAAAAGACATCACTATCAAAGGAAGCCCATCTTTGAACCCATATAGCCCTCGGGTCAGCAATGCCATCCACAGCACGTGCTGGGGGAGTCATTGAGTTGAGGAATTTCCTCTCTGCCTTTGAACAGTTGGTACGCCCACTATAACCTATAAACTGAGCAATGTATGGGAATGTTGACGATGGGAAGTAATGAGCTATGCGGCGAGAGGCCTCTGCAAAATCCACATCTGTCTTGTACTGTCTATTTGAACCATAAATACGCTTCATCAGCCTCTCGAAGGAGGCCATCTTAGTACCCAGCAAGAACAACAGAGCATGAGCAACCTGTGGAAGGTGCATGAAAGAATATGCAAACACTTTACCAACAAATGCATTGGTCGATAGTGAAACAGACTTGAGATTCATCCTTGAAATGGCATAATCAAGGGTCTCTGTCAGGAGTGCCTTGTAGGATGGGTGGTTGGCATGTATCTCCCACTCCTTGCGTGCTATTATCCTAGAAATACATTCGAGATAGGTTGGCCTATCCGATGAAGACACTATATGTGTTCTATCCTTCAGTGCGGTTAGTAACACCAACCACCACTTGGAGAGACAGCTGATTGCTGCTGACAATACCGAGGCATCTGAGGACGCCAGCATATATGTAGATGAACATCCAGCGGAAGATGTACGGAGAAATGGTAACAGCGTAAGTCTCAGGACGTTTGTCTTGAGAACACCATGTTTGGCATTGAACTTTATGAGGTGATGGTCGAGCTTCTTGTATGTGTTTAAGGCTGCTCTGATGGCTTCCTCATTCTTGAGGTTCTCCTGTGGGTCTGTATCAGACTTCTCCTTGGGCAATTCCTTCTTGCTGAACAGAGACGAAGACCTCCTCAAGGATGATGATAACCTCCTGGTAAGGTGAGCAGAGGCAACGGCATCAATCTGGCCACCCACCTCCTGCAGCTGCTCAACCTCAGGGGGACAGGTTGGTATAACCATTGTGTGAGGTTGCTGTTATGCTGGTGGTGATTGTGTTGACGAATGTGTGGGTACTTTCTATAAAGAGAAAAACCGATAATGTTATGTGCGGGCCATTAAATGTCTATTTGGTAACTAACACGGCCAAACCGTTTGAACTATTGGGAGAATATGTATGCTATATGCAAAAAGTCAATATGGAATGTACCTTGTGGATGTAAGAAGCAGGGGAATGCAGATAATAGAGAACCCCGTGGCTAAAGCGAGAGGTGAGCTAAAAATAAACAGGGGAGAGATGGGAGGGTTGAACAGGACCGGCAACGATCGAAGAGTTTTGAATAAATAAATATAAAGAATGAAGGATATAGAGCAAAAAGTGTGCAGTTGAAGAAAGGTATGAGAGAGAGAGAAACAGCACTTGTGTAGCAAGAGATTCTGCCGTACTCAAGAGAAACAGCCATCGTTGCTGGCCAAAGAATCATACATTCCTCCTAAAATAGATGAAAAGCATGGCATACATAGGAAGATCCCACGAGCGCAGGCCGAATATGCACAACAGGTAGCTAAAACCGACCGCAGATGCGCAACAACAAAAGGGGATGCAGCTCAAGCCGGACGGGGCACAGTAAGGCACCTTGGCGGAGTAAGCAGCAGGATGTAATTTAGCGGAAGGAGAGAGAGAGAGAGAAGTGGCATGGCAAATGGGAATGGGAGAACGGGGACCTAAGCCAGGGGGGATACAGCAGAAGAAAAGATGGCACGAGCACAGAGGATATTCAACGGATGATTGATTGTTGCTTTCATGGATTTCTGAAAGCTTGAAGAATGTTAGATACTGAACAATGAATTAAAAAAGAAGGTTTACGTTTTAAATTTAATTATTTTTTGGGCTTCTGTGGGATGACTAGTAATTACATATATGATGGCATGTGTGTTCTGTTCTGTCCGCTTGACGTAGGGCACCCTCCACCGCCCATGAACCCTGTTCATGGAACTAATTTCAGATCGGACTGGGCGCGATGCAAAACGGCACAGCAGAATGTTTGAGCAGTGTATGAGAGGAGGGGCGAGAGAGATATATACCTAAGGAATGGGCACAGGTAGAAGCGGAGACATAAATGAGATGATGCTTGTATTTTATTAGCGAGGTCCTAATTAGAACCTAAGGAGGAATCATGACATTATGCATTTCCAATCGTAGAATGGTATTCACCTCACAGAACACACAGATGTGTATATATACCCCACCGGAGAGTCGCACGTTTATTTGCCAGTTGCAGCGACAGCGGTGACAGTATGTAGAGGCAGGCACTCATGTCACTTCTCCTACTTCTCCTACTTCTGCCACTTCTGCTACTTCTACCGCCCTCTGCAGACGCCGCTGTTCATATCAACATCTAAGCAAATGAGAATTGCGGTATTGATAAAGTGTGGTGCAGCCTTCCTCCTCCTTACTACACCCGGATTAATCATTAACCTTTTGCTTGCTGCCTCTTGCTGTGCTTGGGTGCATGTTTCAGCAGCTGGATTGGCGTTATTTGGCTATGTAGGAGTAGTGGTTGCAGGGTGCGGACCAAACGGTTGAGCTATTGCGTCACAAGTTTAGTCGTGCAGGAATTCAGATCATGGAAGTAGAAGCGGGTCAGCAAAAGAAATGTGCATAGAACTAGCAATCAACCAAGGATCCTTTCAAATCGGAAGAGGCAGAGATAGGTTACTATTTATTGGGGTGGTTTTTCCATCAGGCGAATCTTGGGAGCAAGACGTTTTTTTTCCACTAGTTTAGCAGCAAGTTATACAGCTGTTGCAGTTTTCCTTTTCTCCGCTTTTTCACAGCAAGAACCCTCTTTCTTTTGTTGGACCTGCTGCCCCCCCCCCTGCGGAGTATTACTTGTAGGTCCTAAGCAATAATGCGTGTCGTAAGTGTGTTCCTGCCGAAAACCAGTAGCAACCAGACCCTATCAAGCTGCGGGCATGAGTGGCTTGCAAAAGCTATATAGTGCACTGGAATTAGGGTAATTTACTTTCTTTTGGGTCCCCTGATTTAGCAACGGCACGATGTTTCACCTCATTCCCATGCTATGAGCTGCCTTTCAAAGCCATTGAAGGAGTGCATACTTGCTATTGGCGTACCTGCACCCTCAATCAGAAGAGTGTCTAATAGGCATTACACACCTTTAAAGGGTCCACAAATGTTCACGGTGCCAAGGTGAGGGAGTCTATGAAATCCGTCTCTGACCATAGATTCAGATACGAATTCAGATCTGAATCAATTGCACAACCTTGCTTGTGAATTCACTGAAACTGGCCCCTCTCACAGAATTTGTAGAAAAGGTTCCCCGACGAGGATCATGGCCACGGCCAGGCCCTTCCTGCTCCTACAGTACAATATAGTTGCCATGGTTTCTGGTGTAAGGCAAATCATGAGTCTGTACCTTACATATATTGCGTAGGCATGCAAGAATTTCATGTCACTGGCGAGGCGTGCTGCTATCTAATGGCATGTAATCTCCCCTGAAGTACATGGCGATGGAAGTAATCGATACATCTTAATGTATTGGTGCAGCACCTAAGATGATGTATATATCAAACACCTGAGATCTGGGCATGGGTGCCATCGGGCATGGCATGGCATGGCGGCATGATGCTCTTTTGTACTGGATGGAGGGTATTCCATCATTTGAAATTTCCAAGATCCGAAGAGAGATTTTATTACAATTTGGAACCTTGATATGCTGGTTTGGCATGTTTCCATTGGATAGACCCCACAGAAGCTCAAACTTAGAGGGGCCGGCGATGGGTCTCGGGTCTATTCCCAGTCTAGCTGTTGATCTGTCTCAAGGTCCTTTACAGCGTCAAGTTTTATCTAGACAGATGTCTCTATAGTTAATGTTTGTACTCCAGCGCACTGGCTCCTGCCTTATCTTGTTGGTATACTAAATCATACCCACAAACGTCTCGACGTCATCGCACATATTATATATACCACTCAAACGATTAAGCTTACCGATTACACTATAGAATTTGAGCTTATACAGCTATATGTGGGAGATGACCGAGAGATTGCCTTTGAGGAAAACCAAAAACAACAGCCACCCTAAAGTATCAAGTTAAGCATTTCATTTCTGGCAGTGTACTAAATTGTAGCGATATAAATGTCGTGATAACCACAACTACTAGTTTCGAGAATGCTCACTCTCTACGATTGAGTTATCCCCACAGTATCGCATATCCTTAAGGATACCCTCTCGGTCCTGCAACCCACTCACTATATGTGCATACACAACTGTATACAACACGTGACAATCTATTATCCAATATGGTCAATGATTCCAGTGCTTCATCGCATCTTTGTTAATACGAATGAACCAACTAGCCGCCTACTAACTATCCCCTTACCAATTATCGGCTTACCCACCACCTGAAGACTTGAAGGATAACCTCTTTCCCCCTTCCATCCTACCTCCATGGCTCAGAGGTATCTGCAGTCGTGTGACACTCGATGTCCCCTCCCCGTTGAGTTCATGAGAACAAAATAAGACCGCGGCTCAAGGAGCGTGAATAATTGAATTAATCAGTCCAGTCAAAACGAGACAAATCTATCTTATCTAGGAATCAAGAGAGATAAATTCAACTAAACATATATATCGCGAGTATAATATATCGGTCTCCTCGTGTGGCTGATTGGTAGTAGTTGTGTTTGTATTTTTTGCTTCTTTGACTTGAGGATTCCACCATATCCTTGTCTGCAAATGTCGGAGAGCACTCTCAAAAGACAGAGCGAGGCTGGTGAGAACGGCTCGTTCTCCAAGAGACAGAAATTGGATGAGCTGACTGAAGATGGACCACTTACACAGGAAGATGTGGTTTATTTTCAGAAGGAGGCCATATGGCGCCAAATGAACTATCACAGAAAGAGGGCCGGTCTCTTGACACGCGAGCTGAATGCCTTCAAAGCAGAGAGCAGGAAAGCCACTGCTATAGTAACTGTTTTGGACTCTTGGTATAAGCAGATAGTTGAAGAATTATCACATGGCGGCTCTCCAAATGGCACTGCCAATGGCGATGCTGCTTCTGTGGACTCCAAGTTGTTGATGAGGCTGCCTACCACAGAGACAGATAGTAAACTGGAAGACAGCACTTCTAAGTTGGAAACAGTACTTCAGGAAAGACGTAGCCAGCTGTTGAAGCTATTGGTACCTCTTGGTTCGTCTCAAGTAAGAGGAAGTTCTGGTGGTGGTCCTGGTGCTGCTGAATTGGACAATGAGATTGCAGCTCTTACTGATAAGGTGTATTCTATAGAGTGTGAGAGGGACTCTCTGCTAAATGAGAACACCATCCTTCAGAAAAACATTGAGAATCTGAACGAAGAAGTCCTTTCCATTGTAAGAGAAAACGACAGGAATGACTCCAAAACACTGGAAAGGATCAGTGAGGTGAAAACAGAGGAGAATGGTGTGGCGCCGAGTGCAGCCACTGTGGACCAAGAGGCTGGCGCAGGGGTAGCAGAAGCTTCTAATGAGCAGGCAGCAATAGTGGCAGCTTCTAATGAAGAGACACAGAAGATTGTTGAACAGCTGAATAGTCAGGTTAGTGATGTGGTGGCTTCCAATGATGTATTATCCAAGCAGATTCAAGAAGAGCGTGCCAACGTAAATATACTCACAGCCCGAGTAGTAGAGCTGACAAACAGGCTGACAGATTTGTCTGAGATGGATCTTCAGCATTCTGTATTATATCAAAAGAGTATACGTGCAAGTGATGGGTTGCGTGCTGAAGTGTTGGAGCTGAAGACTATAGCTGATCAGCTCAAAGCACGCAACACTGAGTTGGAGTCAGATAGGACCTCATACAGGACATCTTTAGAAGAGACGCTCATTGCCGAACAGGCAAGTCTGAGAAAACAACTAGAAAGAGTAGAGGCTGACCTGTTAAGAATACGTTCAGAAAGAGATGAGTTGTTGTCTAAAGTGGCTATATTGAAGGCGGATAAGTCTAGTGCAGAGCTTTTGAATGAGTATAAGCATCTTATTACCCTTCATGAGAAGAGAATCAATGAACTTGAGACATCAAAGGTAGAGATCAATGGTGGTGACTCCGATTCAAGGAGCAAAGTGTTGGAAAATGAAATACGACAGCTGGAGGCTGCCTTCAAGCAGTGTAGGGAGCTGTCCAATAAGAAGCTAAGCCAATATGCAGAGAGCAACGCGATAGTGAATAAGCTCACCGTGGAGAAGCACAAAGCTGACCAAAAGTACTTCGCTTCAATGCGTGCCAAGGATGCACTTGCGTTGGAGAATAAGTCGTTGAAGGCCAATCTCACCAAGCAGTTTGAATTGGTGAGTGCTCTCAAAGATGCCGAGAAGGGGTATGCTAAGAAGTGTGAACTGTTGGAGAAATCGGTGATGCAGTTGCTGGAGGGTGTTGAGAAGCAGGCCGTCAATCAGAACAAGGATCTCCTAAGAAGCCTGGCTGATATACAGGAGGAAAACAGAAGGCAACGTCAGGTGAATGATGATATCAAGAAGGCGTCTGGGGAGTGGTTGAAGAAATTGGAGACCGAAGGCAGTGAGAAGAAGGCTCTGGAGGTGGTGAGTGCCAAACTCGAGTCCAAAGTGTCAACTCTCACAAAAGCACTAAACAAGTCGACTGCGAATAAGAATGGCGCTGGCAGTGGCGAGGATGATGAAATTGTTGAAGCTCTACGTTCCATGGCCAAATGTTCGTTATGTAAGAAGAACTGGAAGAATACCACTCTCAAGGGCTGTGGACACTGTTTCTGCGATGACTGTGTGAAAAATAGACTTGATGCGAGAATGAGAAAGTGTCCTAACTGTAACAAGCAGTTCTCGGCATACGATTTATTGTCTATTGTTCTGTGATTCGTTTCATCAATCAGTTGTTATCTTGGTGCACTGAATTGTTGAGATAGTCACAGATCACTATGTTTGTATATTAAGTAAATAATTCAGCTATATAGGGGTATTGTATTATTATTCTAACAAGTTCATGACTAATTTATTATAACCTTCTTCTCAGGTTAGTGGTTCCCACAACACAGAGGAGTATTACTACGCATTGGAAATATGCTGTGTGGGGTAACAGTATGTAGCGGGGTATATTGGTTAGTCTATATTTTATGCAATACTTATTGCTCATACAATTATCAAGTAGCTCTGGGAGCTCTACATTTCTTAGATAGCAGTTGGACTCATCATATTCGTGCAATCTCCTCTCGGAGATCCCCTTTGCTATCGCTCTATCATTGATGACGATGAGCCGCGGCCCGCGGCAAGATTGCTCCAAGATTCGGTTTATGGTGCCCCTGGCAGCTAGGAGGAGGGAGCGAAACAGCTAGGAGTTTCGAGATAACTCACAGGATATATATATATACTATCTGAGACAAGAAAGCTTTCTTGATATAACGAAATTTATTTCTGACGCATCTAAATATTTAGCATTGATTCCCCATGTTTCCGTCCTTCCATTCGTCCAATAATCAGTTCTTCCGAGATCAAATGCCATCTCATCCTCGGCGTTCTGCGAACGGCAGGACGTAGCGAAGGGTTGAATGAATACGCAGTGGAGTTCCCCGCGCTGGTCGACATTATCCGGCACTAGGATATTACCGAGAAATGTAATCGATGAATAGATAGATAGATATTGATAAGATTTGCTGTGTGGGGTGCCATTTTATGCCTTAGCTCGAATATAATATGTGAACACCACCATATAACTGGAAGAGTATGTAGTATGACTACAGAGTGTGGGAGTGGAGCCCTTAAGGGAAAGCCCAGTCAATTAGCCTCCACCGGCGACATTACTTTTCATATGTACAAATAACACATCCCGCTGCCAATCATGGAGAATTCACTCTTCTGCCGGCTCTCCTCGTTAGTTACACCCTACTGCTATATGCACTGTTATTGCTGGAGCGGCGGCTCCATTACTGCTAGCTCTTAGACAAGGAGGAGTAAGAAGGAGGACCCTCTCTTCATCAGCCAGGGCCTGCCAACCGTATTGACATGGCAAGCAGTATCAAGATCACAGAAAAGAAAAAGAATTCTGCGCCAAGATGACTGTTATAAACTCTATTTGCTTATCGCTGGGATAAGCAGATAATTCGCCAACCAATGTTTTCACATCTCGTTCACTCTTTTGCTCCGTCTCTCACTCTCGTTCCATCGGTCTCCGTCTCTCAGCTCGCTCTCCAACCCTCCATCTCTGCCAGCTCGCTCTTCTTTGCCCTTAACCACCCCCCACCCTCAGCACCTGCCAACCCTCATTCTGCCGGTTCCTCACCCTTCTCGCCCCTTTTAGTGCTCCTACGTACGCACCTCACCTTTGATAACACCGAACTTGCATACGGCGTGTCCCGGCCGGGTGCACGCTGGGCCCAAACGTGCATATCACCTTATCGCAGATGCGTTGCGCCTGATGGGCTGGGAACGGACAGATTACTAGCAAAGGGGAGAGGTGGAGAAACGCAAAGAGGAGACACAGAGAGAGAAGGTGTTGATGGTCCATGCAGGTGGGCTCTCACTTCGGCAGATGGAAAGGGGAAATGGACGGGCCATTCGTGGGCCGTGTGAAAGGATGTACTGATAAAATATGACGTACATATATACATCTGGATGCTCTTCTTCCTCTTCTTCTTCTCACAGTGACACTGTTTGTATACAACTAAATATATATATAGTTGCTCGCGTCCGTTCGAGACGTGGTTGCAGTTGTACTTTCAGTTTCTCTCTTCCCTCTCCACATAGATTGTTGCTGATCTGATCTGTTCAGCAGCTGTTGTCAATTGGCCTGTACCGCGCATCGGACACGTTCTTCTCGATACACCATTGAAGTGATCTTTCTTGCTCTCTCACTTCTTTCGAAAGCTTCAATAGATATTTATTTTCTCTTTCTTGGCCAAATCTTCATCAACCCATATAAGTGGTGAATAACACACACACCAACACATACAGTCCACAGTGTACAATCCACCCACAATGTCTACTCTTGGATGGACAGTATCACAATGGCTTGAATTCCACAGTGCTTCAACGCCCCAACAGTCATTTGACCGTCTTTTGGAGCTCGTCAAGTCCCAGAAAGAGGCTCCTGTAGATCCTGCTTGGATCTCCGTCGCTACAGAAGAGACCCTGGTACACCAGTGGCAAATCTTGCAATCTAAATCCCACAAGGAATCTCTTCCACTATATGGTGTTCCTGTCGCTGTGAAGGATAACATTGACGCCAGGGGATTTTCCACAACAGCTGCCTGTCCAGCCTTTGAATTCAAGCCAGAGGCCGATGCTACCACTGTCAGCTTATTGAAGGCGGCAGGTGCAATTGTCATTGGTAAAACTAACCTCGATCAGTTCGCCACAGGTTTGGTCGGAACGAGGTCGCCATACGGGAAAACCCCATGTGCTTTCTCTGACAAGCATGTTTCTGGTGGTTCTTCTGCAGGTTCAGCATCTGTTGTTGCAAGAGGTATCGTGCCCCTTGCTTTGGGAACAGACACAGCCGGTTCAGGAAGAGTACCTGCTCATCTCAATAATCTCATTGGTTTGAAACCAACAAGAGGTGCCTTTTCGTGTAAAGGTGTAGTGCCAGCTTGTAAATCACTCGACTGTGTTTCTGTCTTTGCTCTGAACCTCAGCGATGCTCAGCTGGGTTTCAATGTGATGGCACAGCCAGATACCGAGAACGATGAGTATTCCAGAGCACTCCCTGCATCTCCGCTGCGTAAGTTTGGTGCTTCCCCTGTTATTGCCGTTCCAACCGATTTGCCTTGGTTTGGCGATGAGGAGAATCCAAAGATCTATGCCAAGTCCATTGAAACTTTTAAGGAGATGGGAGCTCAAGTTGTCGTGAAGGATTTTTCTCCACTTTTGGACCTTGCCAAGTGTCTTTATGAGGGTGCTTGGGTGGCCGAGAGATGGGCTGCCACACGTGACTTCTTTGCCACAAACCCTCCAGAGTCGACTTTGGACCCCACTACTACAGCAATCATAAAAGGTGGTGCCAATTTTGATGCTGCCACAGCTTTTGACTACGAATATAAGAGAATGGGCATCCTGCAGAGAGTACAGAAGGCGTTTGAGGATGTGGATGTAATGCTTGTGCCAACCGCTCCATTGAACCCTACATTCGCACAGGTGGCTGAGGAGCCTGTTCTTGTCAACTCCAGGCAGGGTACCTGGACTAACTTTGTCAACCTGGCAGACATGAGTGCTCTTGCAATCCCAGCTGGATTCCGTGGTGACGGTCTCCCAGCCGGTGTCACTCTCATTTCTCATGCTTTTGAGGACTATGCTCTACTTGAACTGGCTAACCGTTTCTTCAAGGCAACATTCCCAAACAATGGCTTACAGAGAACCATCGGGGCTACAGGTGCTGTTGCTGGTGTTGGCGACGAGCTTGACCCTTCTCTTCCAGCAATTACACAGGACCCATCTGCCATCGTCAAAGTAGCAGTGGTGGGTGCCCACCTCAAGGGTCTCCCACTTCACTGGCAGCTTGAGAAGGTGAATGCCGCCTTTGTCGAAGCAACAACCACCTCCAAGTCATATAGACTCTATGCGCTCCCGGCAAATGGCCCAGTTCGCAAGCCTGGTCTCAGAAGAGTTCCAGAAGCTGGAGCTGAAATCCAGATTGAGGTGTATGCTATTCCAACTGACAAGTTTGGAGAGTTCATCACCATGGTTCCTGAACCACTTGGTATTGGCTCTGTTGAGTTGGCCAGTGGCGATTGGGTCAAGTCTTTTATTTGCGAGGAAATCGGATATAAGCAAAAGGGAGTTGTAGAGGTCACAGAGCATGGTGGCTGGAAGGCATTCTTAGCTGCTGAGAAGTCCAATTCTACTTCCGGTAGCTCCAAACCATTTAACACTGTTTTGGTTGCTAACCGTGGTGAGATTGCTGTCCGTATAATCAAGACTCTGAAGAAGATGGGCATCAAGTCTGTTGCCGTGTACTCGGACCCGGACAAGTATGCTGAGCACGTTGTTCTTTCTGATGTTGCCGTTCCTCTACATGGCACAAAGGCTTCAGAGACTTACCTCTCCGTAGAAAAGATCATCAAGGCATGCAAGGATACCGGTGCAGAAGCTGTTGTTCCTGGTTATGGTTTCCTTTCTGAGAACGCTGACTTCTCTGACCGTTTGGGACATGAAGGAATTGTCTTTGTTGGTCCATCTGGTGATGCTATCAGAAAACTGGGTCTTAAGCACTCTGCAAGAGAGATTGCAGAAAAGGCTGGTGTTCCCCTTGTGCCTGGTAGTGGTCTTGTGGCCACTGCCAGTGAGGCTGCCGCTACAGCTGCGAAGCTTGGCTATCCTGTTATGGTCAAATCTACTGCAGGTGGGGGAGGTATTGGTCTCCAAAAGGTTGACTCTGCTGCTGATATCGAGCGTGTGTTTGAAACAGTCCAGCACCAAGGAAAGGCTTACTTTGGTGATTCCGGTGTTTTTCTCGAGAGGTTTGTGGAAAACGCCCGTCATGTGGAAATCCAGATGTTCGGTGACGGTTATGGTAAGGCAATTGCTTTAGGTGAGAGAGACTGCTCTTTGCAACGTAGAAATCAAAAGGTGATTGAAGAGACACCAGCACCTAATCTTCCTGAAGCCACACGTCAGAAGATGCGCAAAGCTGCTGAGCAGCTCGGTGCTTCCATGAACTACAAGTGTGCTGGTACTGTTGAGTTTATCTATGATGAGGTCCGTGACGAGTTTTATTTTTTGGAGGTGAACGCCCGTCTTCAAGTCGAGCATCCAATCACCGAGATGGTTACCGGTTTGGATCTGGTGGAGTGGATGTTGCTCATTGCGGCTGACACCCCACCAGACTTCACCCAGACCATTGAGGTGACTGGTGCTTCGATGGAAGCACGTCTCTATGCTGAGAATCCAATTAAGGATTTTATGCCTTCCCCTGGCCAGCTTACAGAGGTTAAATTCCCAACTTGGGCCAGAGTGGACACTTGGGTCCAGAAGGGTACTGTCATTTCAGCAGAGTATGATCCAACGTTGGCCAAAATTATTGTCCATGGAACAGACCGTGCAGATGCTCTTAACAAGCTGCGCAAGGCTCTTAGTGAAACAGTTGTGTTTGGTTGTGTTTCCAACATTGACTATCTCCGTAGTATTGCCAACAGCAAGATGTTTGAAAATGCTAAAGT
Source organism: Kuraishia hungarica (assembly GCA_030567555.1). Lineage (NCBI taxonomy): Eukaryota > Fungi > Ascomycota > Pichiomycetes > Pichiales > Pichiaceae > Kuraishia > Kuraishia hungarica. The sequence continues at coordinate 1,540,101 of JAJLSL010000001.1, forward strand.
TGCTACTAAAGTGTTGGACTCATATGATTACGTTGCAAATGCAGTTGAAATAACTTCTCCGGGTGCTTACACAACAGTCCAGGATTACCCTGGTAGAACTGGTTACTGGCGTATCGGTGTCCCCCCTTCTGGTCCAATGGATTCCTATTCGTTCAGACTGGCCAATAGAGCGGTTGGAAACTCCGACAAGGCACCAGGTCTTGAGATCACACTCAGTGGTCCATCCTTGAAATTCCACCATGATGCTGTCATTGCTGTTACAGGTGGTAGTGCGCCGGTACTTGTCAATGGAGAATTTCGTCCAATGTATGAACCAATCACTGTGAAGAGAGGAGATGAAGTGGTTATTGGTAAGCTCACCACTGGCTGCCGTGCCTACTTGGCCATTCGCGGTGGAATTGATGTCACCGAGTATCTTGGATCTCGTTCCACTTTTGCTCTTGGTACCATGGGTGGTCATAATGGCCGTACCCTCAAGTTGGGAGATGTTTTGTTCTTGGGACAGCCTGAACTTGCAGCCTGTACTTTGCCCTCTCCAGTTTCCGCTCCAATTCCTATTCCGGCCTCTCTGATTCCAGAGATGGGCAAGGAATGGGAGGTTGGTGTCACCTGTGGACCGCATGGCTCGCCTGACTTTTTCCAGGAGGAGAGTGTTCTCGAGTTCTTTGAGGCTTCTTGGAAGGTGCACTATAACTCTAACAGGTTTGGTGTGAGATTGATAGGCCCCAAGCCTAAGTGGGCACGTGCCGATGGTGGCACTGGTGGTCTCCATCCATCAAACACTCACGACTATGTGTACTCGTTGGGAGCCATCAACTTCACTGGTGATGAGCCGGTTATCCTCACATGTGATGGTCCATCTTTGGGTGGTTTCGTCTGTCAGGTGGTTGTTGCTCAAGCCGAAATGTATAAGATTGGTCAGGTAAAACCTGGCGATGTCGTCAAGTTTGTACCTATCAGTGTTGAAGCTGCTGTTGGACTTGCTAAGAGCCAAGACAGCAATATCGCCTCTCTGAGTGGAAAGGTACTAGAGTTGACTGACAAACTCACTAAACCGGAGAACCCGGTGCTGATCAGATTGAACGTGTCATCCTCTTCATCTGCTGAGCCACTCATGGTCACGTACCGTCAGGCTGGTGACAGATACATTTTGGTTGAGTATGGTGAGAACAACATGGACCTCAATCTCTCCTACAGAGTCCACAAACTCATTGAGCTTGTTGACTTACACAAAACTGTCGGAATTGTGGAGATGTCCCAAGGTGTTCGTTCTGTCTTGGTGGAGTATGACCCTTATAAGATTTCCAGAGATGCAGTTGTTCAAACTCTTGTCGCATATGAGAGAGAGGTTGTTGCTGTGAACAAATGGAAGGTTCCATCTCGTGTCATCAAGTTGCCAATGGCTTTTGAGGATAAGAAAACTCTTGAAGCGGTTACTCGTTACTCGGAGACTATCCGTTCCAATGCACCTTGGTTACCAAACAATGTGGATTTCATTGCCTCTGTCAATGGTATTGAAAGATCAACTGTGAAAGATATGCTGTACACAGCCAGGTTCTTGGTGCTTGGTCTTGGTGATGTGTTCTTGGGTGCTCCCTGTGCAGTGCCATTGGATCCGCGTCACCGTTTCTTGGGCACGAAGTACAACCCTTCGAGAACTTACACGCCTAATGGTACGGTCGGTATTGGTGGTATGTACATGTGTATCTACACAATGGAATCTCCAGGTGGCTATCAATTGGTTGGCCGTACCATTCCCATCTGGGATAAGTTGGCACTGGGTAACCATACAAAGTCATTCAACAACAACCAGCCATGGTTATTGGCGCCATTTGACCAGGTGGAGTTCTATCCAGTCTCTGAGGAAGAGCTTGATGTTTTCTGTGAGAAGGCCCAGCATGGATCCTTTGATGTGGATATAGTCAACTCTGTGTTTGACCACACCAAGTACTTGGAGTGGATCCAGGATAACGCAGACTCTATCAAGAGTTTCCAGGATAACCAGGGTGGTGAGAAATTGGAAGAGTTCAACAGGCTCATCCAGGTTTCTAATGCTGAGCTTCAGAAGAGTGGTGGTCCCAAGCCAGTGGAGGAGGATAAATTCTCTGATGATGCAACCATGGTGTACTCTGAGTACTCTGGGAGGTTTTGGAAGCCATTGTGTCAGGTGGGTGACACTGTTGAGAAGGGCCAAGGTCTTGTTGTTGTCGAGGCTATGAAAACCGAGATGATTGTGAATGCTCCATCTGGTGGTAAGGTTGTAAAAATTGTACATGGTAACGGCGATATGGTGGACTCGGGTGATCTGGTTGTTGTTATTGAGTGATTTGTTTCTATCTTTTTTTGGCTCTCCAGTTGGAGTTGTTATTTATGACTGGTTTTTATATTTTGAATGATTAATATACACGTATTTGTCTTAGATGAGATATCAAGGTGTGACATGGATGGTATCTATTTCCTGTTCGTTTTGAGTATTTCTTGAATATAATTAAATAAATATACAGTTTTATGTATACATGCCCAGCATTGGCGAGGCGTTAGGGTAATACACCGAATTAAGCGGCCCTTATACAGCTCAGTGATTGATCATTTTAAACTCCAACACATTAAACATCCAAAATTCATAATCTTTTCAAGCAATTATTAGGCTTCAACTCTCTCGTACATCAACATGTATACGGCCTTTGAGTCTGCCAGGACATCTTCCGATTTGACCTCTGTAATTTTGGAGTCACTGATTCTCCAATAGGGGAACTTAGCGACACTGGCAAGTTTCTTTCTACCATGCGGATTGTTTTTGGGATGATGATGATGCTGATGATGCTGAGAGTGACCAATTGCCGATGTTTCATTCAATGAGGAACCCAATGCATTATCTGGTGCAACACTGCCTCTACGTGCAAAAGCAATATCGTTGGCAACACTGCCACGCCGAACAAATGGAACATCGTCATTATCATCATCCAGAGCAGTGCCACTTAGAGTTCCGGGGTTTGAGGATAAAGATAATCCAAACCTCAATCTTGAAGAAATAGAGCTCGAACGTCTCATAGCTCTTCCAAGAATGCTGTTGGATCTAGAGGGAGAACCATCCCCATCAGATCTGGGCTCACTCAGATTATCTTCAAGCTTGAGAACTGAGTGCTCCGGAATTTCTTCCTGTACCGATTGACCTCCTTGTGCAGCAATGCTTGACATTCGAGGTCTCATAGAATTAGAGGAAGACTTACGTCTCATTCCAGCAGCCGATACGGAGCCACCAGCACTAGAGCTTGACCTTATTCTGATACCGATACCAGCTCCCGCCATATTGGTGTCACTGGATGATACATTACCCTCACTGGTTGCGTCTGCTGTTGCAGCACTCGAGGAGATGTTTGAGTCGCTCCTGGTTGTTTTTGGCGATGCTACAGCAGAAGAGTATCCATCAGCGCTATTGCTGTTCATCTGGGCATCATCCGGTGTGGCCTTCTTTGCAGCACTGGCCGAACCCTTGATTGGGGCGAAATCTGAAATGTAGTCATCAGATCCTTTCGTCTTATACATGTTTGGCTTATGTCTGTAGCACTCATAGTGGCCCATTGTATGATATCCTTGGTGCCTTATTACCGCCTTAAGCCTGTACCGATATAGTTGGGTGGGTGGTGGGGATGAGAAAAGTGGCACCTTCTTATTGGTGGGAGAGACAGGACTTTCCAATGCTGAAAAGGTTTCAGGTGGCGAGGCTGGCTGTGCATTGCTGATAGGCTTGTCAGATAAGGATGGCAGGACAGCGCTATCACGTGTAGAAGGAAGAGTGCCAGTGACCTGGGATGATGATGAGGAAGAAGTAGCCGAAGCAGCAATACCTGAACGTGAACGGGAAGTCGATGATGAAGACGAAGATGCTTTACTTGCCACCTCATCATTGACATCCGTTGATTCGTCAATATCTTCGTTATCGACCATAGTATTATCTTCATGCTCAGATGCATCATCGAACTCATCAGCATTCTCATAATAGCCTAATCCTGCCTTCTCATCAAACCCTGAAAGCAAAACAGAGGAGGATTTGGCATCTTTGGAACCGTCAACATTGTCCTCCAGGGCCTCTTCAGTCTCTGTATCGGCATTCTTCTTTTCATTTTCCCAGTTGAGTGCCTCCTCATGAAGCTGAACATTCAATTTAAGGTCCAGATGTTCCTGGAATTCCACCTTACATGAATTACGAAGCGCTTGTGACTCGTGGAATATAGACCTGGACAAGTGTATGGGGAGAATCTTTGGAGGTATTACAATTTCTGTTCTCTTATTGACTGTACTTCTCAACCGTGGATTGCCTGCGCCAGGATATGTTGAGACAAACTTTTCAAGGTCAGGCGGAAGATCGGCATTTATATCCAAAGTCCGCGAGAGCTCTTCCAGCTTTTCCAGCAAAGCGGTATCAGCTTCTTTTCTGGAATTGACTTTCTCTCTCTCAGAATCCAAGACGAATGACACCTTGCAGTATATGCATGAGTAACCATCGATGTGTTCTGAGATATTTTCCGTCATCAAATCATCCAGTACGATTGAGGACTCCTGAGGTGTGGGCAACGACAAGATCATCATTGGATTGTAGCTGGCTTTAGACTTTCTACCACAGGTCAAGCAAATGAGCTGGTTATACAGCAGACTCTTAAAGGGGAAGTCAGGAATGGCAACACTGCTTTCTGGCTCAGCATCCGATGGCTGACTATCGGAAGGAGACTGTAATTTTTTAGTAAGAGCCTTGAGTTTGATGTTCTCGGTCTGTAAAGTTTCAAGCACCAGTTGCAGAAGTTCATGTGCATCATGTTGGTTACGGGATATTCTCGAGTGAAAAATTCCTTCCAAAACATGAAGGAAATCCCAAACAGACACCACTTGTGATGAGGTGATCACTTCTTGCAGTCTTGACAAGATATCTATCAGAGCATAATGCAATATCAAGGGATAATGGTCATCGTCAACCTCTTCATCATGGGTCACCTGCTCATATGCATCAGTCATCTCGTTCAGATACACATTCAGGGCAGGCAACGATGCTAAAGACTGTAATGTGGAATTGGCAAAGCAGTCCGTTGTAAGGTTGATCATCCCGGTGGTATACTTATCGGGTCTTCGCTTGGAGAACATTTTGGACTGGGGGGGTGTTGATGATGACTGGATAAAGGGGATGCGGATTACCGGGAGGGAAGGCCAAACGACGTAGGATAGCGTTAAGAGAGTAGCTGCAGTGAATACCAACCTTTTGTTCCTTCTCCAAAATACCCCAGAAACAAGATCAAAAGCTATGCCTCGGGTAAGTACCGCATACGATGATAACAGGTGCAGGACACTATGGGTCAACCGGTTGACAAAAGTGTGGTGTGGAATGATAGTTGGTGGTGATTGCTGATGTGTCAGAGCGGATGAGGTTCGAGGAAACCAATCTTCAACCTCCCAATTGTCAAACATGTGCAAATGAAAAGACAAGAGAGGCTGCAAGCTTAGGTTTGATTTCAGGGAACAATCGGAATCGGCCAGCAGAGAGAAAACAGAAAAAAGAAAGACCAAAAGAGAACACACTCGCCATACACAACGTTGCACCTACTACCCACCGGAATGGCTCGCTTTGGCCTAAGCTCTCTCTGCTCATAGCTCAGCTTAGCCTAGTAAAAACGTCAGCTTCCCTCCAATGAGACGCACATCATGCGCTCTGTATGTCTTAGACTGCTGCCGGTGCTCGGTGGTATCGTAGCTTTCCTACAGCATCGTACTGTCTCGCAGCTGATAGCTGATGCGGGTTTGATCTCGCATGCTTCCTACCCCAAGAGAGCCCGCCCGGCATGCAGCGATACATTCACTACAAAACTGCACGGTCAATTCTCCTGCAACACATATGAGGGGACAAGAAGGAAAGCGGAGTTCCATGCATCTGATTGACTCCGGTCCCCACGGTCCTCCCGCCTGGAAGGGGACGGGGTAATGGGGTAATGGGGAAGACTGTAGGTGATTTGCAGGAAGGAGCTTTGCGGGAGATTTGCAGGGAAATAAGATTTAGGCGATTGGGGAGGGGAACGTTCGGGACGGAATCGCATGGAACTGGCAAGAGGAAAACGCGAGGACCAGATGAAAAAGGGTATGCGAATGCATTGATCTGCACTGAGTGTGGTTGGGTTCTTCTTCCCGGAGAAGATCAAAACAGGAAGAATTGCAATGAATATCCCGCAGACCGTTGCATTAAGCATTGCAATAGGTGTTGCGTAGCAAATTATTTTCTGGGTGTGTGGGTGAACAAAGTAAATTGCTTGGCTGCGGCGCTTCTGCTCCGAGGGCATACGCAACGGGTCTGATTGATGACGGTAAACCGGCTTTTTTTTTTGCAACGGTAACGGCCGGGAGATGGATCTCCGTAGTTACAGCTGTGTTTTTGCCGTTTCTGTAGTCCCTCAATAATCCTTCTGTTTCATGCCTCAAGTTCTCAGCGCAACCTCGTTTCTTTCTGCATATGTGAACAGGCACCCAATGAATCGATCTCTAACGATGGGGTTACTATTTGCTGGCAAGCCGTGTGGGAAGAACACAGATCAAGCCATCAAGACTTATAGCGTGTTTCTGATAAATCTACGCAGTTCGAAGTTAGAGGCTTGAAATTGTGATGAAGTTCAATTCTAAAATATAAAATCTATAGATTTCAGATGAGAGCATTGTTCTGATTTGTGCTTTTGTTCCTCTTCGTATCATCTTGGTGTGTTCCCTCGTTCTACTCCGTACAAGGCTGCACTTAGGTTCGTCTCGACATGCATGCGGGCTATCTCATCGGGTGAAAACGCACGCCCATTGCGTCACGGGATTCCTTTTATAGATATCCGGCTTCCGAAAGTTTTAATCTCAAATCTCCTTTTCATATCTATGGATTACCTTGCTAAGGGTCTCAACAATGAAATCAATTTCTTGCGGCTCGACGTTGTATGAGGGAGAAATTAGAATATGGTCTCCATCCACTCCGTCAGCTGTGCCACTGCCGGGATATAGAGCTACACCCTCGCTCAATACATCCAATTGGAGCTTCTTCGCAAGTCCCATGGAAGCGGGGAATGGCTCTTTGGTTGATCTGTCTTTGACTATCTCAACTGCCCAAAAGAGACCTCTTCCTCTCACATCTCCAACAATCTTGCAATCTGCGAGGGCCCTGTTAAGTTCCTCTCCGAGGTAGGCACCCATCTTGGTGCAGTTTTCCAGCAAGCCATCCCTCTTGATGATTCTGAGGACTGTAATGCCAGCACGACAGCCTAGAGCATGGCTCTGGAAAGTGTGTCCATTAACAAAGGACTTGGATCCAAGTTTCAAGACATCAATCACCTTGTGGCTGAGGATACAGAGAGAAAGGGGGCTATAGCCTCCAGATATACCTTTACCACACAGTGTGATATCTGGAACGATTCCCTCTTGCTCCCAGGCAAAAAATGTGCCTGTTCTCCCAGCTCCGCACATCACCTCGTCTAAGATTAAGAGCACGTTGTATTTATCACAAACCTTCCTTATAGCCTTGAAGTAACCTTCTGCTGCAGTCACACATCCTGTAGTGGCACCAACCACGGTCTCTGCAACGAAAGCGGCAACATTGTCTGCACCAAGCGCCAGAATCTTCTCCTCTAATTCATTAGCGAGCTCCTCAACGTAGTCTGCTGTTGTCTGGTCTTCTTTCTTATATCTGTACTCGTTGCATGGACTCACTTTGTGGAAATGAGGACTAAGGAATGCCTCAAATGGCCTCCTTCTCGCAACATGCCCACTGGAGGAAAGCCCGCCCAAGCAGGTGCCATGGTAAGATTGCTTACGAGAGATTATCTCCGTCTTTGAGGTCATTCCTTGTTCATAAAAATACTGGATTGCCATCTTGTAAGCTGCCTCGTTCGCCTCGCTTCCAGAACCAATAAAATAAACCTTGCTGAGGTGTTCTGCGTAAGGCTCGAGGAGCATCTGTGCCAGTTGCTCAGCTGCGGACGTTGTATAGTCTGAGGTGCTGATATATGAAATATTCTGCAGTTGTTCGCATACAGCGTCAATGACTTCTTGGTTACCATGTCCAACAGAAATCACCGAGGCACCGCCACTTCCGTCGAGGATCTTGGTTCCATCGTTCAGGTGGATGTACGATCCCTCGGTTTTGACCGCAAGCTTAGGTAGAGAATCTAGACTTCTGTGAAGAGTGAATTGACTGTGTTCCAACATGACTGTTTGAAGAACGGCTGCTTGTTTAAATAAATAGCACAATCTTATGATGTACTGGGCCACCAACTGTCTCTTATATTAATTGGAACTTAACCATCGTGAGTCACTGACTTTTATTCATATTCAGAAGGGGCTCGCCAACAAAATCTGTGTATCTATCAAGCGCGGCTTACCAAATGGGGAAATCGCGATAACAGACTTGCAGGGGACTAGCAGAGTAACCATAGAGATACGGAGTTTTAGCATACCACTGCAGCAGTACAGTATGGGCCAAAGGCTGTGGTTGTAGTTGATGGGGGAATCGGCTTTTGGATATAAACTGTTCAAGAATGTTATGACACAAAATGTCAGGGCCCTGTGATCTGTATATCTCCTCTGAGAAAATAAGGATGCTGAGAATAATAAAAGTAAAAGGATGATTCTCACCCCAAATCAATCAGCTATATCTGGTAAAACCCTGCTACCGGTGGTGGTTGGCAGTGCCCTGTTTCTAGCACCCCTGCTGGCATGACCTGACCACCTACCACCTACCACCTTCACTGTATGTGAGGAGCGAGTACGATGTATTTTTCTCACGGTGCTCATCTCATCGCGCGCGAGCATGCGTAGCGGGACACCTTTCCTGTAGATTGCTTATGAATTTATTTTATATTCAAACAAGACTGAAAAAAAAGATTACGCATAATAAGAACTATTCGTATTATAGTTGATTATACAGTTCATTCTGCTGTGCGATAGGTAGAATATTCGCAACGTTCATAAAAATATCATGGACCCTCAATAGTGCACAAATGTCAGAAAAGAATGGAGGGTTCGCAGTGCCGCGTGTGCAGACGTCATTGTCATCAGCAACAAAGACTCAAATTTTGTCTCAGCAACAAAGACAGCGCCATGAGCAACAAGGTGGTTCATCAAACTTTCTTGTATTTCCTCCTATAAATTCACCTCAAAGAGTTGCTGGAGATGTGCGAGGCAGGCAAAAAGTTGCATTGCAGCCGGGACATTCTGCCCTGGATTGGGAGCAGTTGAAGAGCAGTGCGGGCCCTGCAAAGCTCAAGGGAGCATCTGTTGACCCACAGTCGTACCCACTTAGGGTAACGAGAGAGGAGTTGAAGAAACATAATACAACTGAAGATTTCTGGGTGGCCATTAATAGAAAAGTGTACAACATATCTCTGTACTTGGACTTTCACCCTGGTGGGGTAACCATACTCAAGGCATGTGCAGGTAAAGATGGTACTCAACTGTTTAACAAGTACCATCATTGGGTTAATGCGGATAGAATTTTAGATGGCTGTTTTATTGGGATTCTTGTCAGTTGATACCGATAGAAGTGAAGAGTATAGGGTACATTTATAGTACATTAGATTTTCATTAAAGGAAATTAAAAGGAACGGTAAAGCAACGAAAGTGATGACACAACAGCAAACAAAAGGGAAAAACCCAACAAAATCAAAGACAATAGACAAGACCGATTAAATAGAATACATGCAAATTACAAGCTCGATATCTTTAAAACCTAAAAAAACTCCATCATCCATAGCCATCAACCATAGATATCAACCATAGATGTGTTTGACAATGGGCACATCTACATCTCCAAACTCCTTGCACACACGGGCGATATCCATCATCTTGGACCAGCTGTATAAATCGGGTTCGTTGAGCTCCTGAATCATGGACATATACCACGTGGTGAAGGCTGTATAGTATGGTAATCTCTCGCTCTCTTTCATGTAAACCCATTTTTGCGTGATGAACTTGTCTTGGGTCCGGTGCATCTCAAATAGTTGATGTGGAGTTATTATGCTATTGCCATCGCCTTGCTGTGCTTGATTGAGTAGCTCATACAATACTGTATCCAATTCCTTGCCTGACTTTCTTCCCTTGGTGGCTGATTTTTTGGGTGATTGTGTGGCCATCCTTGGTGAGGCTATTTTTCTGGTGCTGTCTTTCTTAGGTGACAGCTGAGGAGTGGAATGGGCCAAGTCCCTGAATACAATCAACTTAGGAGTAGCAGCCTGCCTGACAAATTGCACAACTTCTGCTTTTCTCGATGTGGGTGAAACAGGTTTCTGCTTTTTGGGGCTCTGTTGCTGTTTGATGCTTGTTTTGGACCGTTTCTGACTCTTCATCAAACTCTTTGGTGAATTGACATTGTCAAGAAATGACTCCAGAGTTGTGTTTGTTTTATTCAGTTCTGAGACCGAAATGCTGCTGAGTGGAGCACGTTTCGGCGTTTGAAATTCTTTCGGTATTGGAGCTTCTGAAATATCCAATTCCAAAGCTCTCGGTGTTCTCTCTCCTAAACTGCTCATTTTTCTATTACCAAGAAGACCCCTTTTCCTTGGTGAAGGCATTGCAGAAGACACTGCCGATGGCATGGCAGTCGACATTGCTGATGGAGCAGCCGATATGGTTTCTTCAAAGATCAAATCCTCGAAATGAGATATTAACAGTTTGACTGTTGGTTGCACAAGTGTCAAGTCCATATCTACAATATCAAAATCGCGCTGACCCAATTCCAAAGCTTCAAATGCAGACTCCATAGCTTGCTCAGACTCTAGGAAGTCGTCTATGTTGTCCTTTTTCGTCACAACGGTGGAAACTTCCTCCACCATCTCTGCTTCTCCTACTGATATATTGCTGGGACTCTTATCAACAGTTGAGTGTCTCTCCCTGCTCTGAGCGCTATCGAATGCGACTGATAATGTCTGCAATTCTTTCTCTTTTGTGCTATTGGAGTTGGAACTCTTTGCTTTCGTTGGGGTATTTGAACTCTTAGCTTGCTTCTTGTCTGCCTTCTCTGTCAAGGCTGTATCCAGTACAGCACTAAAACTTAGACGTCGATTGCAAAGAGTATCCGCAGAAGCTTGTAGAGTTAGGGAGGGACAAAATGATTTTGGTCTTTCTGTTTTCTTGGTGGATTTTCTCCCCGATGGAGCGGTAAGGTCGGCTGTGTGAGGGACTCTATCGGATTGTATGCTTCCAGCCACTGCAATTGCTAAATTCATGTTAGTACAATAATAATTATTATTTCTTATTTATCTTCTCTGTGTTCATTACTCACAAAGATAATTCATCTGCATAGCACTGGTAGGGATCATACCAGACAAGGGTCTCATTGTCCTTCTGTAGACACCTCCCACCGCAGCTTTGGTGTTGGCAACCGTTAGCATGATAAGTAGAAATGGCCTTGTGGCGTTGTAGAATGGGTATCGAAACAGGATATGCCTATTCAGGAAATAGGTCCTGAATGTGAGGTAGAAAAGCAAAGATATGGGATCCATGGTGGTGTATTTATATATGTGTAGTTAAGGGTATTTGTTTCTGTGCAGTAATTTCGATCAATGTCGTCAAGATAAGACTGGTACCAAATAGTTTCTGAGTGGTCTTTTTTTGTCCTGCAGTTGTTTTGGGGCAAATGTTACCTACTGATAGGTATTTGATGTGTAGTTCCTGAGGTATAGCAGACTTGTGATAGGTGTTAAATAGATCTAGTGAATCATTGCATCCCCATTATGTCCAAAAAAAACATGACATGTTACAGCAGATACCGCCTGATATATTGCAGTCTGGATTCGCCTGAAGGATATGATTTAAACTTCTCTCAGGAAACTCACTCTTAATGACGTATTTCCTACCTTCAGTTTGGCAACTTGGATATCCCCAGCTGGATCCCCTGGTCTGAATTTCCCCTCACCCCTCTTTCTTCTTTATTTATTTGGGGGCCACGCACCACGGCAATTTGTTTACACATGGCCCGATCAGGCATTTGCATCGCGCGCCCGCGTGTATATTAGCTGCATAAATTGTTGGTCCCATGCGGGTGGGGCAGCATGGAAGAAGCCAGTGACGACGATATGACAATGCGCATGTGGCACAGTGCGGAGTGCCTCAGTGCAATGGTGGATTGCAATTGGGACGATGGTGTGGCCAAATATCTGTTGGATTATTGTCTACATTGTACACGATCGTGCTACCTCCCATAACGAGAGATGGAGAGACTTTTTCCTGTCAGAATGAGATTGATTTCAAGCATCTCAAGCATCTCAAGCATCAAACTTCTCAAGCTTCTCAGGCATCTCATCTGTTTGGGTGTTAAGTAGCCTTGCTGATGACGCCATGGCACCTACAGTGATTGTCTACTGCGATTGTCTACTGCGATTATCTACTCCCTATAGTAAACTTAAGTGAACCTACACACTACAATATATAGTTTGTTTGTGAATATCCTTTTATAAATCCAAATTATTGGCACAAAATATGTAATCCAAACAAAAACCGATGAGCAACATCTAAAATCTACATTGTATAACCTTTCGATAACCTCTACCACAAACTATATGCAAAGGTTATAATACGACAAAACAAAACCATATCAACCTTGTTATATGTTTTCTTCTTCTCCACATGCGACCGCAGTTGCATTCCCCGCTTAAAGCTGGGTCTTGCAGCAGGCACCAGAAGCACCACCTGGAACAAGCACACTCTTATTGAAGTGGTTGTTGGCCTGTGGGATGTCGAGAGCTGGGTTGTGCTCAAAGAAACCGTATGGCAGAATATCAATCTGGTGGATCTCAACAGGCATGACTGGGAAATCCTCAGATCTTGGAATGTGGGTGAAACCAAGGGTGGCCCAAACAACAACATCATCGTTTCTCACGTCATCCTCACCATTGGCCCAGAGCTTAAGACCGGTGTCGGTGTGAGACTGGTTGGTGAACTCACCGGAAGCGTAGAGCTGGTTGTCGCGGTACTTGGACACCCACAGCTGCTGAGTGGCAAAGTGAGCACGCTTGACATTGAAGGAGTCCTCGCCACCAAGGATCATCTGACGAGCTGGTAACTGAACCTTGTAAGCGGTTGGCTTCATTGTGGTAGGGTTGATCACATTCTCGTTGACAATCTTGTAGGCTCTGTTGGTCATTGGGGACTGGTCCACATAACCAGACTTCTCAACGTATGTACGCTTAGTAGCGAAACCAACGTTGTAACGGTTGAGTTCGGTGTTTGGCTCCAGCTTGTAGACGTCGTCGTAAGCGACAGAGTTCTTGTGACCATCGATAGCAGGGTCAATTCTGAAGGACAGCATGTGCTGGTGATAAGCAGCCATGACACCTGGGCCAATCTTGGTACCCCATGGAATGTCAAGGTCGTCGTCAACTGGCATGGTGGAGAGAATACCTGTGGCTCTGACCTGAATGGAGATCTGACCGGCCTGGTCAAAAATCACGTTGACAATGTACTCGTAGTTAGCAACGGTGGCAATAGTCTGAACAATAAACTCACGTCTTCTGGCAACAACAGCGTTGTTGGTTCTGTAGTTGACGTGCTTGTACAAGAGACCGTAGTCCTGCTCGTGCATGCAGACGGTGTTGGGAATGAGAACTGGCTCACCCTCACCGTTGATTCTGAGAGTGTCAAAGTACTTGATAACACCAAGACAGTCACAACCAAGGTTGAGGTGGTTGGCATTGATACCGAAACCACAGTCTCCAAGGTCGAAAGCCTGCTTTCTGTGGTATGGAGCTCTTGGGTCACCATATGGAACAGTCATCTCAGAAAGAGCCAATCTGTAAATGACAGATCTGCCCTTGAAGTGAACATCGTAGATGGCAAAACCTTCTCTAACGTTGGAAGCAACTCTGAACTCCCACCCTTGCCACTTGATCTTGCTTCCCTCAACAGAGAAAGATGGACCTTCTGGCTGCTGGACAAGCAAAGGCTTGATGTCTCTAAGCTTGACCTCACCGTTAAGGTCTGGGTGGTACTCAACTGCCTCAACTGGGACCCATGGAAGGGTTGGGGTAACGGTGGTGTCGATGCCAGATGGCAAGTAGTCCATTCTGACGTAACGCTTGGTAAGCACATCAAACACTGGGGAGAACTTGAGTGGGAGAGAGTAGTGGTTGGACTCGGTGTGGTTAGCATTTGCAAGGTACATGTAGAACTGGATCAAGAAACGGTCCTCATCGTCATCATCGGTACCGTAGATCCATGGGTCAGACCTAACCTCAACACCAGCTGGAAGCTTGAGCTTTTCAATCTCGCTGATGACTATTGGGTGGGACATGACAAACTTCTCCAAGTCAAGGATGTCCTCTGGGAGAAGCGGGCCAACGGTGCCCTTGGGCAGGGTCTCCTTGGTGATGACGTGACCATAGGTGACATTCACGAGAGCTTTGTTGAAGGTGGCGCCGATGTAGTAGTAGGCAAAAGTGACTCTCGAAATGGCTGGCAAAACAAGACCTTGCTTCTCGGCCTCGAGGTACTTGATCATGTCCTTCTTTGGAGGATCGATCCTGTCGAGCTGGACAAAGTGAGGCTTCTCAGAAGCTGAGTAAGCATCCTTGATGAGCTTGACGGTGAGTCTCACCTCAGAATCGGTGATAGAATCAAATGGATGCAGAGCCATTTTTTATATTATGCGTCTGCTGAATATGATGATGTATGATATGATATATATGTGTGAAAAATCACAACTACAAGATAACCTATACAGAGATGGAACACAGATTTCAAACAAGAATATACCAATAATTTTTCAAACCCTATTCTGAGGGATCCTTATATATATATATATAAGGGGAGGGGACCCTTCAAAGGGGAAGAAAGCCTTCCGCGACCCACCGCTGCGGATCTCTCACCAACACCACCAACCAAGCTCCAAAGCATCAATCAATCAATCATGTCGCCAGTTTCTAATCTAAGCACCGCACCGTTTATCTGCCTGCATCAGCCGAGAGATTCCTCTCCTTTAGGACAGTTGGAAGCGACAGCTATCGCATACACCTGACGGAAAGGGAAGGTCGATGAACTCTGACAGCAGATAGCTGGTGCCATTTTCTTAGTGGCAGCTGCCAGCATCCGCAGCTGGCTATCCGTTTCAGGAGATTCGGTGCTTTTGTGCGTTATCGACTCAGCCGCCCTGCCTTAGTAGGCACTCCTGGCGGTAGAGAGCCGGTAGAGAGGAGGGAGGAAGCAGGGAGCAGAAGAAGGATTCGATTTAGCTGTGCTTAGTTGGAAATAATGGGGAGGTTCGCGGCAGTGAACAACAGCCTGTGTGAGATAAGCTTAAGCAACCCATCTCGGCCAACCCGCTGAGATGGCATACAATGGGCACGCCTGCTGATATTCCTGGCGGGACAGTATATATTCGGATGGGTTCAACGGCAAAGGTTCTGTTCTGTAGGGAAGGATCGGTGGACGGCCAAGGATAAGGCAGTGCGTTAGCATCTGCAAGCATCTGTTAGAGATGTCTGGTGAGGTTGAGCCGGTGGTTAAACTTATTGCAGAGATGAAATAATATGGCAAGGGAGCTATATCGTTTGTGTGTATGTTCTTTTTTGTTCTTTTTACTTGCGGGATACCAGCACCAAGCAATTATATGAGGACCTGACTGGATAACATTGACGCTGAGCGCACTGTTCTTGAGAGAAGGAGATGGAGCCCTTACATGGAACAGGGGAACAGAGTGAGTGGTAACGTTCCATAGGGACTTCTCTATATGTGCAGGAAGGATTTAATAGTGCGCAGGCGTAGTGAAGCGGGGACCCTCGATCTGCAAAGACCTGCAAGCGGAACGATCTATGCTGTCACTCTATTTAGATTAGATGTGTTTAAATTAGATTAGCCTGGTGGTCTGACAGATATATCTCCTTATTATGGGGCGAGAAATGAACGTCTCTAATTCGTCATATTTGGTGACATTTGTCTTCGCTTTAAGCATGTATTATGGTGGTAGATGATATAAGCCCAGCAATGGTTACACAGTTACAATACAAGTAATGTACTTTTGGTCATTCATTCAATAAAGTTTATTTACAGGATATTATTACCCCTAATCGAAGAAGTCATCGTCGTCATCCTCATCTGCCAGCTGCCTCCTGTTGAATGTGATCTTAGTACTCTGTGTTCTCTGATCTCTGGCAAGTCCATCAAGTATCTCCACGATTTCCCCTTCCCCTAATTTCCGCCTTAAACCGCCTGATCTGGCCAGTTGCACAACGTAATCTTCCACAGCTGCTGCTCTGTCTGGCTTCACCATCCTAACACGAGAAAGTCTCTCCTTTGCTTCTGGCTCTAACACTTGCGAGAGCATTGATTGTTTGGCATCATCCGCACCCCTAGTAAATTGTTAGCGATCTACTCTATAAGAAGTCACCCAAAAGTATCAATATCAGTTCAATGGCTCAACGCCTTCAACCATAAAGTAACCAATATTGTCACGTCTCTCTCTCTCTCTCTCTCTCTCTCTCTCTATAACAACGTACCCATTGCTGCCATTACCTTCTTGTCTTGGCTGCTGGCCGGCATTCTTCTGAAGCTCAGCCATTCTGGCGGCTCTAATGGCATCTAACTCTGCATCATCCATCTTTACGTTATCCTTTGCGAATTTCTTTATTGAACCGCTGTCTTTTTGGTGTTCTTTCAAATATCACCAAATCTTTATCTGATGTATCGGAGAGACCTCGCGCAATGGCAAACTCGCGGCGCTAGGCAGGGTAATCTCTGTGCTTAGGATTGATAACGAGATCTGCCATAGTGGAGATAAGAGTGCAAGATATCACCAGACACCAGACATTGGAGATGATTTTTCTCAATATTAATTACCATGCGAAAGCCAATAAAAACATAGACGTAAATATATTTATATTTGTATTTTCTAATCATAACAGCGTAGATGAAGTTATCAATAAAAATGTAAGACCAACATGCGAAACCAACAACCAAGGTAAAGAGAACCTTTTCCAAACCAACGGTTTTCCCAAAACAAGCTAAATTACAATTCAGGCATTCATGACAAAAAACCAGGACAAAATAATAGCTGAAAAATCAAACCAAAAAACTAAGAAACAAAACCAGAGATGCAGACAAGCTGACAATGTGAGTTAAATGTGCAATTGCCTTTCCTGTGGCAATAGCAAACCCATAATGGTTCAAAAGAGTTTCCAGGTTATCAATTTTTCAAAACTATACACTCGTTCGTCCAAAACGAAACAAAAACAATAATTCCTAGATGCCATTATATCCTTGTTCATTTAACAGCTGGAGCGGGAGACCCCACTCTCATGCCAGTGAGTGGGTTGACGATATCCAAAGCTTTTTTGACCCTTGGTGTGTGTACTCTGGGTGATGGCGACGCTCTGTTGCCAGGTGTACCTCCTCCACTGACTGGGGTACTCTTCTGGTATACAGGCGATACGGGAAGTGTGTTACTTGTTGTGGAAGTCGGGGATGTTTGTGGGGAAAATGTGCTTGAAGTGTATGGGTTGAACTTCGACTGAGCCTGTGAGGGATCCTGGATTTCAGGGCAGAACTCCATGTCATCCTCTGTTTCGAACCCCTTTGACAACAGAAAACGAGCACGTGATGTCAAACTTGATGCAGAAGAAAAGGAAGATGCGTTGGATGATGCCGATGAGGCAAGCCCAGGTGTTTGGCTCAATTGACTCTGCTGCTGGCCTCTGTAACTGTAACCACCAGAACTGTTACTCAAGCTGCTGGCCAGAGTGTTTTCATATAGTGATATGGGAGATGATACCATTGGCTGCTGTGGTTTTGAAAGCGAAGCATAATTACCTACTGGAGAGTTGTTTGCGAAGGCCACGTTTGCCATGTTACTGGCTCCAAGGGTCTGTGAGTACATCGAAAGCTGCTGCTGCTGCTGCTGTTGCTGTTGTTGTTGTTGTTGTTGCGGCTGCTGTTGCTGATAATCATAGCCGTTTGCTGTGGCACTGATATTTGGTCCATTATTGATATTTGGGTTGTAATAGCTCATCGTGTCATTTAGTTATTTGAGTATGGTAGTATGGTTGCGCACTCGTGCCCTTAAAAAGTAGATGCTGACTTCAAACGATTTAACCACATATGAATTAACAAATAACGATATAATAATAATTTAATAACTAATGGTATATTAGATTTGATTTGATTCACTCATTTAATCGAAGGATTTTAGACGGTGATAACGGTTTAGGTGAGTGTTTAAAGAGATAGCTTGAAATTATACCTTAGCTGCTCTTGTTGGGCAGGGCAG
This sequence comes from Kuraishia hungarica, assembly GCA_030567555.1. Taxonomy (NCBI): domain Eukaryota; kingdom Fungi; phylum Ascomycota; class Pichiomycetes; order Pichiales; family Pichiaceae; genus Kuraishia; species Kuraishia hungarica. The sequence continues at coordinate 1,558,360 of JAJLSL010000001.1, forward strand.
CTGTCCAAAATCAGAAGGGCTGGGTTGCCTTCCCTTATCGTGGCATGGTCGGGGGATAAGCTGGGTACCCGACGTGAAGGATGACGGAGAGTCGTGTAGAATACGATTATGCGCGGTCATGAGCCTGGGCGCATGGAAATCATCTCCATTTGACAGAATTGGTGCAAGCACTGCATGGGTCACCCATACACGCTCACAGACACACACAGAACACGGGGAAGACTAGCATTAGTGGCCAGACATCCAGGAGAGGGCATGGGCATCGTATACAGCCAACTGTGCCAATTGCACACACAAATGTGGGCGGATGCAGACACATAATTGAGACATTCAATTGAGACATGTAATTGAGACTTGTAATTAAGACAACTGTCTCAAGGATGTGTTTATGTGGTGGAGATATGGAGTGTAGGGGCAGAAAAAGGTGGGGTGGAGAGGGCGGTTGGAAGGCAGTGGTTGGAAGGCAGTGGGTGGCTAATCTGTGAAAGATACACAGCGAAGGCTAAACGGTGAAGTGAATTATGAAGATCAGGAATTGCAGAGAGGGGGAGGTACTGTTTGTAAGTGTATTTATATGACGGTGGGAATGCGAGGGAGTCAAACGTTGCTTACACATGTCAATTGGACATACCCGGCTTTCTTGCTGGGGTGTGAGTAGATAGACACCACCGCGCGGCAGGTTGATAGCTACTGAATGAACAATGGGTCTCAGCCACCACAAATTAGTATTTGATCAGCTCAGTTTTTTTTTGTTTCTTCATCAACCTACTTTTTGGTAGCGAACATTTAACTACTCACTTATCCTGTTGTTGATCTTCGTATCTATCCCCGATATGAGAAGTCAAAAACCAAGAGAATCGACAGAATATCCCTACATGAAGGTGCATATCTTCATGTATCCATATGTATCGTATCATCCCCACCCCAGTCTGTCGCATTGCTGGACAAGTATCGATTCGTGTCAAGCATCTGGTAGGCACAGAACGGGAATAAGATGCATATGGTGCCCTCTCACTTCATTGCTTACTCTGCAGTGTGCATCGGGGCTCCTGCCCCACTCTATTAGCGACACTGAAACACTGCGGCAAGATATGAAACACTGCAGGAGAGATAAGTCGAGATTGTCCACTCGGCGTTCTGTATCGTAGCGTCTTTGTGAAATGACATAAGTAATGCCTTTACAAATGCCATGACAAATATTATTATAAATGCCTCAGTTACAACGCATCACTCAGGAGGTCAATGGACTAAAGAATTACGACGATTAGGCGTTGCGAATGAGAGTCTGCGATTAGGAGTTAGCGATTGGGACCAGCTGCGTGTGGGTGGGTCCAGCGAGAGATTCCTTGGCATCCAGCGGAGGGGGTACCACTAAGTGGACACCAGAGTGGAGGGACAGCACTGGGGGGATGAGTAGGGGCCAAGAGCTGTGTGTTGGTGGATGTGTATAGGCGGATGTGTATGGGCCTGTCTATGCACTCTACTCACGTCGTTATTCTGCCGGTCTATTACATTTCCTATGCTCAGATCCTGATTAGTGATAGCTATCGTTAGATCGTATTGTGATGATATAATTCTACAATGAATTTCCATCATGACTCTCTCTCCGCCTCTTACAATCATAAGATATACATCAGTTCATGTGTATTCCAAACACAGTAGTATACATAATCCAAAAAAAGACCAGATTCCTAAATAACCAAAGTGCTTCATATAAAAGAAAAAAGAACATCACCTCAAAAAGCCGTTTTGAAGGTGAGCAGTATATAAAAACGGATATCAAAAAGAAAAGAAAGAGAAGTAGATTCTAGTACTACAATAGTGATGATAATGGTGATAATATGGACATAAAAAAAGTAATAATAAATATGTAGATGTGCTTTTCTGGGGGGTATTGCTCGTATTATATCCCAAGATCCGTCAATGCCGGAAGCTTTATCTTGCTGCTAGAACTACCAGCTGACACCGTGTTATTCCCTCCATCAGATCCTGTTGCCATTGAAAATCCATATACTGTGTTCACCGATTGTGAAGCAGACAACATTGGTCTTTGTTGTGAAACATGTGAAGGGGATGAAAATCCTGAAGACATTGGAATGGAAGAGGGAGCGGAAGACGAGAGATACTTAGCGTTCATAGCACCATTTGCAGCAGCAACTGCAGCACCATTGTTCAACACGCTGCTCAACCAACTCTTTGGTGGGTTGAGTGGCTGCTGAGGCATAGATCCCACGTCCAGCTTATGTATCGATGCGTGGGATGGAGATGTGGAACCATGGCTGACTGAATGATGGCTCATTGGCGGTAGGCCAAAGGCAGCTGGATATGGTTCATGCTTGTTGTGATCGTGTGATATAGGTGGATATGCGGAAAAAGAATGCGATCCAATCATCCTGGGCTTGGCACCTATTGGAGGCTGGCCAAATGGACTGATTGGAGACGGTATATTCGCATTGGCAGAGGAAGGTGTCATCAAATACCCTGAGCCTGCATAACCGGCAGTGGAACCAACGGTACTTACAGGGCCCGAACTTGTAGTGCTCAAAGGCGAAGGAAGTGCATTGGGGTCTGCAGATGGAACTAGAATAGGCCCCGGTCTGTGGTTGTTGGATGGGTGGAAATGAAGTGGCCGTAAGAGAGAAGACGACCTTCTAGGGGGCGGTAGTTTGATTTGTGATTGTGGTGGTGTATGACTTGTCATGGGAAGTGGGGAGTGACCATGGTGTGGCTGCTGCAGTTGCTGTTGTGCACTTGCACCTGGCGACATGCTGTTGTCCACACTGGTCACAGGTGTAATTGGTGTGGAGTGGTATGGTGGTAAAGAGTTGGTGAATGCAGGTAAATATCTCCTGGGAGCTGGAGCATTGGTCTGTTGGCTTTCGTGTACATGACTCCTCTGAGGGTCAGGAGACGAGTTTGCACTTCCAGATACTGAGTCTGTTGCTGACCTATAAGCCTGGTAGTCAGCTGCTTCTATTGAGGGGTTGCTTCCTGTATGCATTCTAGTCATAATTGGTGGAGAATATTGTGGGTGTTGGTGGTGGGCACCATTCTCAGCGGCTATTTCAGGGTTGAGAGTCCTCTGTACCGACTTCAACTCTTCGTTTTTCACCCTCACAGTAATCTTGTCACCTGGGTATGTAAGTATGAAATTCTCATAGACATGTACTGTCTGTTTATGCTGCCTGAGGTTATCAAGGCGAGAGAAACGTCTTGAGCAATGCTGGCACTTGAACGGCCTCTCGCCAGTGTGCTTTCTAATATGTCTCGCAAGGTGTTCTGACCTTGTGAATGACATATCACAACCGGGGAACCCAATACATTGAAAGGAGCGACCCTTTGTCTTCTTCTTCGGTTTCATGTTGTTCATGATGGTGCAAAGAGTGGGGAAGAGAGTGGGGCCAGCCAGTTAGTTGAACTGGTTTGGTTCCAGGATTAATGCAAAAGAGATGGTGTACGTTTATATGACTATCGCAAGATGAATATGGCGTATTCTCGTAATGGACGTTACCAAAACAACTCGTCAAAACAATAAAAAGAGGCCCGACGATGAGAGCGCTAAGGCATAAAGCGGTCGTTGGCTCAAACTAGGGAGGGGTAAATGCCTCTGGGCAACTTGCAGCAAACAAGAACAAAAGAGATGCAGCAGAGTAGCACTCGATGCAAATACCTTGGAAATATATTATCAGGAATACCGAATATTTGATGTGTAGATAGATGTCAGTGGTTTATGAAGAAATAATCTGGAAATAATCAAACCGTCGCGAAGTGGAGTCCTGAAAGTTTGGAATCCCATGCGAGGAGACTCTTTATGAAGTCCGCCAGGCACAGGCACACAGGTAGGAAGCGTAAGGTGTATGTGTATAGCGCAGAAGGTATGTCAAGGGGAAAGGTTCACAGCCAATCGCCTGTTAGACTCGTAAATGCACAGAACCCATAGTGGGAGGTAGTAACATCTGGAGAAGGTTCGTGGAATATGCCCGTCTAGAGCACTGGAAAACGCAGGTGATATTGAGGTTTAGGTACGCAAGAACAAATGGCAACTCAAGATGCACACACACAGGGGGCCTATGCGTGTTTGCGTTAGAGGAGGCTTGATTCCCGAGACGCTGAGTGAGGTTTGTGTTTTGAACTTGTGTCACAAGTTTCTTTTTCTTTCTCTCTGGTGTTGTGTTGACGCAGGAAGGCCTGGGTGTTTGCAGATCTCTGCAGAGTCCCAAATGAGTAGAGCTGCACGGTTTGGGACCCGATTGTGTGTGGAAAGGATCGTTCCTGGACAATTGACTTTGGTTTGCATGCGTATGCATACATGTGCAATCATTCTCGCGCTTCTCAGTGGGGGCCAACCCTGACGCAGTGGGAGAAAGAGCACCACACACAACTCAAACAACACCAGGCACAAGGAACAAGCACCGGATCTGCATGGGCACCTGTAGAGCCTGCCGAGCCTGTGCAGCGGCAGAGCCTACGCAACCTGAGAAGCCTGAGGAGGAGCCCTTTTGAAATTCCCACCTCCCGAGATAGCAACACCTTGCAGGGAGCAGCGGCGATGCGCTGTAACATAATGTGTGTAAACACATGCCCTGAAAGAGCCATCGCTGGAGGGACCATGCGTCCCTGCTGGGAACCTCGACTTGAAGATCATGCCATATCGGCCGGCATTCTTTACGAACGTGCATAGGTTCACCTTCGACGGGGTAGGCGAATCCAATAAGCGACACCAACCATTAGGCAAGTTGTGTTGATTGGTTCTACCGCAAAAAAATCAAAAAGAAATCATCGGCATACGCTTTGTGCAGTTCCTGCCGCAGATTGCGGAAAAACCTGCCGCGACGCTTGACATCTTACAGGGACATCAGCCTAGATAGACAATATTTATCCTGCTGTGTTGATGTAAACAAGAACACAGGGGAGCGCACCGGTAACCATATGGTCCCTGTCGAGAGTATAGCACACAATAAATGGTCCTGAGCACCAATACACAACAATACCGCTTATCTCTCCAATAAGAGATGGCACAATAACTAGACACAAATGCCTTGAAATTATAAAGGAAATATACAATTATGAACTCAGGGGTAAGTGGTTGCTAAAAGAGATTGCTAGTTAACCGCACTGATATACTAAATCCACCATGTAGGCAATATCGAAAACTAAATACACCCCTTGGTTGTCATGTTCCTGGTCTAATGCTCCTCTTTTTCCACTATCTCATGCCCGTCCTGTTCCCTGCGGCCGGCCCCCACCTCGCCCCAAACCTCTTCGGACCGAAGCAGCGCTTCGACCTGAAAGGGTAAAAAGACAGATTGGCTGCAGAAATCACTGCTTGAGCCACTTAGTACCTACATTCATAACAAAGGTAGTACATTGACTTAAACAAATATTATTACATAGAAGGATTATTTCTATTCGCTTTGGAAGGATACTGGTTGGCTGCCTGGTTGGCTGCCTGGCGGGGCTCCGAAATTGGCCCCAACTTGAATTTCAAAAAGTATATTTCCGTTCCGTTACAGTCCAGGTTGTGCCTCGACCAGCTGTGATTTCTTGGCTTCAGTGCACCACTCAGTGCCCCCCCCCCCCACCCCCCTTTCTGCTCCTCTGTTCCTGCTTATGATTTGCATTCAGGGAAAAATACCAACGTCCGTTGCCTAGGGGCCAAGCCCTGGTGGTACAGTCCGCTTGAATGAAATGGCTTGGGCGCATACCTTGCAAATGCCCCCCATGCAGGGGCGAGATCCAACGTATACGCAGAGGTTATACGTGGTACCTACCGGACGAATCCACTAAGACTATCCCACCTGCCTTGAAACCAATTGACTACGGGTTTAAATTGGGTTTCAATCTTCCATGTAAAGATCTGCAATACATTTTGTCGCTGGAGTCTAGTTCTTCAATATCATTTTCAATCAGCTGTAATGAAACACGCTAGTTGCCTCGGGGTTGGTTGGAGAACACTCGTTTGCAAACGCACAATTACTATCAATACGAGGCTGCCACGAGTGCGTGCGAGTCCCACTGAACCTATCTATAGACTCAGTAGAGCAAATCTCGTATCGCTCAGCCGTTGATGCATAGTCCTGGGGATCGAGACTGCGGACTCCTGGCATTTACTTCGGGATAGCTAATAATTCATTTGCATGTAAGACCCCGAAAGCAGGATGAAAAGTGGCCTCGGTTGAATTATCGGTACTGATAAAGCAGAAATATACGACGTTCTCAAATTATCACTACAATTACTTATATAGTCAGTTGAAATTGGTACAGCTGTAACTATACCAATTCATTCCGCTCGTCAGCTAGGCACTTAGGTCTGGACTACGCACGGTATGTAAAATTGTAGGTTGGCTTCTAGGTGGATTCTGCTGCCTACAGTGAGGATTAGGTGAAACATGGGGACTCGCTTGGCCAATAGAAGCGTGTTGTTTTCCGCAGAAACAGAAGTTGGGTGGTACACTCGGAAAGAACAAACCTAAAATATATCCACACGGTGTATATATCGTTTTATTCTTCTCGACATTTTTGAATCGGCTAATATTCATGTAAGGGAGTTCTGAGATACAGTAAATGGGCCCAGAAGCTGGTCATTCATTTATTGTTACCCGCGAGCAGCAGCAGAAAGGTGAACAGCTTGGGAGGGCGAGACCCTTGTAGTATTGTGTCCACGCCCTTCGGTGCTATTGTTACACCTGCTTTAACTCAATGCTGGTCCAATATCGGCGCGCAGTTCAATCTCGTAAAAGATCCCCCCCATGCAGGGGAGGACAAATTCTCCCGTGGATGAAGACGTTGACTTAGTGTTTAGTACCTTCCCGGTTTCGAAGGGGTAGTGTGAAGCAAAGTTCTGAAACACCGGAATCTGAATCAATGATGCATGCATCACATGCTCCCCATTTCTTTGTTGCCGACACCACATGTGTGGGTGGTGGTGTGTGCACCTTAACTTCATTCGCCTGTGCCCCAAAGAGTACTTGGGACAGAGATGTGTGTAAGTGCATTCAAAAACACGTACATGAAGTGTGGACCATGCAGGCATCTCTGTGGAAAAGGGGGAACACTGGGTTATTCCAGAGCATGAGCTACGGCTGGCAGCTGGTGGTGTAAATGAAGTGGCGTCAAAAGGCAGAGAACTCAGGCAGTTTGGAGGAAGAAGCACCCATAACGGGATGGGGCCAGCCAAAGGGACAAGTCAAAGTGGAAGTCGAGTGCAAGCAAGGAAAAAGAGAGGATCCATTGAAAGGTTGACGCAGGAACCTGTTACGATAAAACGGAGCTTTCGTATGTAGCTGATTAGAGAAGCCCCTTAGGCTGAAAAATAGGTTCCGTTAATATCGCTTTTGCCCCTTAGACTCGAAGATTGCCTGCTCGCTGCTCATCCAGGCCCATCTTTAAAAAGCCTTTTCCTGCTAGATGCCAGGCACCGCGAGCCAACTATAAGAAAAAGAAAAGATTGGCGAATGCCCAATATGCACCAAGCAGCGAGGTCTGTAGTCTTTTCTCCGGGTGCGCGCGCGTGGGTGTGTTTTTGCGGGCATTAGCCGTGGAGGGAGAAGCAGCTGTTGCAAGTTCTCCCAACCTTATTTTGTCCAAGCGGTACTATTCACAGGTATCGCGGTAGCACTTTTCTTCCCAATTCGTAATTCCGTAGCCCGATTATCTGCGAGGCTGAATTGGAGAATTTACACACAAAGATTTTCTGACTAGTGAGTAAACTAGGAAGTGAACTAGTGCACAACACATCCTCGAATGCCTCATGGAACATGTGGTGAGCCACCGAATACGTCTCTAGGCTTATCTTATCTTAATTAGTACATTTGTTTATTTGTTTACTTGTTTATCTTTGGTCTCCGATATGTATGAATTGGTCCCCCCTTCTCTATGTTGTTTCCTTCCAGCATTGGCATTAGCCAGGAAATAGTCTGCATCACGCGTTGGCGTTGACGCTGGGGAGGACGATGAACACACACAGCTGGCCAAATGCTATCCTTGACGGTGCATGAATACCACGCAGATCTTCGCGTATAACACAACAGCCCGAAGGACGGTCATTATACTGAGCCGCTTGTTCAGTGGGAAGGTGATAATATTCTCCCGTCGTATGCCATCAAATGCCTGTATCATCGCAAGGGGGCCCTTTTCGGGCGTCTGCCGTGCCCCTCTCTCTCATCACACGGCGCCTTCTCCTGCGGCTGCTGCTCATCGGCAGGCCACACCATGTATACTGCATTGGGAGATTTCCATCAAATACGAACTCACGAGAGAATAACGCCAACAGCGATGTATTTTTGGAGTGTGCGGCTATATAGAATCGAGATTCTAAGACGAACTGCTATTTAGTAGATGCATTCAGTAGACAACAGTTTAGAAACAAACTCTAGTATTCTTTATTATTAAACTATATCCCTTCATCATCTGTGTGCACCCTATCCATGATGCACGCAAGTGTAGGTGGTGCGGGACGGGAACCTGGGCAATATATACATGCTTCTGAGTGAGTGAAGCTCTCTCGGTTGCAGTGCATATTCTTGAAAGCGCATCGTTCAAATATCTACATAAATATAGAAGCACACCATGTATGGCACACCCTTCATGACACACGCCGATCATGCCATCTTCATCCAACCCTGTTCCATGCTTTCACATTTTCCTTTCACATTTCCCTTATTTCTTACCAGACCTAAAATAAAAGTGGTTAGTAACACGCTCTATAGGTTATGCGCTCTATATGTTATGCGCTCCATAGGTTACACAGTCACTGTACGCTTACATTATGGCAAGTAAGCATCGGTGTGCGTGGATCACTTGGATCAACGCCGCCATTAAGAGCACTCCCACATTCCCACACTCCCATCAACTAACAACAGATATACTCACTTCTTGATTCCTCCACCAACAAGAGGTCCTCCCTTAGAAGCCTTGGATGCCATTTCCTTTCTTGCTGCAGCCTCAGCCTTCTGCTTGGCCTTGAAAGCCACGTCTTCCTCATCGAAGTCCTGCTGCTTCTTCTTTGGTGCCTTGAGTGCTAAGATCAAACAAAGAGGTTAATATATGAAATGCAGCGCAAAAAGAAATTACCAGTTAAGACTTACGCTTAGCTTTTCCTCCCTGACGGCCCGACATGTTTGATGATTGTAGTATTGAATATCTACTGTTCCAGTCCATAAGTGTGCTTCTCTTATATTAATTAGCTCCTAATCAATTTCTACCCACTCTCCTCATCTCCAGAAGCATCAAGAGCCCTGGCCTACTTGGGCAGGACACTACTGTACAAGTGGATGTTCATAAGTAGTAGCACAGTGCGAATTACTAAGTGGGTTTGCTTAAACTATATCCAACTACCACCAATAGAAGGAAGAGTCAAAAAATCGTATTTCGTTATTATTATTACTACTATCATTCAGCCAATATAATTATTTCAGTCCATTGGTTTTATTAATCTATTGTATTATTGATATTTTACAGGTTTTGAAAAGGTAATATTCAAAACTTTTGTATTCTAAATTACTCAATGAAATTCTGAAAATGTGATTTTCCAATTCTACCACAAGTATAGAGACTGTATAGACTGCACCAAAAACAGTTGTCATTTAATTGTCATAGACTCATATATAATAAGCTAACAACATCCAGCTGTATCAATTCTCTTCGTCAAACTTAACTTGCCATGTCTTCAGCCACCTCACCTTCTGTTCATCTTTCTTGTTCATTGCATTCACCAACGCTACTATACCATCACATTCCTTGGTGAGAATCTTGCCCAAACGATCACCTTGCACCACATCCAACTCCATAGTTAAGGAACATACCAAATCGTCAATTATCTCTGCCACCTTCAGTTGGCTCTCATTGAGAACATCCACTTGTTTTGCGCTCTTCTTTCTGGCCGACTCAGAGTCATCTGTAAACTCACCTGGTATGGATTTTAGTAGCGAGGTCATCAGCAGTTTAATGAGTTTGATCTTCTGTAACCACTTTTTACTTGTAACCAACACCTCTTCTGGCACTTCTTTACTGTCTTCTTCGTCATCATCATCACCATTATCATCATCATCTTGACCGTCAGCACCGTCCAAATCGTCAAATTCCTCATCTAGTCCAAATGGATCGTCATCTCCAAATCCCACCAATGGGTTTTCTATCCAGTCTTCAAATTCTTGTGTAGCATCGGCAATTATTAATGTGGAGCTCTTGATACGCTGTTTGAGAGCGCTGGATTTACCTCCAGTAGCATGTTTCTCAAGCTCGCTGCATGTCTCCCAGACTTTCCCCACAGATACAAGTCTCCCGTCCTGGGTCTGCTCCTTTCCGCTCGCACCGCCCTTATCCGTTTGGGTTATCTCCAGCCTGAGCTCATCGACCAAATCTGAGAATGCTGATAACACCCTCTTCACATCCTTGACCAATTCCGAAACGAAGATCTTGGAATAGATCTCTTCATCTCTCTGGATCTGACCTAAAAGTGAAACCAGCATCACTATCGACTGCGAGGCCTGGGAAACCGTATCATATGCGGCTCCAGCAGATTCAGCCTTAAAGGGTGGCTTGAACACGATACCAAGACGGGTGGCATGGGCATGTATGAGTTTGCACAGCTTCACAATCTCCGGAATAGGAAAAGCAACCTTTGACGACTCAATATGGCTTTCCAATGATGTAGATGTGGCCGTAGATGTGGGTGCGGTGGTTGAAGAATGTATGACAGATGTTTGCCAGAGTACTAGGACATCCTTGAGCGAATGCAGCAGCTTAGCCACCTCATCCAGCGTTGGTTTTTCTGATTTGGCCATTGTGAACCTGATATAAATGAGAGATAATAATGGTACAGTGTAAAATCCAATCTGTATAGGATTATCACTATTAAGGAGTAATATATAGTTATCAGAGATAGTCAACCATAGTGATGAAAGGGCTTAGAGGGCTTCTATTTCCTAAATATTTCAGACATATTGGTATTGACCCGGTGATGAGTAGCAGATAGTAGAGCCAGTGCATGAAATGTGGCTGTGGAATGTGGCTGTTGAGTGTGGCTAGCACAATATAAGGAAGACTTAGTGGAATAGATACACCATGGTTTACATTCATTCCTCAATATATAAATGGGCAAAACTAAATATTGGAGTGAAATATATTAGATATTAGACTATTAATTTTGGAAACCTCGATAAAGGGTACAAAGTACTGGCTGGAAACCCGTCACAGGGGCCCGGCGCGGAACTGGGCTTCTAGAAATACTAATTTCAAAAAGAACGAAGTAAAAGTAAACACATAAAAGAATAAATATAAAATAATACAAAAGAGTAGAATATCTTAAAATAAACCAATTACATGAAATAAGACAGAGCCACCAATCCCAAGAGAAGAGTGCTTGAGAGTGGAGACTCCATCATTGCTGCGGCGCCTGCTGTTGAGGCATGCTGAGCAGTGGAGTTGGAAGCAGAAGCTGAAGGAGAAGCGGATCCTGATGTTGAGACAGAAGAGGCCACAGAGGTAGCAACAGACGAGGATGCTGCTGTAGTACTACTTGCGGGGACAGCCACACTACTGTTGGACAGCGTAACACCTTCACCGAAGTAGCAGTACCTCTGGAAACATCTCTGGCATTGTTCTCCCTGTTGTACCCCCTCTCTCTCCTGAGCCCTTCTGACGATGGCACAACCCACACAGGCACGCCATTCGTCATCGAGGGTAAGATTTCCCCTGGAAGTGACTTCGAATCCGTTTTGGATCATAGCCAATTTGTCTGCCTCAGTGTAGTTAAGCAACAGGGTACCAGTATTTGAAGAAAACGACATATCCTGATTGGCAATGTACACAATAAGAGGTGGGGGGTTACCGTTGGCATTCAAGGTAAGGTTTGAGGCATCACAACCAAAGAAGGTTGGACGGGTGGTAAGGTTCTGGGAGAGAAACACGGTATTGTCTGGAACTGGAGGAAAAGTAGTACCATTACCATATGGAGTAAGAGACTTCTCGTAAGTAGCAATGAGAGAAGTTCCATCAGGCCATCCTTCCTCAGTATTGGCCGAATTGTCAAAGGCAAAGATGACATCAACTTCACGCTCGGGCTGGATGAGTGGAGCAAATGGAACCTGCTGCCCATCTTCACCACCATCGACCAATGCCAACATTTGGCTCTCAACAATGACGTCGCCAGATGCCTCGCTTGCCTTGTAGAATGGATTAGGGTTGTAGTTTGCATAACTGGCCGCTGGGCCGGATATGCCCAAAACGATTTCCAATGCTTCTAGTTCAGTTGCAGAAAACAAGGCACTCATGTTGAGACCTGCCTCGTTGAACAAATTGGATGAGGTGCCTATAATGAATCCTTGGTTGTCAAATCCACCAATACATTGTCCAGCAACGTTGGGAACACCATTGGTGACATTTGTACCGAGATATCTAATATCGGTGAATGCGAAAAGTGAAGGGTCCCAAGAACCCATTTCAAGCGGAGTGAACTCAAACACAGTGGAGTTCAGTCCAATCGCTGTTGGGTCAACAGGAATGACTGAGTCTACAGTGAGAATTGGGAATGGCATCTGGTATGACGAAAACACTTCAGCACTACGCAGTGTTGACATAGTCAATCCAGCACCATTATCAGGCATATTGGGGAAAAAAGCCTTTGAAAGAGCACGGGCCCAGGCATCAGTGAGGGAAACGTCAAAACCTGCCGACTTCTTTTTCTCAATGTCCGCCGCAATTGACTCGAAGAAGAGTGTGTCATCGGAGCCGTTAGCGTATGGCGATACAAGTGAATACTCAAGGTTCCAAATGACATCCTGGTCAATGATGTCCTGAATTGAAGTCCAATTCTGTCCGGCAACAGTACCAACGAGCCAGGAGCCTCCAGAGAGACCTGCGATATAGGTGGATGCTTCCAAGAGACCAGCCAGACCATACTCTTCAGCACCTCTGGTACGGTTATCCAGTGCTGCTAATTGGCCCGCTCCGGAGAGCATGGCACGATATCCTCCTCCGCTGAATGCTGTGCCGATGATGATAGAACGATTGAGGGAGTCGATGAAGGACTCTGAGGAGGAGGACGAGTTGAAGTCGGTCATGTTGGCACTGTCCAAGAAGGAAATCAAGTTTTCCACCACCACCGATTCCCTTCCGGCGAGCCAGCTGGATTCTTCCGTGGCAAGACCACTTGCTGCTCTCACTAGAGAAGTATTGGAACACGGGATTGGTCCTGGAGCATATCCTCCTGTCGGGGAGTAGGCAGAGCCCAGAGCAAGGAGAGAAGCGAGCGAAGTAGCAGCGAGCAATCTCATACTGTTTGCTGTTGGTGTATATGGTGTGTCTGGGGAAAGTACCACTACTAATGATGGACGAGGCTCCCGGAACCTTAAACGGTTATTCTGGCACTCATCTTCCATATATATATATAAACGAAGAGATTTCCACTTCTCCCAGAGAGGCAACTCCCAATTGCTGATTTTTCCGAGCCCTTCTCCACATTAGCCCCGAGGCAAAGAGGCTCCATGCACAGTGTATGCATGTATCATGTGAACAGGGTTTCCCGACACGGAAGTCAAAGGTTGGCGTGGGTGACACTATGCGACCCCACTTTTTCTAGGCAGGAATTGGAGAAGAGCCATCTAATCCGAGAAACTGTGGGGATGGGACCGCTATGAAAGTGAGGGGAAAGGAAAGTACTGTAATGGAAAATAGTGGTAATTATCACATGGGATCCCGCTTTCGGGGCTGCTTTAGACGACTGTTAATTGTTAATTCTGGCAATTTAAATTAATACAACTAGGTAACCGAACCGAACAATTCTTTCCTTCAGGGAGAGAGATAGGGGGGCTGAAGTGTGACTAGTCATATAGCAGTAGATGCAGGTGGAGACATAAGCCTATGGTTGTATAACCTGTGTGGCACATACATGTGGGCTAGGCTGGGCTCAGCAGTACCACCAGGCACTCACGCAACATGGCGCTTACAGTGACGAGTCCGTCTTAGAGGCATTCGCAAAGCGGAAAATGTAGTTATACATGTATGATAGCGGCAGCGGCAAAAGTTTTAGCTCGAATTGCATCCGCGAATTGCCTCAATTACAGATCACACAACCCAAAGTGGATTGCCCGTGGGTCACTTAAATGGTTTACACGTAGATGGCCACATAATGTTGGGCATTGTTCACTTTACCTACATGGGTGTTTGCTCTACATTCCTCTGTGCACCTTCTCCATCTAAGTGACAAGTGCACTTTCTCCATTCAAGCAACACTCACATATCAATTGGACACATATCATAACCAATTGATATGTATTTCTAGTGAATACTGATTGGGATGCTTTATGAGATTCTTATTGCGTGGGTTTTTTGGATTCCACAGAAAGAAGGGTGCAATGGAGCAGGGAGCAGGGAGCACGAAGAGCAAACCGTTCACAGTAGCCCTGCCCAAACGAGAAATAGCAGCGCCCGAATCCACTCACATACGTAAACCGACACATTTATGGTGCATGAGACATAGTGGGAAGATGGTCTACCCCAATAGGCATTGGCCCTGGTAGTGCAGGCATAAGATACATGAAAATGGGAGCCCAGCGGCTAATTGCCCGCAGATTAACGTGCAGACTAGCGTGCAGATTAGCGTGCAGACTAGCGTACTAACACTATGCTTCCTGCTTGATTTTGCAGCTAAGCGTGAAAAAGAACGCTTACTAGGAGTATTGTAGGAAGGCTGAGAGACGGATGAAAGTAAAGTCCAGGGCAGTTAAAATAAAGCCCAGAGCAGGTCCTTCTACAAGTGCCGAAACGATTAGCGGTCAGACATTACCCATTACCCATTACCCATAATCAACAGGTGTAGCACCACTGATGCAGTGAGGGCGCAATTTTTCTTTCCCGATCAGCCCCATGTTTGAGGATGCTCTTCATACGGCCCACACTGTTGGCCGGAATAATAAGAGACAGAGGCTACAGCTTCTGCTGGATGCACATACCAGCCGAAGAATATCAAAGGAGGGGGCTCTGAAGAGGAAAGGGGGAAGTAAGAACACAGATAGTAACCATACAGCCCATTCAAAGGTATTATATTCAACATACGAGGAATGGCATACGTCTAAAGAGGGTGTGTCACCGAGGGGAAGAGGCGCCGTGGAAAAACCTAACACTTCCGACAGGATTCGCAGAGTTCAGCATGCAAATGATGAGGACAATGATGTAGAATCGTCAAACGGCTCACAAACAGGCCCCGTGGGGACAAGGTCTTCCTGGACGAGAACCAGCTATGGGATTCTTTCTCGCGGCCTGGAAATCATGCCCCCTCAGCCCAAGATGTACCAGCAACAACATCGTTCGATCGAAACCACACAAGCAGAGTTGGATGAAGAGGAAAACATGCACTCGTATGTTTCTTTCACTCGTTACCACCTGAACGTGCTGTTGACCCTCTTACACACCAGTATGTTGAAGGGAAATTGGGAGCATGCATACAGGTGTTTTGCGCTTCTGATCCGTAATAAGAATGTGGACATTCGTAGTATATGGCCACTTGGATACGATATTCTTAAACATTTGAATGAGAAATCAATGATTAGAGATCTAGAGGAGTTGTTGAAAAAGGAATATAGTAACCCTCAGGGCGAGGAACCCCCTACTTACTTTCTACACCCTGACGGTGCAGATCTAATGAGTAATCTACGTGATCCCAATGCAGTATCTGCGATTGTTGGAAGGACTAATATACCCACTCGGATTTTGAGTGAGGTTGTGAAAACGCGGCTTGATAAATCGAATGAAACCCGCATGTCTGCTACATTCAGTTTCTTATCATGGTTATACCACTACTTTGGCATCCCCAGAACAACACCTACCGGGTTATATCCGGGTCAATACGATGATCTGGAATCTGACAGTGAAGAGGTGGATGAGGAAACTCCTCCCAGAGAAGAATCTGACGAAAGTCACAATGATGACGAGATACCAACAGAGAGACTTCATTCTAGAGCTCTTCGCACCAGAACAACACGTAGTCGCACTCTGAGACCAAATACAGCACCTGTATGGCGTAGTGGTTCTAAGCAGTATAGTCCGATGTATGTGACGTCAATGATATGGGATCTGGTTGTATCTCATAGCTACAGAAAGTGTCAGATGGAGATAGAGAGTTTAATTCTCGAACCTCCCTTTAATGGAGATGATGGGTTTCTGTTTCTCAGAGGACTGGCATACTATACAGAGGCTCAGAGTTTGGTATGGCTGATCAGGAATGACACAGACCACCAGGATGCTGATGATGCAAATGATAAAACTTTTAGAGCAACTCAGTTAGTTCAGGATTCTTGCACTTCATTCAATGAAATCTCAAGGGCCAATTTTGAATACCCACAGAGAGCGATTGCCAGTCAATTGAACCATATTCTGAGGGGAATGCATGTGAATAAAAATGTATTGATAGATGAACATGGATTAATGGTAATTGAAGAGTGTGAACCAGAAGTAAGAACTGCAGATCCAGTGATGCAATCTTCCGAAGAAGAAGAAGAGGAAGAGGATGAAGAACACAGAGATTTACAATATGACGATCGTGATGATGTCGATAGCGATAATAGACCGCTTCACTCTGTCGAGGATGAAGAGGAGGCAATGCAAAACACACATATGGAGGAATCTGATTCTGAGTAATTAGACAGAAATTATTATAGAAATGATCCATTGTAATGTAAAAAATAATATAATATATAACTAATCTATCAGAAAGCAGAAAACGATCAGTTGAAAGCGATTACCTTTGACCAATCTCTAATATGTAATATGTGTAATGTAATGTATCTATTTACAAGGACGGCAAGCCTGAGCCGTCGTAATCACCTTCTCTCACTCAATACGTATCCATTTGACCTGGGTGACCTTCAATTATGTCACTAACTTGGTGGGGTTGTCTTTATTTCCGCTACCGACAGCTACAGGAGATGAAGCTTTGGGTATTTGCAGCGCATCATTTGAGACCTCCTTTGCGATCTGCTTTGTGGCCTTTGTATAAGAGTTGCCATGTTCATCCAATTTCAACACGATCGGTTTCATGCCTTCAGGAGGATGATAATCATCCAATTTCATGTTGTATTCCGACAACTTTCTCTTGAGGTATTCGATTTCATCCTGTAGCGTTGCTATGTCATCTGCAACAGCCTCTCGCCTTGACTGTTCCTTGACCCTTGATCTGTATGATTCATAGAAAATAGCACCACCGGCAACACCGAAAATAAAAGCCTCGGAGAGAAATGTTGCTCCATTATCAATTGCCTTCTTTTCGTTCAGTGGGCGTATTTTCGAGCCCTTTTGCCCCAACAACTGCAAACGCAAACTGTTATCAAAGAAATGCATGGTCTGCGCCACCCCTACGCACAGTTTCTTAAAGGATGGATGCTGTTTTGCCTCTGCCTTTAGGGCATTCTATACAAACATGTTAGCAATCAGTTCAACAAGAAAACACAAATCATGGCACCTATACCTACTGCCATGGGCTTGGCAACTGTCCTCACAAAGAGTGTGGTGAGCTTGAGAGCTATTCCACTCATACCCTAGGCTCAGCTAAACAGAGGAGATGAGATTGAGGAAAAGCCAAGGATTATCTTGGAACCATAGAAATGGGAATATGCATACACCAGAGCCAATTCAAAATGAATGTGTTTTTAGCGGTACCCTTCTATTTGCCTATTTACCAATTACCTCTGCCACCTCCACGCCATATGGTGGGGTATGCTTATGGGCCAAGATATAAGGAACATTCACACACTGGCCAAGGACGCGCAGAGTACGTTCGCTGCGTACGCAGGATGGACGGAAATGTATGTGGGACCGGAAACTATAACGGAAATACGCCTTGGGATGCCCTGCGATAGCTGATACGTTAGAGCTCTGAACTGCAAGTGGCACTGCGCTGCATTGCACTCCCTTCTGGATCTTTCCACACCGATTGTGCCAGAGAGTGAGGTTTACCGATTGTAGCTACAGATAGAGAAGTTTCCGGTTCATGCTTGCTCCCCCACCATCCTCACATAGCTTACGTATCCATTATCTGTCCGCCTGCGCGGTAGATTACTGGGCCCTTAAAGATCATGCATTTATAGTGAATAATGATACCAGGTAGAATACTTGTTCGAAACAAACTCACAAGGCCATATATGTCCACTTTTGTAGAGATAAAAATGACCCCACGTTGAGTCAGGTCCCAGCATTATATTTATTTCAAGAATGGAGATCAACAACACCAGACGTAACTTCCTCATCTACACCGGAGTGGGGTCCGTGCTGGCCTCCGTTGCGGTGTATGATGCGCTGTCTTCAAAGCCAAATCTCTATTCAGCCGGAATTCAGCTTTCCAAGGGCATTCACATTGTATTATTGGGAAACTGGCTGATCACAATGTCCATAATCCTTGGCAAGTTCTTGCAGACGGTGATGTACGGAGAACTTCGTATAATAGAGATAGAGCACATATACGAGAGGTCATGGTTCACCATCACCAATATGCTAATGGCAATTGCCATGTTTCGCAACGAGAACAATTTGCTGGTGGGAAGTCTGGTAATGGGATTGTTATTCATTAAAGTATTCCACTGGATATTGACAGATCGTCTTGACTTTATATTCCAGAACGAGACAAGTCTATCCAAGGTGCTGCTCAGTCGGACAACAGCGGTGCTCATATTTTTCCTTTTCTTGGACTACCAGCTTGTGATGGCATGTATTGATCATTCATTTGTCCATTCTGCAGATGTTTTTGTGATTTTTGGCCTGGATTTCGCCATGGTATTCCTTGATCTCATGGATTCAACCGCCAAATTTGCACTGAACATTGCCGAGCTGGCATTCCTCAAGAGACACCCTGAAGAGGAAATATGGGAGTCCAAGGCATGGGTCGGGAAGATTTTGGGCATAGCGGTTTCTTTTGTCAGAGTTGTCTCGATTTCGTTCGTGTTTGTGGGATTGGTGTACGCCTATAGAATCCCTATGAACTTCACTCGTGACATATACTTAGCAATAGCCAAGTTGGTGAAGCAGGTGAACGACTTGGTGAGGTATCTGAATGCAGCCTCTGAGCTTGATGCCAAATTGGTGGATGCAACTGAACATGACTTGGAGAGAGATAACTTGTGTATCATTTGCAGAGAAGACATGACAACAGAGGGTGTTCCAAGAGGTAGCAGGAATTTCCCCAAGAAGTTGCCATGTAGCCATGTAATTCACATGGGGTGTCTTAAAAGCTGGCTGGAGAGATCGCAGAGGTGTCCAATGTGTCGTGCTCATGTGTTTCAGAATAATGGGGAAGGTGGTGATGCAAACACGGATAATAACAACAATGCCAATAATGTCGAACAGGCGGCCGGAGTCGACAACAACAATGCTGAAGTGAATAATATAAATGACAACGGCAATGGCAACAATAATAACAACAATAATAACAACCCTGTCAACAGAGGGTTTGTGGATAGATGGTTTACACCTAATATCAATAATGGTCCTGGCACTCATGCCCAGAGGGCTCGCGAGGAGCCAAATAACACAGACAATGCCAATAACCATAATAACAGGGGGGCCCCTGCTACTAATATTGCGGCCTCGATTATGAACCAGATACCCAGGGATACATTTCAGCAAGGATCCTCGTCCTCCTCATCACCTTCTGCTTCTAATGGCTTTGCTGTTTCTCCAAGGACAGCAATACCACCAGATTGGACGGTTCTGCCGTTGCGTAGAAATGGACAGAACTATCAGGTTCAAATGAACTCCCATCAGTTTGCGGAACTCAAGGTGGTGCAGAGAAATGGAACTGTCGCATCAATGGTGGATCCAAAGCCTAATCTACTGGATAGTTTGGTGGGTGCGACATTGGTGGATAAATCACTTGTTGCGGATATTGACAAGAGAGTAGGGGAACTCCAAGAACGGATTATTGAGTTAGAGAGTACAGTTAAAACACTTGAGGCAACTGTAGCTGCTATGCGTAGAGTGGATGAGACGGTTGAGAAACAGGGGGAAAAAGTGGAAAATGGCCATGATAATGAGGAGATACTCAACGAGAAACATCAGGCGGAGTGAAATACATAGACAGAGACATACACACACACATATATATATATAGATACTTGTATTTATTCATAAAAGATATAACGGGATACTTAATATATCAGGACTACCATTCAACCAACTACTATCAGACTACAAAGTGTAAGGAGGTAGGCGGGACTACTCCCCCCCAATATTATAGCATCCTGTAGAGGGATATATTGTACAAAATAACATAAGAAAGTTAACCAATGAGAATGAATACATATACCGCTTGTCAGCACTGGCATTATCCTTGACACCCCTCCACTATGTCATTCAAAGAGCATAAACCAATAAAAAAAATAAAGTAGAAATAATACGCTCAATTCTCAACTAATATACAATAGCACATGCAGCACTGTCAGAACAAAAAAGGACACAACGGTGGCAACGCATTTAAGCTATACAAGCTCAAGGAGTGATCTAGTGCTTCTTCTTCTTCTCAACCTTGAGCAACAAAGCCTTGTTGATATGTGGCAGCACACCACCGTAAGCGATAGTAGCCTTGATAAGGGTGTCGAGTTCTTCATCACCTCTAATAGCAAGCTGGAGATGTCTTGGAGTGATCCTCTTGAGCTTGAGGTCCTTTGCGGCATTACCGGCCAACTCCAACACTTCAGCAGTAAGGTACTCAAGAACGGCAGCGAGGTAAATAGCGGCTAAACAGAGTGTTAGTAAAAGGCCATATGGGAGGTAGACTCTCATTGACGATACAATGCAATGAGTCACAGGATCATATCTATCAGATTGTCTTTGTGCTTTTGTGCTTTTGTGCTTCTGTGGTTTGGGTTGCAGTGTGTGTTGCGTTATCGCCTTGGCGTATTTGATGAGACAAACATCACATCACATCACATCACAAGACAACCACCAACCAATTACCACAAACAAGATCCATTCCAATGATATGATCTGTACGCTAATAGACACAAATATATTACTTACACTTAGAGCCCACTCTGACCTTGTTCTGAGCATTTCTCTTCAAAAGTCTCTTGATTCTTCCAACTGGGAACTGCAATCCAGCTCTTGCAGAGTGCGACTGTGACTTGAGGGAACCCTCCTTGGCTCCGGACTTGCCCTTTCCTCCATGAACTTTTCCAGACATTTTTAATTATGACAAGAAATTATACTGTCTCTAAAGATGTGTGTATAAATATATATATAAAATATTATTCCTTGTGTTATTTGTATACAATTACAAAACATCTAGCGCCAACAATCATGGCACAGAAAAGCCGCGAGGCGTGTAAACAAAACAAACAAAACAAACAAGCGAACGATGCGGAAGCTGGGAAGGGCGGCGGGTTAACTAACATCTTAGGAAGGAGAGAGGAGAGAGAGGAGAGAGGGCGGAGGGAGGAGGGAGGTGGCACTTTGTGAAATGTGGACGGGTAACCCCGGATGGGTATCAGATGAAGTGTGCAGCACACGATGATCGGCATACACAGGCGTTGGGGATCCTCTAGCTGCATAGACAATCGGTCTGTCCACACCTGCCACAAGACATGGAGAAGGACAAAGAGGGAAAGCCACCTTACCTACCTAGCTGCCTGTACTGCCACAGTGTGAGTGGTTTTCTATGGCGGTGTGGGTAGTGAAGTAATGTGCATGCTGGAGGACCCTATCTGAGAGGACGGACGGGAAGGAATACTCTGATTATATTCACGACTCTGATCTTCTTCTCCTGATATGACTACTTCTTGTTCAAACCTAGTCTAATTGAAGTAGATATTCTGGAATAAAATAAACTAAAATATGGAGTGCTTACTTGGTGGACACGACAGCCCGTACAATTCTAGTCATACTACAAGTTTGTTGCTATTAACATATACACGCCTTGAAATTACTATATACATAGAGGAGTGCAGTCATTTTTGGTTGCTTCTATAAGGGCTAACGGCTTATAACCAGTTAGTTTAGAAACCACCCATACCACCCATGCCTCCCATTCCACCCATTGGTGGGGCTGGGGCAGACTTGGGCTCTGGAGCATCAACAATGGCACACTCGGTGGTGGCCAAAAGAGATGCAACACCAGAGGCATCCACAAGACCGTTCCTCACAACCTTGAATGGATCAATGATACCGGCAGCAATCATGTCGACGAACTCACCCTTGGCAGAGTCGTAACCAACGTTGAAGTTGTCAGCATGGTCATCAAGGATCTTACCAACGATAACAGAACCTTCCTCACCAGCGTTCTCCACAATCTTCCTAGCTGGCTTGGTAATGGCACTTCTGATGATGTCAACACCGAGCTTCTGGTCAAAGTTCTCTGTCTTGACAGAGTCAAGGATCTTGGAGGCCTTGATCAAAGCAGTACCACCACCTGGCAGGATACCCTCCTGGACAGCAGCACGGGTGGCGTTAAGGGCATCGTCGTAACGGTCCTTCTTCTCACCAACTTCAACCTCGGAGGCACCACCGACACGGATCACGGCAACACCACCAGAAAGCTTAGCAAGACGCTCGTGGAGCTTCTCCTTCTCGTACTCGGAGGTGGCGGCATCGTCAATGGCATTTCTGATCTGGTCGCAACGCTGGGAGATGTTGTCCTTGGAACCTTCACCGTTCAAGACAACAGTGTCCTCCTTGGTGATGGTGACGGAGCCACATGAACCGAGGAGGTCAACGGTGGCATTCTCTGGCTTGATGTCAAGCTCCTCAGTGAAGACGGTAGCACCGGAAAGGATGGCAATGTCACCCAAGGTGTTCTTACGGTTGTCACCGAAACCTGGTGCCTTGACAGCGGCAACCTGCACCTGGCCTCTGAGCTTGTTGAGAATACAAGCGGCAAGGGCCTCGCCGTCGATGTCCTCGGCAATGATGAGCAGAGGTCTTCTAAGCTGGTTGGAGAGCTCGAGGGATGGGAGAATGTCCTGGATAGAAGAGATCTTCTTCTCGGAAAGGAGGATCAAAGGACGCTCAAACTCAACCTTAGCCGACTTAGCATCGGTGATAAAGTATGGGGAGATGTAACCACGGTCAAAACGCATACCCTCGGTAACCTCAAGCTCATCCTCGAGGGTTTTACCCTCTCTAACGGTGATAACACCTTCCTTACCAACCTTCTCCATGGCAGAGGCCAAAAGTCCTCCAATGTGTGCATCACCGTTGGCAGAGATGGTGGCGACCTGGGCAATCTCAGCAGAGGTGGTGATCTCCTTCTTGTTCTGCTGGAGGAAAGCGACAACGGCCTCGACAGCAGCCTGGGAACCACGTCTGAGATCCATTGGGTTGCAGCCGGCAGCAACGTTCTTTACAGACTCGGTAAAGATAGAACGGGCCAACACAGTGGCGGAAGTGGTACCGTCACCGGCACTCTCGTTGGTCTTGGAGGCAACATCCTGGAGGAGCTTAGCACCGAGGTTCTCAAACTTGTTCTCGAGCTGGATGGCCTTGGCAACGGTAACACCATCCTTGGTGATCTTTGGTGCACCGAATGGCTGCTCAATGAGCACATTTCTACCCTTTGGACCAAGAGTCACAGAAACAGCATCGGCAAGGGTCTCGACACCCCTGAGGAGAGCAGCTCTACCTTCAACACCGAACTTGAGCTCCTTGTGGGAGTATGCACGGACGAGCGAGGCAGCGGATTTCTTAATCTGTGGACGAGCAAAACGCAACATCTTGAAATTGATATAAGAGAGGTTGAATTGAAAATCAAAGATACAAATGACCTAATTACAAAATGATTAGAATAGAAATACTACACAGCATTGCAGATGTATAAATATATCACACCGCAAATCATCTGGCTACTAAACAATTTTCGCACGGGGGAATCCCACCCTCTGGCAGTGGGTGTATCTGGAAAGTTCGACGATGAGGTAGTGGCGTTGCAAGAATCGCCTTTTCCGGAAGCTGCGTTAAGGAAAGGCCGGGGGAGTAGGAAGGGAAGACAAGAGATGGGCCAGAGGGTCTGCCGGGTCAGTAAGCCAGTAGCAGCCGCCTTCTCGGTAATGAGTAACCGGTCATACACTTCGGCCCGACTGAACTAAGTGAGCTGCTAGTTGATGCTTCCCCATAGTAGTTGGAGACAGACACTGAACTTACAGTGGTAGAGTAATGTATGGGGCATATGAGGCACACACAGATAGATATGCCTGATATATGCAGAAGGAGGGAAAGAATCGGTACCACGATAAGCGATTTGGATTTTACTCAATTGTTTGAATTGCCGAGAAAGCAATTGGTTTTGGTTATGTTATCAATGGCTATATAGCAATTAACGTGGATTCCAAAAAAGGGGCTGGGCAAATCGGAAATAGTGTGCAGGCACACCTTGATAGTTGTACTAGTTCGTGCATAGTTCTGACAGAGTTCCCACATAGTTCCCACATAGTTCCCACATAGTTTCCACATACTCTTAGCCAGTATGGCTGACTTTGAGGGTAAGTACTTCCCTGAGATCATCTCTATGAGAGGTATCTCTATGAGAGGTATGGCTACAATACTAACAACCACTTCACAGGTTTTGTGCCCATTGCGGCAATGTTTTATGCCGTGTTCCATCCTACAGAAGGTACCAAAATCATGCATCAGGTCCCGAGCGGTTCGGTTGTAAGCCCCGTTAAGTCCAACTCTTCAACGCTTTCTTCACCACTATTTGACTTTGACTCGGTGAAGAATTACATCATCCCCAAGCCTGCTCTATGTAACCGGCTTGTCACCTTCAAGATTTCAAATTTCAGGGTGGTGGGGTTCCCTGTTCACGTTTATGCCCCTCACTATGCTAGAAACTCTTTTAGTTTCAATTTTTGTTTTGTTTTCCCCTTTGAAAGCGACACAACACCATATGAAGGACAGATAAAGAGGATTGGTCGCATGTTCAGAGCATTGGAGGAACAGACACAACAACTGTCCAAGCGCACAGGCAAAGATCCAGTGATATTCTTCAGAGATGAAACCACATATGCAAAACTGTGTGACACCGGTAACCCCTTAGCAATGGGATCCACAGATGAAAACAACCCTCTTCACAGTAATAACCCTGACAACCATAGTATCAACTCCCGAACGGACCCATCAGATGACCTTGCAGTCATTAACGATGACACGAGATATATGAAAAGAGCAAATTTGGACATGATCGGAACCGAGCGACAGTTCGATATGGAGGCAATCAATGCTCTGACACCTGGTCAGCCCAAAACAGAACTACCCAAATTGTCTTCCATTGAGAGTCTGATCCAGCAGATATTTCAAGACCTCAATAACTATTCTGAATGTTTGATCCCTATTGACGGTGCCAATTCGGTTGATATCAAACTGTTCCCAATTATACCGCCACCTCCAAATATCAAATCAAGCGATGTACCTATAGCAGCTGTTAAGCTAGAGTCATTGGTGGATGTGAATTGGGATCCCACGATGCTCAAGATCTTGCCATATATCAACGGTGTCAACTCTATCAGTCGAATTGCCAAACTGGCAGATTCTGATTATCAACTGACCAAACAATGTATTCAGCATCTATTACACTACAAATCGATAGCGATATTGGATATATTTCAGTTTTCCAATTCGTATGCCCCCACTTCAGACATCTCATTATTTCTCACAAATGCCGAATTGGCAGCAGAATGCCAACTATACGTGGTATCGGCGTCACCGTTTGCCGGTATGCCGCTCGATAGGAGACACGCGGGCAATGGCACAGCAGTGAACTCTGGAGCGAATTCCGGAGTAAATTCTGATGATGCCAGTGTTAACTCGTTCAATGCAGAGAAAGCCAATCATTCTGTTTCTCCCAAACACTCCATATTGAATGGCAGGGCAAGTAGAGCGTTCCAGAACACTCCAGTTTCTCTTCCTTCAAGGGCTGTTCTGTTCTTCCTATATAGATCTCTTCACCAGGGTCAAACGGTCAAAGAATGGTACATAGAGCATAGTAAACTCTTGCAGCATATCGATGTGAGGCGATTCTTATCCTTTGGAACGCTCAGGGGTTTAATTTATAGAGTGCATTCTTTTCCTGTTTCCTCCAGTATTATCAACTCCATAGAAGTGGGGATCTCGGCCTCCAACAGCAACGCGAATAGGTACCCGAGCTTTGGCAACTTTGACAGCAGTTTTGCGGACCCCGGGAACGAGGCAGACGACGACACTTTTGAAGATTTTGATGAGATTGCAAAGGCAAGGCAGAAGAAGAAGGATGACTTGATGATTGTAAGGCAACTGAAAAGGGTTGTGGATTTCGATGCCATATGTACAGATACAGGTGAGAGTAGGAAGGAGGTTGAGGAGAGATTAAACAGCATGGGAGATTGGACAGTCATTAATAGGTAGTGTGGCCAGACAGTGCAGGAGATGTATATACAATCCCATATTATATCACAGCTTGATGCTCATGGTGGTGTTGTTGTCAGTTCACGGTATATAGCTGGTGTTCTCTACGAGTCGAATTACTCTATACATATATCACTGCACGGCCGTTGAGGCAGCAGCACCGCGCAGGCAAGATCGCATGCACTTAATAAATAGCACACCCTGTTTAGCACTCTGTATAGGACAATCTACATATCAACTCCTACAACTAACAAAAGCGAAACAGATTACTCTGAATCACTCCGCGTAGGCTGAGCCCCAATGATTATAACATATATTTATATTATTCAGTCGTCACCCAATTATGGTATATAAATTGACTGTCGAACTCCGAACTCCCCTTGGCTAATCTCCTCATACTCAAACCCCCCGCGTAGTGCATGAAACGACCTCTCTACCTGTATAAACACGAGCGCGCGCGATGCCCTCCAAAGGTAAACAACAGGAAATGGCACCTTTTCAGTATACACATTGATAAGGTGGCCGGTCATATTGTATGGTGGTGGGAGGAGTATATTCGTTATTATTGGAAATATTTGAAATTATTAGAGGTGGTGCATTTATATATACAGGTTGTCATTCGTTTACCTTCGTGTTGTATCACAGGAGCTAACACATCATTGTACATACCCCTATATTCTTAAGTACATATAATGACTATCTATATGGTTAACTGAAAGATACCCAAAGAAGGCCTGCACACAAACCGTACATACCATATAGACGACTGGGCGATACTAGGTAATACCTGGAGGAACGCTGTGTATAATTGCATGACTGTATCTGGAGGCAAATACATCAACCGTGTTATACTGCCGCCTATCCCAGACCAGAGATATATCATAGACATATCATAGATAATTATAACCATAGATACAACTAAGTCACAACCATATTTTCAACAATTACAATGGACTCAACAGAATCAATTAGTGTGGCGGTGCGGTGTCGTTCCCGTAATCAGCGAGAAATTACAGCCAAGAGCCCTGTTATAGTGGATCTCCCTTCAACAACCGGGTCAGGACATATCAGTATCAACACCTCAGGAGACTCCAGTTTTGCAGGACAGCTTGCTGCTACTAAAACATATAAAGTGGATCAAGCGTATGGACCAGGAGCAGACCAGACGCTGTTGTTCAATGGGGTGGCTGCCCCATTGTTCCGGGAGTTCATGCAAGGATATAATTGTACGATATTTGCATATGGACAGACCGGAACAGGAAAGACGTATACCATGAGTGGCGATTTCATAGAACTAACCAATCCTGTGGGAAAATCAGCCAAGTTACCGAATGGTAACGTGAAATTCAATACCGATAGTGATGATATGGGTATTGTGCCGAGAATCCTATGCAAGTTATTTGAAACGACCCGGGATAAAGGGGAGGAAGACGAGGTGATTGTGAAGTGTTCATTCGTCGAGATTTATAACGAGGAATTGAAGGATTTGCTCAACGATAGCAAACCTTCGAGGCTACGGATATTTGAGAAAAGAGCATCCACCATAGTGCCCAGTGGGTCTACAGTCAGCAGCAATGACAATTTGGGGACAGCCATAAGGATAGACGGGTTGGAAGAGTTCTACATCTCTTCTGCAGAGCAAGGTTTGGAGCTGCTTCAAAAGGGAATGAACACGAGACAAACAGCAGCAACGAAGATGAATGAGAGATCAAGTAGATCCCATACCATTTTCACGATTTCTCTCTTTAAGAGGAATTATACTTCCAATGGCAATGGCGGCGAGGAATACCGCTTTGCAAAGATGAACCTGGTGGATCTGGCGGGATCAGAAAACATCTCACGAAGCGGAGCTACCAATGCACGTGCCAAAGAAGCTGGTTCAATTAACCAGAGCTTGCTAACATTGGGCAGAGTAATCAATGCCCTTGTTGATGGAACCCCATATATTCCCTATAGGGAGTCAAAACTTACAAGGTTATTGCAGGATTCCTTGGGAGGACGCACAAAAACGGTGTTGATCGCCAATATATCGCCATCGTATATGGATTGTGCAGAGACTCTGAGTACATTAGAGTATGCCTCAAAGGCCAAGAATATCAAAAACGTTGCCCAGGTCGGTGTGGGCGCATTGGTGATGAAATCGGTGTTGTTGAAAGAACTGTCCGGGGAAATATCCAGGATGAAGATGGATCTGATGGCCACACGGTCCAGGGAGGGAGTGTTTCTAAATGAAAACAACTATAAAGAATTAATGATGAACCATGAGAATTACAAGACAGAAATTGAGGAAATAAAGAGGGGGAGACAACACCTTGAAAGACAACTGATGTCATTAACCGAACGTCTGGCAGGTGAAACAGCAGAGAAGGAGAGATTAATGGTTGAAGTGTCCACTGTAAGTAGTGAGAATGAAGAACTACG
This sequence comes from Kuraishia hungarica, assembly GCA_030567555.1. Taxonomy (NCBI): domain Eukaryota; kingdom Fungi; phylum Ascomycota; class Pichiomycetes; order Pichiales; family Pichiaceae; genus Kuraishia; species Kuraishia hungarica. The sequence continues at coordinate 1,587,133 of JAJLSL010000001.1, forward strand.
CAACGACATAGCGAGGCGCAAAAGGGAAGAGAGTTACGTATTGGAATCTGCTAGGTCAGCGCTGGTTGCTGCCAAGCGTGATCTCATGAAATGTGTACAGTTCCAACAGCAGAATCAGGTGTTTCTGAGTGAAACTGCGAAGACAAAACTTGAAATGCTGGCTGAAGAGATGAGCCAGATGCTTGGTGTTATTTCAAATGAACAGCACAATTATGATCACCTCCATGAGCTGGTCACCAATCTCAGATCCTCCATCTCTGACACCACGACGAGTATTGGTGTGTCTCTAGGATCTATCTCTGTTAAAGTGATTGATTCCACCAATACTGTTGCTGAGTCGCTTGCTTCTATGGAGAAACAGTTGTCCTCACTGCAAGTCCAGTTGAGTCATCAGTCTGAATCTGTTGGTTCTAACCTGGATTCATTAGAAGGTGTTCACAATGATATATTCTCTTATCTATCAAAAGTGGCATTGGACCCATCCACCACAAACCAATACATCCACAGTCATATTGAGGCAAGCAAACACAATGTGGAACAACTATGCGAGACTTTCAAACAGGGACTTGTGGAGATGCTCACTGGCTCGTTTGGTGACCGTGTGAACCAAATGCTGGATGCGGAAAGGGCGAAGTTGGTGGAAAAACAGACACAGTGGACCCATAGAATAGAGGAGACGATGGGCCTCTCAAGGCTTAGTGCTGAAGAACTCTCAAAGATGACAGAATCTCAGATCTCCAATGTGTTAGAAAGTGTGGTTGGTAGTAGGACTGATCTGCGTACTGGAAGCGAGGTTCTAGCGGCCAGCTTGAAGGACGTACAATTGAAGATCAACATGGCAGATGAAGAAAGTAAACATTTCAGTGTTGGTATTTCTGCCACTCACGACAAGTTGAAGATGGCACGTGGTTCAGACTGTCTCCATATTAGTCAATACAAGCAGGACTTGACTGAGTTAGCAGGACAGACAGAGAAGCACCTCAAGGGTATCAAGAGCGATATAAATGATGAAGGTGGTATTCTCCAACTGATTGAGAGTATTGAAGATAAACTGAAGAGAGCCAAACGGGAAAGAGAGGATACTGATAAAGAGAGACCAAGCAGCAATGGTCCAAGAGTATCTGTTGATCTCATTGCCGAAAAGGACAAAGGAAGGACACCACATGAGGTATTTGGAGGAAGTGTGGGGTATCCTTCAATACCTCAAAGTACCTCGAATTACAATTCAAATTCAAACTATCCTTCCAAGTTGTTGTCGCCTGTAGACGCCCAGGGAGCTACTATACATAGACCAGTAGCTGATGCTGATGTGGTAACACCTACCGTCGAAATAGCACCAATGCATGTGGAAACAGTATCGCCTGTGGTGATGCCAGTGGTGACCCTGGAGACCATTGAGACCCCATCCCTGAGTCATTCTTTGCTCTCAACTACAAATGTTCCTGTTGCTTCACTGCCTTCCATTCAAAGATCCCCGCTGAGAGTGGCAAGAGACCGTTTCCAGGCCCTTCAAGATAAAGAGAATCACGTTGAGCATGGACCGACTGTGAGCAACAAGCTGAATAGTCTCCTCAACACGTCTTCTAAAAGATCTTTTGAAGATTCAAACGAGGTTCCCGCAACAAAGTTGAGAAGACCCAATTTTACTCCAGCCTTCTCAGGCAGTTCAGTTAAGCGACCAAGAGGCGTTGGATCCAACAGTGCAGGAACGGCAGGTAAAAGGCTTCAAAGAAGTGAGTCTTCCTCACCAAGAAAGAACATGAACACTTCCTCGTGGAGATAAACATAACCGAGTGGGAAAATAATCATGTACATTAAAAGAGATGTATCGCTAATGAATATGTATAATAGATGTATATTAGAATGAATGGGTTAAAGAAGTATATTTCATGTAACTAAAAGCAAGCAAATGAATGATATGAATTTTTAATTTATGTATATTCCCCACAACAATAGAAACAGCAACAGTATATATATATATAATAGAAGAAGAGTGATACACAATTTCAATTGCAGGCAGTATCACGGCATTCTCTCTCGGCACTAGCAGCTTTTCTTTTTTTGGTTTTTAAGATATCATCCCCACTTTACTCTACCTGTTGTCTTGACCGCTCACGCTCTTTCTGAACTGTTCCAAGCTTGACCTTGATGCCACACTCCTACTAGAAGAAGAGGACGATCTCCTACGCTGCTTCCTTGCCATGGATGGATCAACATGCTCCTTACCAAGCGTCTTTGCAAACAGTGACAAAATATCAGTAAGGCTCACAACACCGATGAGCTTTCCAGCACGGCCCGTTTCTTTCTCAACAAGGTAGTTGGGGATGTTGTTCCCCTGGGAGTTGGAAGATGACGTCTGCGACATTCCAGCAGACGACATTGGAGGAGTGACCTGCAATTTTGGCTGATTCGGCAATGTGCTCTCATCTGGAGAACCGTATGGTCTCACAATCCACAAACGATGGGACTTGGTTGCTACTAGTTTGGCAATAGTACGGGCCAATGAGGAGCTTGGTGTCACATGGAAGATGGGGAAAGAGTCCTTACCATTCTCAAGTCCCCTCGAGTTGAGAATCACAGATATGAAATGCAAGCAACTCTTATAGAGGAGATCCGACTTGCTGCTCTTTGACACATGTTTGACATCTGTTACCGAAATGTTACCCAAGAGGTTGTTATTACGGTCAACCACCGCCAAGGATGATATCATGAGGTCATGCATTTTCACCAATCCTTCAATGAGAAGCTGGTCACCATAGATAGATATGACGGTTGTTGAGCCAATGTTCAAGGAACTAAGCGTTGAAGATAATAGCGGGTCAAGCGAGGGAAACCGTCTTGCATTGTCCCACAAATACTTGATGAGACGTCTCTGGGATAAAATACCAGTGATTTGGTTGTTGTTTGTAATGGCGACGCGATGGACACCATTACCCAGTATCTCAACTACTGTTGACAATGTATCCGATTCGCTCAGTTTGACAAAGGGATTCTTATTGGTGAGTCGTATCACGAAGGAAACAGGCACCTGTTCTCCCTTCTGGGCCTTTTTGATGAGATTGGGAATATCCTCTCTAGGGGTGTAGTTAACATTGTTGAGGTGATCAACCTTCAACTTGTTGAGTACTAGTAACAGGTATGAATTCAGATCTGTGTAGTCAAAAGTGAGGCAATTGAGATCGTCTGGAAACTCCTCAACTGGAACAGATGTAAGGTTATGAGTAATAAGAGTCTCGAACGCCTCCTCCACGGAAACAAGGGCATCGATGAAGATGAGTTTGTTCTGCTCAACCAATTCAGACAGCTGGGTATTCTGCCAGCCCACGCCTGAGCCTGTGCTCTGTTGTAACATTGAGTGTATTGAGCTTGCCTGAGACGATTGCGATGGATTACGCGACAGGTTGAGATTACCAGGTGCCAAATTGAGCGATCCTGACAATGGAGAGTGTGGTCCTGATGAGGACGAAAGGTCCATATTGGTCACATCAAGACTAGTCGACTCTAGTGGTGGAGGCGTAGACAACAACTCCACAATGGATGTTTGACGAGAACGGAGATTGGGAGAAGCCGGGGTACGGAACGGAGACCCAGGATACTTTCCGTTGTTAGACATTGTAGATGTATGGAGGGTTAGTGGACTTAAGGATGGTGGTCCTAAAGTGGATGGTTATTATCAATGTGTGATCAATGGTTTCCTCAAGAGACGATAGTGACCGGTATAAGTCTTATTCACTTGTAGGACAACCGATATGCCGATAAGCAGATATAGCTCAAGATGTAGCAAAAGACAATGGTGCAAGAGAACACAGGAAAAACAGTCAGAGTAGTAACCTTAAGGGAGAGTACGCTGTTTTTCGATATGCTGTTGTATTTACTGCTTTGAGTGTGTCTGTGTGTGCAGCTATAGAAACGTGGCTATACGTAAGATATATCAGTTAATATATACGTATATTTATATGTAGGTATTTGTGTATCTGTGTGTAGTATATTTATGTATATGTATGCAAGCAGCAATATAATTATCAATTGTACAACGATTCCAATTGTTTGTGCTTATTTCACAATGCCTTTTCTCAATAATCTTTGCCAGTATACAAATATCGCAAAAGTAACCATTCTATTCGATGTGTTTTAAACCCTTTCCAGCTCCCTAAGCAAGTGACGCTGTTTTTCCCCGGGGTAGTGCAGTTTCTCCACTATTGTAGTGTGGTTATTTGGTGACACGGCGAGAGGCTAGCAGCCATCGATCGGAAGGCAAGGGGAGGCGAAGGAGGGGGGGGGGACAGGAAGGGTTAGATGGTGATGGACGCGAGGGGGAGGGACAGAGAGAGAGGGAGAAAATGCAGTAAGTAAGTGCTGGCAGGAAGCTAGTGGTAGTTAAGGTAGCGCTTTCCCCCCCGACCCCCCGTGCAGCCATTCGTGGTGAGGTGGTGTGGGTAGGTTGGTGTGCGTAAGCAGCTACTAGTGAGTAGAGCACTACCCTTGAGGCATAGGCAATAGGAGTCCGCTCGGCCAGGGGAATCATCTCCAGGAGCCAAGCAAGTCAATGAGTGGAGTGGTATATCTGGGGAAGCTGCAGTAGTAGTACTATAGTAAGTGGGCTTAGATTGAGGGTCAGGGTGTGGGGAGGGGCAGAAAGGAAACGAGGAAGGGGTCTGGTACAACAGTTGGTGGAGGTTTATTTATTATTCTGTAGAGGGATATAGGGGAGATGGTCAGGTCAGTATTGTTTTAATTGACTGATAGCTGAGATCTCTTTTCGATGCACAGAGGAAGTTTGGCTGAGGGAGGAGAGGAGATCACTTGCTGCCTACATGACTGATGTGGGAACCAGGTCGGTTGGTTGGTTGGTCGGTCGGTCAGTCGGTCGGTGGCCGGTTGGTGTCTCTACTGTACCTGGTGTATGCCTATATGAGAGGGAGGTAGCATACAGTGAGATTGCTGGGCCTGTCCATTGACAAGCAATAGTGTATTTAATTCTTGTGTCATTCCTCATATAATTCATTTTAGACAGGACATAAAAATAATCATTTTGTTGGCATTGAGGAATTTCTTGGTGTACACAACATAATACAACTGTTATGTTGCATCACCCATCAGCTACGTGCCTGCAAATGCCTGCAAAAGTCATCTCACTATATGGGAAGAGTCATGTAGTAGTCAGTGCTGCTAATAAGTGTAGCTCTTGTTGAGCCTCGGTGGCCATACCAGACTGTGTATTGCATAAAGCACTCTTACGTTTTTTTTTTGGTTATGAATACAAAGATGGTTATGAGTCAGTGGATTGCGTGTTTTCTTATATTTGCAACAAATGATTGTGGATTTAGACACCCTCTTGACAGAGTTGACTACGGCACTCAGCAGTGTAGTAGTGCTATCGCTAGGGACCCATACATAGTGTTTGCTCTATGCAAGCACGGCGTGGAGCTCCCCCAGCTCCGCAGCATCATCTACACCCACCACAAGTCTGCATAGAAGACTGAATTGCCATTTCCGTCACTTACGCGTAAGACTACTATACTGCGCTGGTAATCCTCACTCTCAGCGTGAAGTTGAGTCTACCATTTAGTGTGTCGAAATTACGCAGTACTTCTCTTTAATGCGAGGACATGTAACCATTCAACTAATCATAAATTAGTTATGAATTAATTATTTAATCAATTATCCAATCAAGTATTTAATCAAGTTTTCAATCAAGTATTCCATCAAGTATTCCATCAAGTATTCAATCAAGTATTCCACCTTGAGAAACAATATTACATCTTCCGTAACGGTGTGTGGACACCTCACATTTGTCACAGTATTACGCCTCGCCCTCTAGAAGCTTCTTCTACTGTCATAACAACCTCTAACAGAGATGATAATTTCTTTTGACAATTAGATTCCCCGATTCGCTACCTCATCCCTCTCATCTCCCCGATGAGGTCAATCGTAATGCAGTCGAGGCTACCAACAGTTCTGTCAGTTTAGACACGTATATCCCTCACTGTGAAGCCCTCTCGCAGCCCGGTGAGTATATCCCGCAGGCACAATACAGGCACTATACAGGCACTATACAGTCACGTATCCAGGCACAGTATTACTCTGCCGCCTTTCCGTTTCCCCTTGACCGCAGCAACAAGAGCCCTCCCAAAACAAATCGCAACGGTCGTATAGGATAGCCCATCCCATCCCATCCCATCCCATCTCTCCTTGCCGCACACATTATCTGTGGGCCTACCTACCCTTCACCCAATGAAACCAACCCAGCCGCAGGTAGTGTGCAGGGGGGATACACCAGCGGCCTGCTTAATCGTTGGCAATCACGGAGTGTGTACGTCCCAAAATATTTTCGTTGGGCCCAACAAAAAAAAATTGTATGCGCATCTCACTGCACTCATTACTTTTGGGGCATAACGAGGTGCATAAGAGATAGAGAGAGAGAAGAGGGACAGAGAGACAAGAGAGAGAGAGAGACAAAGAGAGATGGGAACTGTGTGTTTGGTCTAGTCTGCCCTATCCTGTCCTGGCTAACCGTTCCAAGCAATAGCACCACTTTTCCTTGCTTTTGTCTTTTGTTTCTTTCTTCTTCTTCTTCTTCTTTAATCAGATCTTTGTTTGCTTACTTCTGTATATATATATATATAGGGTGGCGCATCTCATCTAAGTAAAGAGGCTTTTGGAGTGTTCTGTGTAACTTTTTTTTTGGAAAGTTGTCTACCAGTTGAGGAACCATTGTGTGTGAAGTTGATCTGATATCAAACACGCTCTCTGTGATCCATTTCTAGTATTCTATAGGTGTGTCTAGTCATTTGATCTATCTGGGTTTTTTTGATCCAACGTTCAGGTACTACGGTAATCCTACCTCCAACGGACACACACAGTATACAACATAGCATAAAATCCAACATGTCTTCAATAGTTAACGATGTGGATATCACTTCTGCCAATGCCCTTGCGGCTGGTACCAACAAGGTCACCAAGAGGATTGTGGCCGCTGGTCTCGGTGGTAAGCTCATGGGCACTAAAGATATGACTGATGTCACTGCAGAGCAGCTTGCTCAGGACTCTTTGAACGAGCTCCTCCGTAAGGACAAGGAAGAGAAGGAGAGGTATAGCCGTCAGAAGCACATCAGTGAACAACCATGGACTTTTGTGAACTGGCACAACCATGTCAACTGGCTCAACTTCATTCTGGTTGTGTCTCTTCCAGCTGCCGGTTTCCTTTCCACTCTCTGGGTACCTCTTCAGCTCAAGACCCTTGTGATGGCCGTCCTCCTCTATATCATGTCTGGTTTGTCCATCACCGCTGGTTACCACAGATTGTGGGCTCACCGTGCTTACAGCGCCAGGACCCCACTCAGAATCTTTTTCGCTTTGTTCGGTGCAGGTTCTGTTGAAGGTTCCATCAAGTGGTGGGCACACGGCCACAGAGTGCACCACAGATACACTGACACTCACCGTGATCCATACGATGCTAGACGTGGTTTCTGGTACTCACACATGGGATGGATGCTTACCAAGCCAAACCCTCGTTACAAGGCTCGTGCTGATATCTCTGACTTGGCCGATGACTGGATCGTTAGAGTTCAGCACAGACATTACCTCTTCATCATGACCTTCATGGGTCTTATCTTGCCATCCTTGATCGCCGGATACATGTGGGGAGACTACCTCGGTGGCTTCATCTACGGTGGTATTCTTAAGGTTTTCGTTATTCAGCAGGCTACCTTCTGTGTTAACTCTTTGGCCCACTGGATCGGTGTTCAGCCATTCGACGACAGAAGAACTCCAAGAGACCATTTCCTCACCGCTTTGGTCACTTTTGGTGAAGGTTACCACAACTTCCACCATGAGTTCCCATCAGACTACAGAAACGCCCTCAAGTGGTACCAGTATGACCCAACCAAGGTTGTCATCTACACCACTTCTAAGGTTGGTCTCTCATACAACTTGAAGACCTTCTCTCAGAATGCTATTGAGCAGGGTCTCCTTCAGCAGCAGCAGAAGAAACTTGACAACATCCGTTCCCAGCTTAGCTGGGGTACACCACTTTCTGATCTCCCTGTCTGGGACAAGGCTTCCTTCTTTGACAAGAGCAAGGACAACAAGGGTCTTGTCATCATCTCCGGTATCGTGCATGATGTATCCGGTTTCATTACCGAGCACCCTGGTGGACAGGCTTTGATCAAGACCTCTCTTGGTAAGGATGCCACCTCTGCCTTCAATGGTGGTGTCTACGCTCACTCCAATGCTGCTCACAACCTTCTTGCCACAATGAGAGTGGCTGTAATCAGAGATTCTGGTGCTATTGGTAACACCTTCTCTGTCCAGCAGCAGATGATGGATGCCAAGGCTAAGGAGTAGTTATTGCATGTACGAGAAGATCAACAGGAAAATAGAATAAGAATTAAGGTGGGGATGGAATGTTAAATACGAAGATGTTAAGCTCGTGTAGAGGCAGAATGGTACCAGTGGACCAAGTCAACAACAGCACTTGGGCCCATTGGATATGAACTTCCTCCTGTCATGTATACAGGAGAGGAGACAATATTGATTTCAATGTTTTGAACGTTTTGAATCGTATATACGATTCTTTATAAATTTGTTTATATTTCGGAAAATATAATGGTTTAAAAATTAGGACACAATTGATTAATGCTGTAGTATATTTAGTCTGGGCATAGCTTAGAAGTGAAGACTGATTCACTATGGCAAGACACTAACCAGACATTAAGTGGACTGTAAATAGACCGTAAGTAGACAGTAAGGGATCACCAAGTATACTTTTATTTCAGTTCATCTCTCGAGAGATTATGATATCGTCAAATGATTATTCTAAAAGATACGGCAATAAAAAAAGACTTAGAATCATTATAAATGAATATAAAAAAAATGCTCCACGGGAGGTTCGAACTCTCGACCTTCAGATGACACTTCGGCTGCAGATGCAAGTGAATATGAGACTGACGCTCTACCGACTGAGCTAGTGAAGCACAAATATGGCAGAACTCGTCCAGATTAGGTAGTATGATGGAGTCCTTAGGGGCTAGTAATATATCAAAACTTAACTGATGATTTGTCCAGATATTTCTGAAGGACAGAATAGAAGAGTAGTTTCTTATGGTTAATTTCTGTATGTTGGCCATGACTGGATCTTATTCCTTACTTTTTGCTTTAAAGTATATAAATATTATTTGAGCTAGAGATTAAATTGTTGGTAAAATATGTTGGTAAAATAGCAGGTATCATTTGCTTACACATACACGAGAATGATGAGAGATCTGTTTGTATTTGTGGCCCTGAAAATTAAAGCGTCCATTAATGTGAGAAAATCCAATATTATAACCTCACCTTGTTGTATGCTGTGGTAGCCAAAGTGCCACAGACAATAAAAGTTGTTAGCCATGGAATAGGTAGATAGCTGTTCATGATATTAGCATTCTAATATAAGAAATTTGGTTTCCAGTCTGATTGATAACATACATTCAAGTTGATCAGCTTGCTATTTCGGTGGTATTCCATTCTCTTGAATATGTCATTCAGAGAGGTTACAGGTAATAATCCGGAGAGACATCTTCATCCTAGGTTCTCTGATGACATGGTTGATGATAAGAGAGATGACTCGGTGAATTCTTCCTTAAGCAATGATGAAATACAGAACCTCGGCAAAGGACACTTGAAGAGGGCAAGACACATTCCTACCCCATTTGTCACCTCAGGGACTGTCCCGAACAGCACTTCGGATGATCTCACCGCATCAGCCAGGAGACGAGCAATAAAGTTTGGAGATGCTGGAAAGTGGAACTTTGGCACCGATACACACAATCTGGGAGACGATAAGAGCAACTCCTTACATCCACAGCCAACAGGAGAAGAATCGTACACGGCAGAAGTGTTCATGGATAGTCAGATGTCCTTTGCTGAGGATCACAGGGCAGATGATGAGGAAGGTGATAATGAGGGTGACGATCTGACTGCATTAAGATCATTACTGGATACGGGCAGCGACGAGTCTCCCTCAATCAGGAAACGTGTTGAAATTAGAGAGGATTTCAATGTTGATATAACAAACAATCCATCCAGTGACATGGAGGAGGATATAGTTATAAGGGTGGCAGATAACAAACCCATTACTCATTATTCTGCAAACGTAGCTGGTACCATGGCCACTTCCTCTAAATCACAATACTGCACCTCCGTCTTTGGAGCTGATGACCTAAGAGCTGATTCGACTCTCAACAGGCTTGAAAGCGCAAAGTTCTATGAACAACAGGCACCCAACTTCAGAAGTGCCCTCCCGGTTGTCCTATACTCTTCCAATGCTGACAACCTGGAGACGTATACACCATTGCTGGGGAGCCCTGAAGGTGCAAGTAGCTCAAGACATGTCAATACATCATCAGAGAATAGGCACACCAGTGTGAAATATACACCGTTTGATCGCTCATCAGGCAGAGGATCCAGAGCGAGTCCAGAATTGGGGGATAGCCACAACGGCAGATTAGGATCAACTGCGAACAATGGAGTTCCATACGAGAGATCAACTGAGACATCCCAGAATCATGCATCAATAGAGGCTGTATTTAGCAGGAGAAACTCTCAGAGTGTTAATACGCTTAATACGCTTAGTGATGGAAAGAGGAAGACCGCTACAGGCGTTCTGTTGAGCCAAGAGCCCAGCGGAGATTCACTAACCCACGGCAACAGGAGCGTCAGAAACAACGTCGCCCTCCCAGTGGGATATATTTCGTCCACCAGTTTTGACTCCTCACCCCATAGAGATGACCAAGGCAAAAACAAAGGACCACATTATAGGCTGTGGAAGTCTTCAGCTATCTCTCTCTTTGTCATATGCTTTCTTTTATGTGCCATATTCATTCCTTTATTGTAAGTTATACCACCCTCCTCTCTTCAATCGCTCAACTAACATAACATGCAGCATATATCTTTCCTCTGGACCACCAGATGTAATCACCAACTACTTTGCAAGGCTCAGTCCTGGCCAGAGAGCTGAACAGTTATCTATGTTGGTGAATCACTACAATCTCACTTCTAACCACTCTGGCTATGATGATTTGATATACAAGCAAGGGGACCAAGAACCAAGTGCCGATTATTCTGAATTCCCTAGAAACAATACCAAACCAGAACTTAACATTGTCTCTAGCTCACCTGCCAGCAACTCATCAGGATTTGGAGGAAGAACTGCATATGATGAGGATCATATGAAGCAGTCTGTGGCTACCAGGCCGCAAGGTTCGAGAGAGACTGCTGATTTGGAATCAGGAACGCCTCAAGATATCGCAATCTCCAATAAAACATCTCCATATTCCCATATCCATGATTTTCAGAAAGTGTGGACAACTGACTTTGCAAATATCAATCCCATGTACCAACAGGATTCGGAGATTGAACAACTGATGAACGATGACAGACTTCATAATGTGTTTTATGGTTTGGATTATGCACCCAGAGGTGTGATGTAAGTACTGAATTCTCATCAGGCGGTATCATTGTAACAATGGTTAGCTAACAAGTATAGGTCCCCATCATGCGGGGTGACATTTCGTGACGTTCTGCTTGATATTGCTCTTCTCTCCAAAGTCACAACCAGAATCCGTGCCTATGGAATGCAATGCCATCAGGCAAAGTATATTCTGGAAGCAATGAGGGAGCTCAATGTGAATATGACTCTCACGCTTGGTGTATGGATCGGAGAGAGCGACGAAATCAATTGGGATCAGATGGGACAAATGGAACAACTGCTCAACGAGTACCCTCGGTACTTGTTCGATTCTATCCTTATAGGTAATGAGGTGTTATTTAGGGAAGAGAAATCAAGAGATGAGCTGATATTCTTTATTGAAAGGGCCAAAGAGATGACCCACAATGCTGGTTACTATGATATACCTATTGGTACATCAGAGATTGGTAGTAAGATTGACGCTGCTCTCATGGCCTCGTGCGATGTCATTGGAGCAAATATCCACCCATTTTTCTCAGGAGAGAAGGTTCAAGCAGCACGTAGGTGGACGATTGATTTCATCAACCAGGAAGTGATACCATTGAAAGACAAATTGGACGGTGGAGGGCCTCAGGTGGTTATTTCTGAAGTAGGGTGGCCTTACGGTGGTGGGAGTTATATGGAATCTGATGCATCTCGGGAGAATATGCAATTCTTCATAGACAGTTGGATATGTGATGAATCCCAGAAAAAGTACGCTTGGTTCTGGTTTGAGGCCTTTGACGAGCCATGGAAGAAAGTTTATCATGAAGAAGGTTCATTCTGGGAGACGGAATGGGGTGTGTTTGATAGTGACCGGAACTTGAAAGACATAGTGCTTCCATGGTGTTGATTGATGGAGCTGGTCATACCGAGATTGATTAATAGTAAACACTATATAGCAAATAAACATAGAATAAAAGAATCGGCTAGCATCAAAAAGAGAAATCAAATCTCATGATTCTGTAGCATCGTCACCTCCACTTCTACATGGATATTTAACACCAATTTTACATAGCTTAAAACACCAGGGGATAACTGTACATCGGATTTTATTTGTTACCACCTATCTACAGTATGCCTACTCCTTGCTAACTACATAACACCTCCAATTCACCCAAATGAAGAATAATGCAAAACAACCAAATGATATAACAACGTTACCTACAATCCACAAATCAGGAAATCTTTTTGGGGGATCCAGAGAGAATTCGCAAATATGAAGCGCAGTAGCTGCCAGGTAACTACAAACAATAACAAACCTCCATAGGAGGTTGCTATGCCATACAATACGAGTTTCTTTTTTGTCCACCTTCACGTCCAAACTGGGACCAGGAATAGCCCAATTGGGAAGCATGAACTTACTGATCCAGTTGAGGTTACCCATGAGCCAGTTACTGAGAAGGCCCAGGACAACATACGGGATAACCAATTCATCCCTCTTGAGAAGGGGCCATAGTGAGAAGAGTGCGATATTGCTGATCCAACACACCACAGAAACGGTATCCATTGTCTTTTCAGTCAACAACAAGGTGGATGGCATCAGCGGCAACAATACGCTTTTCTCATGAACCTGGAAAGAAAACAGGAAAAATGACCACGCGCAAGCAGACAAGGCATATGGAAGAATATACTTGAGAGTTCTGGATGGGCTTGACATCAGCAACACACAAGATGGGGCAATTCCCAACAGTGTCAGAAGAAGACTCAGCTTTTGTAGTGTAGGAGTATCAAACAGTTCACGGTATTTGATAATTGTGTTAGTGGCGCACCAGAAATTGCCAACTTTATCCTCAAACAAACCTCTTGCAAATGGGAAAATTCTATGTACGATCTGTAACACCTGAATGCTGCCACCGACCCAAATGATTGGAAATAATAATACAGTGAAAGTGGTCAAAACGGCGATTCCAATGGCGAAAAGGCGAAGGAAATTGATCTTAAGAGATGGAGATGAGGAATCTCTACCATTCTTTGATGATTCCTGTTTGCCATTGCCTTTAGTCCTAAGAGATGAGCTGGAATATCCATCCAAACATTTTCTCAACATGTAGAAGAAAAAAACAGGTGCGTAGTACAAAGCCATCTGCTTGAATCCAAGAGAGAGGCAGAATAGGACAGCCGCAAGAACATAGTTCTCATATAGTAAATTCACCACCGCAAGCAAGCTGAGCCCCAACATGACACTGTTGTATTGAAAATGGCCATGATCAATGATAATGAGACAAGGCTGGAACAGAATGGCAGCAGCGACTATGGTCTGGTCAATTGGGGTAGATTGGTGTAATGCGTGGTTCCTTCCCAGCCATCTGGTATACCACAGTACTCCAGGAACATAACAGAGCAGCTCTGAGAGTATCACCGTAACTCTCATATAGGAGACCAAATCTGGCGATTCCAGTCCTCTAGATGCACCCAGAGCAAACCATTCGCTGTTGATTATGGAGCCAATCTTACCCAATGCCCATGAGTGGAATGCCGTGAGGGGAGGATAGTCCAGTCCCCAGTATAGGAGATCAAAGTAGTACCATTGGCTCACGGGGAGGTGTATTGTGATCTCCATCCAATGCCTCTGAGCTTCAAAGTCTCCATGCATTGGTGAGACTCCACGACCAGAAAAGCCCCATAGACCGACTGCACATCGTATTATGATGGAGAATATGACAATGATATACCTCGCTACCCACTGGTTGGGAGCCTTACGGAACGGCACAAGGAAGTCATTTAATGGCGAGTGTTTGAACACCGAAGGAGTGATCGTGGGACCCTTTGAGGCACCTGACCCTTTCTTCATTCCGTCGGTAATATACTGGAAAGTGAGATCTGGATCAATTGTAGCTGGAAGTGGACTTAAAATATAAGCCTTTGGCTGGTTCTGGTTCCTACTGATAACCCCACGCGATCTTACAGTGTGCCAGCCAGCTAGTTACTATGGTCGTTTTTCAGTTGGAAGGACTGTGTCGTGCACGCATAGGCTCACAGACTTGGATACGGACCCTGAATCCTATATTTGGGTGGGGAAAAACACAGCAAGCAGGCCATCAGAAGAGACTATATCATTTGAACGATATTTACATGGGAGTATGAGGTGAAGGGGTTTATTTATTGTGGTTGTGGTATTTATCCTTTACAGCGAGTCCCCAATAGCAGTCAAGGCTTCAGGCTTGGCTTCAGCTCTCGAGCTTAACTTGGTTGATATGCAGGTATATGCAAGTGTATGCAAGGACATGCATCTCGTGATAGATAGAGGTGGCAGTATACTCAGCTTACCAGATTAATGACTGCGAAAAGATAATACACTAAGGATGATACTATTCATTGTATACGTTTACCACACCGTAGAATGCACCACCAGCTAATCCAGAATCACCAACACTTTGCCCTTATCGGTGAAACACTTGTTGTTCCATAACATGCTATCACTCCTAATCTCATCGTCAGCAATATACTCAGTGTCATCGATATTACCACCATACTTTGGAAACAATCTGATATTTCCCTGGTTTTTATTTTCGTCAAATATCCTAGCAGCTACCATTTGCTTCAAGTCCTGCAATGTGACCGCTCCATTCACAGCAATGGCAAAAATATCATCTCTGAGGTAAAACTTGAGCTTAAACTTTGTCAAAGAAGTACTGCCACCGGCCGGATTACCACCGCCCTGTGGACTATTTGTAGTACTGCTAGAAGAAGGAGTGCGGTGGACTTGGTCACGTGATTGCTGCTGACTAGCAATATTCATATTTGACACGCCATTCACAAGATGGGATAATGGGATGGAGTTTCTCTTCATATTTTCATATTGTGACTGGCGGTCCTGCTGGTATTGTGAATTACGGGTCACCCCTTGGTGAGATTGCTGCACTCCTAAAGGCTGTGCCACAAGCAGTGGGTTTGGTGCATTACGATTAGGCTCAACATGTGCAGGGTCCTCATTCCAGCCAAACTCCCTATCACCTTCTTTGAGCTCAAAGAAAGATTGTACCAGAACGGTCTTGCTTATATAGTCAGGCAACGACACCAAATCCTGGAGGTACTCGTCCAAAGCAGGGAGTCGTTTCTGACATAGGCCCTCATTGACACCTTGTAATGGTCCCGGAATATATGGCAGTATGCGCTCGCTTCCTTCCACTTTGCCTGCCTCCTTGGGGAAAGCACTCAACACATTCTGCTGGAAGTTGAAGAAATCCTCGTAAAAACGACATATGCTACGCTGTGTTTTGTTGGACATTCTCACCTTGACAAGAAACCAGTACTTGTCATTTGTAAGGGCAAATGAAGCAACATTTACCGCCGTACAGTAGACGGGGACATAGTCCAATAGGTGAGCCGTGTTATTGTTGTAGTTGTTATAATTGGTGTGATTTTGACCATCATAGGTGGATCCATTCAGGTTGTTGTTGTTGCCTATGCTGTTGGTATTATTATTGTTGATGTTCTTGACAGCGCTGTTGCCATTGTAGGAATGGCCAATGCTGTTCTTGTTGAGCCTCTGTGCCGAACCATAGTGTTGCTGGGCATATTGCAACTGAGAGTAAGATTTCTTATCACCCCCGGATAGATTGCTCTTGTCATAGTAGCCATTACCACCCGAAGCAGAAGTGCTCCTCCTTTGCACTAGTGTTGAAGCATCTGAGTACCCAGCAAGACTACCGTTGTTGTCCTGACTGAGATCGCGTGAAGCAGCTTTATACTTGGCGTTCGTGTTTTTCCACTCCTCGACTGTTGGCAGTTTTTCAGAATCGATAAGTTGTCTAACGGGTATTTTGGATGGCATCGATGACGCCAGATCAACAACTTGTACATAACTCACAGGCACCAAACCAGGACCCCCCAATCTTCCAATAGGTTTGGCAATAAACCATTCATAGCCATGATGGGCACACACAATGATCTGCTCACCGGCATTGACGCTCAATTCATCAGAGCGCTCTCCTTCAAAGTTATAGAGGACTCTGGCATACAGTGTTGTAAGACTTCTACGGCGATCAGCGGTGGTATCAGCTGAAAAGGAGCGGTAAGAGTTTGGCGTGGACGAAGCGCTGGGTGGGCCCTGTTGTCCCCCTGTGCTTGAGCTCGTTGCAACGGATGTCTTATCCAAAATTTTGAAGTAGGCAATGGGCACCATTCCCCTGATATTTTTGTTAGGATCCTGTGCCTCGACCCAGTCGTTATCTATCTGATTTTTCACCAGGAAAAAGAAGTCACCTTCGTTGAAAGAGACCTCACCTGGTCCCTGCGCACTGTAACTGAACTTTGCCTGAATTGCTTTCATGGGTGCAGCCAGGTCAGCAGATGGATGCCTCACGGACACTGCTGAAGACGAGGACTTTGTACGACGGGGAGTCCTTGGCGACTTGTCTTTATCTCTTGAGATTCTTTTGAACATTTTGTGGATGTGTCAGAAATGAAAACAATATATAAACGTGGATATCAAAATGAATAGAGGGGTGTTATAATATGTATCTCTTAGTGGGGAGAGAGGAGTGTGCTCCTGAAATAGAGACGCAAAAACAATATAGCTAACCGAAAATGTGCCAAGCAAAGTTGTCCTGCGGAATGCACTCAAGAATTGGCACGATTGGCACGGTATATATCGAGAATATTCCCAGATATTACTAAGAATATATAAATATAGATATGTACAAATATATATATGAGCTCTTTTAAAATATATTTATCAAGTGAAATCCCCTCAAGACTATGATTAGTTTACCTTGATGAGAATTGCACAGGTTTGGAAAATTACAGGTTCCGCTTCACGATGCCTTCGGTACACCTCAGGTACCCACCCCCTCCTCCATTAACGGCGTCGCGCTGGCGGGCTGAAGACGTGTTTGTGGTTTGGGGTTCATCACATTTACCAAATCTGGAACATCTGGAACATCTGCGTTTGAAACATGGTTACCCGCTTGACGATGAGAGTGTGGGGGAGGGGCTATAGGTAGAAGGAGACGCTCGTTGTCAATGCAGGGGGATGAGGCGGTGTCAGTCAGTATAATGGGCAGAAACAGGCCGAGGATGCGAGGGGTTTGGTAGTTTACTGACTGAGCTGATAGCACCACCAGGATAGAGCGAAATGTTGACGAGATGACCGATCTGAGCTGATACCACTACCAAGCTAAAGTGTCAAGCTGACGGGACGACCGATCTGAGCTGATACCACTACCAGGATAGAGTGACAAGTTGACGAGATAACGGACACTGTGTCAAGATAGTTGAAGGTTGTACTCTCCAGGAGCTTTGGTTGGTTCCATGAGACATGTTACAATAACCAGCCGGAGAACCAGTCGGAGAACACACTATAGTTTCCTATACTCTAATTATACGACTCTCTCTCCATCTGACTCGTCATAGGGTTATGTACACCTACATATACACCCATCTGTACAATAAACGGTGCTGCTACGACAGACATGTAAGAAATTAACCGCATTCGGATCGATACTCACACGACTTTCCCACTATAATCCATACGCCAAAAACCTTGGTCGACTTGGCCCACAGTGCCTAGCATTGAGTGTTTGCTGTATGGTTATAGAGTGGTAACCTGTGAGATGTTACCCGGACAAGCTTACCTCGGTAATTAGAGGGTCCGTCATTTTGGTAGAAATGTTGGGAATTCATTATTGTTTTCTGATATGCTCAATTATCCTGGCAGATGTATTGATGGGAAGCATTTTCCTATTCCAAAAACGTATGGGAACATACTCTTTCATGGACCCTCTTTTTCCCCACAGGTTTGCTTAGAGATCCAGGAGGCTGTGGTATTGGTAGTGCCTGACCCAGAAGAGCTCTGGCATCCTCGCTTCCACCGCAGTGACTGATACCAAGCTGTAGCCGGACAGTGAGTGGGTGAGGGAGTGGGCTAGTGATTGGGTAAATGATTGAGTGAGTGAATCGGAATATTCCATTTAAGTACGCTACTAATCCTCAGTGGTCAACTGACGCCAACTGACTTCACCATCTGACTCAGTTATAATACGCATGATGTTGGCAGAGGCTAGAATTGCACAGTTGGCCGTCAAGAGGGCTTCCCTCCTCACTAAGCGTATCAGTGATGAGATCGCTGCAAAGATCACCTCCGGTATTGCCAAGCAGGACAAATCACCCGTGACTGTGGGAGACTTTGGTGCCCAGGCCATCATTATCAACTCGGTGCTTAAGCATTTCCCAGGAGATGCTGTTGTGGGAGAAGAAGACTCCGCATTGATCAAAGAAATGCCCGGATTGGGAGACAAGATATTGGAGGCCATCGCTACAGTACAGAAGGAGGATGCTTCCAACAACACAGAGCTTGGTTCTTTGGAAACCGTTGATGCTGTTTGTAAGGCAATTGATGCTGGAAACTCAGAGGGTGGAAATAAGGGCCGTGTATGGGCATTGGATCCTATTGATGGTACCAAAGGATTTCTGAGAGGTGACCAGTTTGCTGTATGTCTGGCTCTCATTGTGGATGGAAAGGTTAAGATGGGTGTTATCGGATGTCCTAATTTACCATATGGTGATCATAAGGGTGGTTTGTTTACCGCCATTGCTGGCGTGGGCTCTTACTACCAGAGTCTGTTTGGCCCATTGAAGGCATTGGAAGAGTCCACCCGAATCTCCATGAAAAACCTCCCATTTTCGGAGGCAAGAGTGTGCGAGGGTGTTGAAAAGGGACATTCCTCCCATGACTTGCAGGCATTGATCAAGGAGAAAGTGGGGATCAAGTCTGCTTCTTACAACCTGGACTCCCAGGCTAAATACTGCGCTCTTTCTAGAGGTGATGCTGAGATCTACCTAAGATTGCCAAAGGATCTCAGTTATGAGGAAAAGATTTGGGACCATGCTGCAGGAAACATATTGATCCATGAAAGTGGTGGAGTTGTGAGCGACATATATGGAAACGAGTTGGATTTCGGATATGGCAGAACCCTCAACTCTCAGGGCATTATTGCCTCCACCAAGGAGCTGCACGGTGGTATAATCGCTGCTATCAAAGAGATCATTGGTGAAAAGGGTGAAAGGTTGGCGGAGTTCTGTTGATTTATAACTTTCATTTCTGTGCACACATATAGATTTACGAAACCATGTAAAATTATTAAATGAACCTGATCCACTGTAGTCATTATACATCCTAGTTGGGGGGCTGCCTGCATGTTGTATGCACGATGGGTAGTGTTAGTATATAATTTGTGCATAATTATGCATGAGTCTATTTTTTTTTTGCTCTAATTATTTCAGGCCCATGTTTATATCAGACATCGAAATGAATATCATATATGTACCAGTATATTTCCATTACTTCAGGCAGCTACACACAACCTCTATATTACAATGGCAGTAACGAGGTCAAGGGGTACACCGATACCTAAGCCTCGTAGGGTGCGTAAAAAACCAGAGAGTGTGAAGGTTGAAGAGGCTCCCGTTGAGATACCCGCAGAGGTGAATGTGAAAGAGGAAGTGGCAGCCGAGACACCCAACGCCAGGAAGAGGCGGAGAAATACAGTCAAGAAAGAATCAGTTGCCGCTATCAATGTGCAAAAGAAACAGAACAAGCATGGTCTCCAGCTGTCCAAATGTCCCAGAGCTCTCCCATACCGTACACCACAACAGCCACCAAAAACCCCTCAGGTGACAGGAATAGATGAAACAACTAACAGCATCAAAATGGAGACTTTCAAACAGAGACAAGACGTATCGAATAGTGGGAAAGCGCAAATAAGCAATTTAACCAACTACAACCGATTGGCTTTGCTGATATTGAGACAGAAACATTGGGATGGAAGGAACAACCGCGTGGAAGCGAATCGTATTTCAAAACAGCTTTCTGAATTTCAAACATCTAATTCAACCCAATTGAAACTCAGTCAAATGGTGAAACTAGCCAGAGTTTCTGATGACTCCCTTCTCAAACATGTGTTGAGTGTCAATAAAAAGGAAAATTCGGACTATGAGGTGGATCATTTGCAGAGGAAACTATTCCTGTTTCAACAGATGAGAGAACTCTATACGGAACAGGAACTACATGCCAACCTGAGTTCTATACTAGGACATTCATCTATTGATGAAGACAAAGAAGCAGAAAGAATCGACTTGGTTGAAATGCTGAAGTGGATTGATAATGAGGGGAGTGAATTCCCCGACGGTGATAAAGATGTGTTTGAAGGACTTCACATTGATGACTTTACCGCAGAAAGGAGATTCAAGAGGGACTTCATCAAGAGCACTGATGGCACGGTACTATAGGGCTTAGAGTTATATTTACCAAGAAAACTAGCATATATAACGACTTTTAACGAATTAAAGCATTCTTCACATCTATTTTTCACACCTACATTCTGAGAACGATATACATAAACATTCTAGATGTTGTCAGCTCTATCATGTTGTTGAACGCCAGTAGCATCACTAATTGGGTCGATGTTGATGATATCGTCACCGTTACCGTGGTCTTGAATCTCTTCTTGATTAGTGTCTGCTTCAGTGTTGTCTTCATGAGTGGCGGGTCCTACAGCTGGTTCTACTGTAGATGTCTCGTCCTCAGTTGCGACATCAACTTGGTCTGGTGGTTGGTCTGGTGGTTGGTCTGGCGTTTGGTCCGGCGTTTGGTCTTCTATAGCAAACCTCAACATCGACTGTATAGATTTCCTAATTCCTTGCCAATCCCACTCCCAAATTGGGGCGACTGGACTTCTACCACCGTGTAATGCCGGCACCACATCACTTAGGAATATGAAAGTATGACCTACTATTATGCCAGCACAATCAGTCTTCCAATCAATCATTGTAGGTTCATTCATAGTGGCCAGGCTCATCACCTGTGAGGCAGCCACATATATGAATGGCAGGTATATCGCCTTGAAATTCAGTACACCCATGATGGATAAGTCCATATTGGCGTTGCGACGTGACCATATATACATCAAAGTGTCATTCAAGAAGGAGCCTAACAAATAGAGATTTGCCACCCATGAGGAATAAATCACCAAACCGGTGGTGAGAATGAATAATACCCAGAGGTAGTCCCTACTTTTATGACATGATTCTTCAAGTGAACGGGAATGTCGTACTATAACAAACAGCGAGAACATGAGATCTAACGAGAAATCACCAAAGTAAAGGAATGTTGTAAGCAAACGATAGTATTCATGTTTGCCAAATACTGCATCTACCGAGTAATAACAGTCCAGCCGTGATACAATTCCTGTGAATTCTAGCAGGGAGAGCCCCACTATACCAGCCGAGAGGGTTCTGGTCACGGGAGGCATTTCCATGACCCACTCCAATGGTATCTGTTCCATGTTGGGATATATGGTGTATAGGAGCGATGATGAGGGATCGATGATATTATATGTCTGTGTATAAGTGTTGATGTTGAACGGCCAGACACAATCTGATAATAATGCAACTTTTGAAAGAAACTTTATGTGTGGTATGGTATGGCTTGAGCATATCTTGGTAATGATGATCCCCTATTGGTGTTGTTAACCAGAAACGATAAATAAAAGGGATGATTTCTTTTGGCTCTTTTTTGGGGCCCTTTGGTAATTACTGTGATATGCTTCTTCCGACTGCCAGTCTATATAGATCGTGTTCTCTGTCTGTCTGTGGTCTGTCTCTCGTCTATCTCTCTTCCACGTAGTCACTAATTGAAGATGCGATGAGCTAACCGTATGGGGATATCAGTGGTGGAGAACAATGAGCGTGTTGACTTTGGATGGAGACGGAATATATAAATAACTACAGAATGATATATATGCATATATACACATATATATATATATATATATATATATAATATATGTGTGTGTGTGTGTTCAGTCTTGCATTCACATTCCTAATTCTATTCCTAATAGTATAGAACCAAATGGCAATCGTCATCATTCCTCGGTAGACCTAAGGAAGCCCGTCAAGCCCGTCAAGCCCGTGCATTAAAGCGGGAACGTAAGGTGAGTGCGATCTCAGTGGGCTCCATAGTAATTAAGCAGGTACAATAAATACGTAAGCAGGCGCTGGCACGCTGGCGCAATGGTTTGGCGCAACGGCCTGGGACAACGGTCTGGCTCAACAGTCTGGCTCTTGTGGAGAGGTGTCCAAATAAAGTGCCCCAATAAATGTGACAAATATACTCAATCCTCTTGCTGTATTTGCGGAAACAAAGCTGAGATTGATTAGAACCCAACCTCTCTCAATTGATTTCTGGTGGAAGCATCACTACGGAAATTGGGTGAATTAGGTTGAAGCAATCTTGACTGCCTCCAGTTTTATGCACTTAAGTTAAAGCAGGCGGTAACACCTTTTAACTGGGGCGAACAAGGGAGAACAAGGGTGAACTAAGGTGAGTTAAAGTTGAAGATCTTCTCTAAAAAATAAAATTCTAGTGGAAGCGCCAAATGACTTGCAATAAGAAAACGCCGAGATACTCATCTCATGCCTGGGTAATTTGGGCAATGTAGTATATATATAGCGGAAAGTATATATATAAATATATATATATATATATATACTTTCCGATCCACCCCACACTTTATAAGTCGTCTCTGCCTATCCCTGCCTCTCCTAGTCTGGCTCTCCATCTCACTCTCTCTCTCTCCCTCGGCCTGTGCCTGGCTCTCTCTTGCCTGGCTCTCTCTATCTCCAGGTGGCCTGGTACTACTTACAGTACTGCAGTACTCCAGTAGTCGTACAGTAAGCAGTAGTACAGTAAGCAGTAGTACAGTAAGTAGCACCTGTAACGTGGTCACCTGTATGTACTCCATTAGCAGCCACACTACTTATGCGCTGGCTCTCTCATGCCGGTCAGCCCCTCTCCCCCACTGAGTCCCGCTCTGTCCCATCGAGTCCCACCACATCTCACTGCGTCCTACACTACCTAATCGGGTTCAGGTTCTAGCCAGCACGAAACTAACGTGTGACGCGATGAGGCTGGCCATCGGGGCTCACGCTCATGCGAGGGAAGCCAAGTCGGGCTGGTGATAAGTGGATAGGATAGAGAATGGAGGAGGCGTTGATCAGGAGAGCCAGAGTGAGTAAGTCAGTGTGTGGGGTTACACATCATTTCTTGAGTTACTGTGTTTTGGGAAGAGTGAAAACGGATATGTTTCCAGACGCTCACGTATATATATGATAAGCAGACCCAGCAACACCAACCCACCGTGTGACATCGATCTTCATAACTCCACTTACTAAACAAATCCATACATATCTCCAGCATATTCATATCTATCAACAGACGGAGTCGTAATTCTGTCTATCATAATACAACTTTCTTCTGCCATTTTCTACATACACACATACACACATACACATATACACACATCATACACCATGGACATTAACAACTTATCACTTATAGATAACCCACCAACGTGGGATAACTACTATGAGAGGGTCTTGCGTGGCCCTTATGACTATCTTGCCGCGAACCCGGGCAAACAGCTGAGAAGCGCACTGGTTGAGTCCTTTAACCGTGTCCTAGGAGTATCAAAGGATCGCGTGGAGAAAATCGAGGACATCGTTGATATACTCCACACATCATCCCTCTTGGTAGATGACGTAGAAGATAGTGCAGTGTTGAGAAGAGGTAAACCAGCCACTCACACTGTTTTTGGGATCCCATCAACCATAAATACCGCCAACTACATGTATTTCATAGCTTTAGGCTTGGTGAGAGAAACATTTAAGCCACATCCTTCCAGCACGGGCGATTCTACGGCTGCTCCCGAATGTGGTCTCATCTCCGAAGTGCAACAGATATTCGTGGAAGAAATGATTAATCTCCATCGCGGTCAAGGTCTTGATCTCTACTGGAGAGACAGTTTGGTTTGTCCCACAGAGACCGAGTATATGGATATGGTGATGAACAAGACAGGTGGTCTGTTTAGATTGGCGGTGAGGCTACTGGAGGCAGAATCAAATCAGCATACAAAGGAGAATGGTACCAGAGGGGTATCGCTTGTCCCTCTTGCTAACCTCTTTGGTGTGATTTACCAGATCCGTGACGATTATATGAACCTCAAATCACAGAAATATGGCCATAATAAGGGGTTCTGTGAGGATATCACAGAGGGAAAGTTCTCGTTTCCTATTATCCATGCCATCTCTGCAGACACAAACAACAAAGAATTAATAAACATACTCAAACTCCACACCAAGGATGTGGACCTCAAGAAATATGCTTTGGAATATATGGACAAGACAGGCAGTTTTACATATGTCGAAGAGACTCTCATCAAGCTGAAGGCAAAGGGTCATGAACTGATTGACACAATTGAAAAGAGCTACGAGCTTAGTTTGGAAGATACAGCAACTGCTACCAAACCACTGCATGCGATCTTGGAGATGCTATGCAGTAATGGAGAATAGTCATTTAGTGTAAGCTCAGAGTCTGGTCTTATCAGTTAATACCATATATTACAACAGTACATTTGTTTTTCTATCATTATTCATTAAAGTAATATAGTCGGTAACCATTCTAATAGTTGCCCCATTATGCATCAACTTCCATTGTATCATCGTCATCGTCTATGCTAGTGTCTACTTCGTTACTTCCGCCCCTCAGAATATCTCTCGTGATAATACCATCACGTGCTGGAGGCGAAACACTTCCTGTTGTATAGTATGATCCATAGCCTGAGTTCCAGGTTTTTGTGTAATCACCAGCCGTACCATCAGCCGTATGTGCTCTCAGCTCATACTCAGACGCTTCCTGTACACCCAAATCATCAAAGTCCAGATCAGCCCCATAGAAGCTCTGGTCTGCCATATCATCAAGAGAAGCATCAAAGGTGGTGTTTATTTCAATTTCAGTATCGCCTTCTACGGCATCTTCGTCAACTTCTTGGATCTTTTGCTCGGTGTACATGGGATGTGCACTCTCGGCATATTCTGTCCTAATGTACCATTCTCTCAACACCTTCAGTATTACTAAGTGAGGATTATAGTGCTTGACAAGTGCACAATACTGCGAGATATACGAATCATAATACAGTTCGGCATTGGTCACCACAATTTCATCGTCGTAATCTACCAGATCGACTCGCCTCCTTGACCCTCTACTGCTACCTCCCGCCATCATCAACCCACGACGAGTTTTCTTAGGAGTGGAGATCAGGTTCCCCTGTACCATGTCAACCATACTAAAATCATTTTCTGTGTCTAAATCATTTTCAGTTTCAGTTTCAGTTTCGGTTTCAGTTTCGGTGTCTGTGTCTGTAGAAGTGTTACTGTGGAGCCCCTCCAGTCTCTTACGACGTTCCCTCTGCTTACGTGCCATTACCCTATCATAGGAAAATTTCTTTCTCTCCAACAACAGTTTCTCATTATTATAGGCACTCTCTTTGTTGAACAATTCGTTAAGCGGTTTGGTCTGTAAGAGGGAATCAGGTATCACCAATTTATTGATATCAATTGCCCCACCTTCAGATTCGTCATATATCGGCAAGACTCTAGAAGGGCGGCCAGCGGCATCTGCATCTGAATCAACACTCCCCGTCTCGTCTTCTTCAAGATACTTATCTATGGACGGTATATACTCTGTATTTGAGCTACGTGGTGTTGTGGGGGAGGGTGAGTCCTGAGGTGAGTGTTGCGATTTTTCTGGTAGCAGTTTACTGCTTCCCGTTAGACTTAGGGATGCTAAGTTTTCGATTAACCGTTTCTTCAAAGCATGATCGGAGTCTTCATATAGATCTATGTGCCGTTTGTGGTTATACATCTTACCGGATGTAAGTAATGCGAAGGTTTTGAGAGTGTTCTGTGTATTAATGCCATAAATGAATAAAGTGGGGGGGGGGGGGGGAGACTATTCAAGAACGGA